>BJBW01002840.1:0-49560 GCA_004320125.1 Scolopax mira
TAAAAAGGGATGACACTGTTGTGTTCAGGTTACCAAAACCTTGCACTTCTGTATTCTCATCAGGTAAAGATCAAAGGGGAGGGAGGGGAAGATTCCCCATTAGAAGATGATGAACACTTTGGAAGAAAAAATGACTGACCTTATAGTAGAGAAGGGAAAAAGTATCACAGCAATCCGTAGCTACTTCAACTGCAGAAACATTTGTTTGGCAGGTGTAACTGGCTTTCTCAGGATTCATCAATGGTTTTCAACTTTTTTTCCTCCATCTTGTAGTCCCCTAAGATTTCCAGTGAAGGTACAAACTCCTATGGAACTGAATCTTACCAGCGAGAGGTTTACTTTTCTCATATACTTTCTGTAGAGTCACAAAACCCCAGTAGCCTTGTGGACCACAGGCTGAAATCCGCTGTCCTGGCAGAAATAAATGAAGCCTTCTGAGTAGCAAAGAAGAATGAGTGAGAGTAACACATGGCCTGGTCAGACCTTCCTTAAGAGCAGAAAAAAACCCCAGTATTTCTGCTGCATCTTAACTTTACGTGATGAATTGAGGTAGCCCCTCTTCCTACAATCTGGCTGGATTTTTGCATGTATGTGTATACACATATGCATATATGTATGCATATCTGTTCATGTGTATATACATTTACATGTACTTTCAGGAGAATGCGTCTATTAGAGTTCTAGGTCATTTTTAGCTCCTGTTACCCCACAGTTTAGGCAAAGAAAAGCTCTTTTAAAGTCTGAAAGGTTACTGTGTAAGAGCAAAAGCAGAACTAGCTCTCCTGTACAACCAAATGTCTGTCTCCTTTATGCAAAAGAAAGTGACACACAGGGCAAATTTCAGAACTGCTTGCTTATTTCCCTTTCATTTATAAGCTTTACAAATACTGAAAGTCCTTTGAAGGACTTTGGACTTCAGTGCTCAGGCTCCAAACCAAGAGACAATGCATAAATACCAGAAAAAAAAAGGCTTAAATTCTCATACACTGGAAAACATTACTGACTAGAAGATAGCTGCCTAACAGCTTTTCGGCAGTAAATTACTTGGAATTTAACAGTGTCATAAAGTCACTTAAGTAAATTCATATCAAAGCTCACCGAACTGACAAAATTATTTCAGAGTATCTTATCAGCAAATAACAAGATCAGAAGATACTTCAGTCCCTCACTCAGCAAACCTTCAGCATTGCAGGACAGCTACTAAGAAATTGACACAGTCGTGGGTAACATCCCTTACAGCTTTAGATTATAATTCTCTCAGGAAGACATCATTCCACTGGAATGGAAGTTCCTTACCAGTCCCGCCTCATTTCTGGAGATCACCCTTTCCATCACGGGGGAGTGGATGAGATGATGGCTTTGGTGCTTCTTGACCTCCTTGTTTTCAGGGGAATTTCTTTAATACAAGAAAAAATCAACACCCTTTTGTTCTAAGCGTATTCACACTACCTTGTAATTATTCAATGCTGAATAATTAGCCCTGTCTGGTTTTGAGCATCCTAGAGTAATTGCTTTCTATATCTTCACTTGATTTAAGAGTTTACACTAGCTTATTAGCTAATTCTATCAACTTTTGGAGAAACAGTGGTTCAAACTGGACCCACATGGTATGAAATGAAGCTCACACACACTTAAGTACAGTGATACATCAATTTTACGTGTTTATCTGCATGAACTGTAGGTTCAGCTGTTGGTTTATCTACATCTTTAAAGGTACAGCTTTGGTTTAGAGCACAAAAATTACATGGGTCTTTACATCATTCAACAGCTACCCAGTCAGAGCTGTTTATTAGTTACTGAAACAGGAAAAGTCTCTTATAACCTCAAAATAAATTTAACACAGCTGTTTAAGTATGTCTTAGTCTTGCTTCCTATCCACATTTT
Organism: Scolopax mira; assembly: GCA_004320125.1. Taxonomy (NCBI): domain Eukaryota; kingdom Metazoa; phylum Chordata; class Aves; order Charadriiformes; family Scolopacidae; genus Scolopax; species Scolopax mira. Next base: position 1,885 of record BJBW01002840.1, read on the forward strand.
GTCTGCTATGTACAGACTGTTTCCTTGCTTACTACAGTTTACTACTAGAAGCAAACTATTTCAAGCACTGCTCCATTACTTCAATGAAAAACCAAACCCAAACCAATAGTTATTTCTTTGCAATGGATAAATTTTAATTTTACTGCCAAAAAATGGTTTGTGTCATGTGTGAGCCAATGCAGGCAGGATGCAGGAACAACCACAAAACCACGGAAATTTAACCTCAATACCTCACGGATTGGAGAATCTCTGAAGCAGCACCCGGGCAGAGGCAGGCAAGCAGGGGACACAGGCACCATGGAGCAAGACAGAGTCCTTATTAGCAAGAGTGTGAGAGCTCACACTTGGCTCTTCTGGAAGATTCCAAGAATTCTGGCAGGCAGAGGTTTCTGCTGTGCTTTGATCTCTTCAACAGCAGGGCAAGAATCTCAGGCAAGTTTGATAAGGTGCCCCCAAGTCCATCCCAGGCCTATGTTATCTAAGTGCAGATGTTCTACTTGTTGAGCACACAAAACCAACCAACAATTAGTGTGATATATGTATTTTTCAGCACCCCACACGTAAGTCACTTGAGAGTGTTTACAGTCTTTCTTGCCCATCTTCTGTTACCTTCCCACTTGTAAGCAGCATGCTTAAACAGCAAAGCATACAGCTGTCAATGACATTTCTCTCCCACCACCCTACCTCCTCAGATGTAAAAGGCAGATGACTAAACCAAGGTGATCAGATGCAGCAAGAAAGTGCTAGAAGCACAGAGGAAGAGATGCAATTGATGTATTTGAGTTACAGCAAAAGAAAAAAAGGAGAAATATAGACAGCTACACTGAGTGTGCAACAGCAAGACATTTTAGTCTGTTTTATGCCATCATAAATCTTGCTCACAGAACATTAGCTTTTATAATAAAAGACCAGCTTAGCCATTAAGTAAAATGAGTGCCCAAGAACATCTAGAGACTGAAAGCAGTTTGACACCTAATTGCATGGATTGGAGCCTCCAGTTGTCAAATCATTTATCTGTATCCCAAGCATACTAAAGGCACAGTAATTTATAGAAGGTAGCTTAAATCCTTTAGATGAACTTTTCTTCTTCAAAACAGCACACAATATATTCTGATATCCAACCAAAAAAATGTTACCAACACAAATGGCTTACTTGCTACTAACAAATTAAGCATTTTAAGAAAGGTACTGCAGCAGCCAGGAGTTTTATTTGCCAAGAATTCTTTTTTTTTTTATATAAAAGTTTTTCTTTTTACATAGGAAGCTTAGACACAAAGGATGCAAAAGTTTGCAAAGATTTCAGGAGGCTGCAAAATATGTCCACGTAAAAACCATTCCCAGAACCCAACATTCACAATAAGATGAAGACTGAAAACACCTTTTTTGAGGCAGCTTATGTCCTGACATTAACATTTGCATGACAGGTTTCCACAGAAAAAGCTGTTTCAGGGACTTCAGTCCCAATTCAGTTCCTCAATTGTCAAGTCTCAGCTGAAGAACTTAAATATAGAAAAAAAGGGAGCAAAAATCTCCTGTTTTCCACGTACTGACTAATCCAGATGTGTAACATCAACTCCCTTCACTGGAGTCTCGTCCGTTTTTCAGGGGGTCCTTTAGTACCAGTGCTCTGTTGAGCATTCTTTGCAGTCTCTTTTTCCTCTGGCTTGACAGCTTCAGGGACTGGTTCTGGTTCCTTCTTGATTTGATCCACTTAAGAAATAACAGCAAAAGAAAGTTAAACCTCCAATTCTTATTCCTAAAATACCGTTCAGAGTACTTAAAAAATACTGTTGATGTCAAGGGGGCAAAATTAATTTTAAAGGTAAAAGAATAACCAGGGACTAAATTCAAAACCCATACAGGCAAAAAAGTGGCATAGATTGAAGAGATACGGTTCATGCTCTGATTTGAGGAATGATCAACTCAAAGCCTTTGCATGCTTTCTTGAGCTTGTAGCACCATGCAAAAATCACTACAGTGCTGGACTGACTGCACTGTTCTCTCATTTAAAGACCACTTCCTGCATTTGGACCTTCTGGCAACCTTCAGGCAATACAGTTCTACAGACAGAAAGGGCAAGAGTAAAACACACACTTTTTTCAATTTCCCTCTGGCTGCCACAGAGAGCTCCTGCCTAGTAATTTGCACAATTAGGCAATGCCAGAATTCCTAACCACCTCAGGAGGAGCAGCAAGGGGCTTAAATGGTAACTGGAAGACACTGCTATGTAGAGCCTATTTTTTTTTAAGTTTTGTGAGAATATTAGGGTTTTACCTGGGACAGGTTTTTCTCCAGGCTTTTGCTGTAGAGGAAGAAAAACATGAAAATAACACATCAGTGGAACCAAAGTCATTACTCTTAACCCTTCCTGCTATTCACTTAGGAATACAAACCAAGCAATGTACCTTTATACGTAATAGTTGAGGGCAAAAGAAATCACTAAATACTCTTTAAACAAAATACAATTAACATTTTATAACATCCCATTTTTCCTATGACAACTGAAAAGCATTACAGGAAACAATAGGGGGTTAGCCAGTCTCTCCCAGATCTGAGGAGTAAACAGTTTCATGAGATGCTGTAAACATAATTTCTTTTCTCCCAAACAGAAGACCTGGCGGAACAAATGGCTACTGGAGATGATGAGAGGTAATGACAACAACTTCACTGAATGCCAAGAATTTCCATGTGAATTAATGAGCTTCCAGAACAAGAGTAACTAAAACAAAACAGCTGTGGTGGCTTGACCGAGCTGATAAAGCAGGAAACTGGAAGCAGCAGCAAAATCTGATAGCTGTCAAAAACAGCCCTTCTGTGACATAAGGAATTTGTACAATAAATCCAGCGTAGTTTTGCCAACATCTTAATGACTCCTGCAATTACAAAGGGGAATCCTACATTCCAATCAGAGCCTTCCATTTCAAATTTATTATCAAATCCATGTTAGCATTGCAGAAAATTCCCATTCAGTTTCAGCTGTTCAAGTACTTATGACTGCCTTAATATCTAAGTAAGTTACAGTAATACTTACAAGCTTATATGCATCATACCTGAACAAATTTGGGTGGAAACTTTTGTCTCAGGTCTAAGAGCAAAGCATCTACCCGTTGCCTTTGGAAAATAGAACTTGGTTCTTCTTTTTTCTTGGCTTTTGGTTTTGCTTTCTCTGCAAGTCAAAGAAAAGTAAGAGAAAAACGTATTAAAAGTTTTATTCTCTTAGAAGCTCTTTGCTGTATAACAAGTTGGCATTCCTCTTTCCTCTAAATTTCACCTACAATTCCCTTTGACATCACGGTTGGGTTTTTTGTGGAAGGACAAGGAAGATCAAGGACAATTTGGTGTGGCTTCTGAAAATGTACTTTGGTCTCCAGTGCACTGAACAGTTGCCCACTTTGTTGACACACAGCTCACTATTTTCATCTCCCACCTCGATGTTCATCCCAACCAGCACAGAAGAGCAAGGTTCTTTCAACAGGTAGCACTAACCTACCCTTTGACAGACAGATACTTAACCTCACCTGTGCAACTTAACCACCACTGTGCATTGCCTCAAGCTTTTGCATACATTACCTTTACTCTCCAAAAGTATGGAGGAGCAACTAGGAATCATACCTCGTTCTTCTTGATCTTTGAAATGCCACCAGTAGCCCTTGGATGGGTGATACCGACAGTAGGACATCGCTTCTTCAAAGGCAGACTGAATTCCATGAACTGCAGTGAGCTTTTGGGACAAGAACACAAGGCAGCGTTCAGAATTTAAGGAGAAAATACAGTATAAATTTTTGAAAGCAGGGATTCTAAAACTAGCATTCTATATTAATTTTTCTTCTTGGAAGGGAACTTGGGACATCTATTTTTGGACCAAGAATGTAATCTCTTTAACAGGCTCTTACAAGCCCTTTTCTGAAGTGCTTTTCTAAAATGACAGGGAAAAATTTACAAAAGCAGTAGTTTACTGGAACAGAAGAAATCAAAACAAACCTGAGTATACTATTTAAAAAGAAGTAATACATCAACTTAAAAAACATAAACCTCATTTAAAGAGAAATATTACATTACCTTTACATTAACATTCCGAAGCAAGCTTCACTGAATACATATTTAATTACTATTTCACATGGATCTGTCATTTAATTTTTCTTTTGATTATTTGAACCTCATGTTGTTCTGCTAACTGTGTAGCTTCAGTTACTCTGATTATTCATCCTTAAACAATGGATTTTGGACCATATTGTGCTCTCACAAGATCTTTCACTTCCTCGTGGGATGCACACCACACTAACCAGTGGGGTTTGTGTTAAGTTACTGTATACAAGACAAGATCTTTCCACAAAACAGTGAAGGAGGCATTTCAAGAGCCCAGGGAACGACCAAAAGTAAAATCAGATGCCAACTGGTATACATCAAATGTACAGAACACTTACAACTCTGGAGTTAATGACAGACCCTAAGTCAGGTGCCTGATAAATCACTCCAGCAATAATATAGTAGTCAGCCAATGGAATAACTGTGTGGAGAAGAAAAGAAAAAGCAGGATCAAGTTAAAACTCTGGCTGAAGACTGTGTATTTATTGCTGAATTTCTATAGTAACAGCAGAAATTGCAATATTCATCTCATCACCAGATTTTCTCTTTTCAACTTTTTCCTTTGAGGTACTTCATTTGCACCTTAGCCACAGACTGTTAAGGGGGAAAAAAGAACCGTTTCGCTTTACAGATAGAAAAGCATTAGCTTAAAGTCCTGTCTGAACAATAATAGCTGACCTTCCAGGAGACAGGGGTTTCAGAGCTATGTAACAGCACTCAAAGGAACCACGTTGGACAGAGTTCCACTCGCCTTGGCTACCAGTAGAAACCCACAGCAACATAAGGTCTCACTCTTCTGCCTGAGCTTTCTCCAACTTGTCCACTCTTCTTAGCTAGAATTCACAGACCCAACTGCAGCTAAGCACACGCAGAGCGTGCCTTCTAAATTCGTAACATTCTGCCAAAAAAAAGACTGCCTTCCAAATTTTCAAGACACAAGAAAGCAGAAAACAAAGGCATGCACATGCATTGTTTAGAATCAAAAAATATAAGTGATGGGATGTCACTGAAGAATGAATGAAGAACTGAACAATTCCCTTACATTCGCTAAGTCAGATTTGTAACCTCTACTGACCAATCACAAACTGCTGTTCCTCTGCACTGCAGCACTAATGAACATCACAATTGCCTCCATAATACTCTGCCAAATATTCTACCAGCTTCACATTCCTGAGGATCTTACCTGCACACACATTTGTTCCAGTTCCTCCATCTGTATGAACACATTCTGTCTGAACCTTTTGTACTGAACAGACCCTACTCATCCAGTACTTGCAATTTATGCAGCTCGGATACCTGCCTAAATTAACAGACCAAGAAAGCTAGATGCATATTGCAGCCAGTACCCACTTTCCCTCAAAAGAAAGAGGATTCTCAATATTTTCTTAGAATTGAAACAGGACAGAGAACAGCAGCTTTACAGTCTCACCGTTATGTACCAGAGCAGCATACTTTGCCAGACAGGTACATCTCTCTAATCATTGATCTAAACATTTTTCCCAATAGGCAAAAACTGTGCTTAAATAACTAGCATTAACCCTGCCTTTCTTTTCCGTAAAGCTTATTCTGAAATAAATTATTTTACGTAGACATGCATTAAACACAGAAGACATCCAATAACTATTGAAACGTGGCAACTTTTTTAATTAAACGCACACACATAAACAAATCTAAGGTTAAAAAGGAATAATGAAGCCGGTTGCATATTTCATTTAAAACTTTGAAAGGTCATCATGACACTGTAAAAACGAGTGGTGCTGTTGCTTCAAGATTCCCCCACCATTCCAAAATACTCAGTTCTCAGAGAAATACCACAATTGTTTGTTGTTTTGGTTTTCTCATAGTTATTTTTCACACAGGTCATAATCTTCTACTCTTCTACTAACAAGATTCATCAGTACAACTGATCCACAGTTGAAGGTGGAAATAGTGCAGAATAAGAGAGTGACACGACAGAAATAGAAATATGAATTATCCCTCTCCCTAACTAATGGAAATCATGGTTCTCCAAAATTAATAAATAAATCACATACTATCCACTTCAGATGATTGGCTCTAATTAAACTTGCTGGCCCCAAGCAAGAGTATCGTTTGCCTTATATTCAAATAGTTAAAATGAAAGCTCTTGCATAGCCTAACAGATAAATATGACATGGCATGAATGCTATTATCAGTTTCCCCTGACAAAACATACCACAGGGCAGCTGTTTCTCATTGCACTCTTCACATTTCACCACAAGATGGCAATCCCTGCTATAAGCACATTAGAGGTCATTCTGCAAGACAAGAATATCTCCACCCCACCACAAAGCCTCATACCCTTTTATTTAGGTAAAGGGAGAAAAAGGGAATCAGAAGTGCTTAAACACAAATTAGGAACAGAAAAAAGCAAGTAACTGATTGGTCTTCTCAACAGTGACAAGGACTGAGTGATCTTACCTTGTGTTGGAGACTGCCTTTGCTGCTTTCGGATAATGAAGAGAATGGGCTCCTGAGCATGAAGGAGGATGTACTCCACACCAACCATCTGGCTGAAAATGAAGCAACCAGGATAAGTATCTTCCTCAAAGTGAAATCTGTATATAAAGAGCTACCAAAGGGCCTCAAAGTAGAGGGATGAAGTTCTGATGCTTTAGAAGCTCTTCCATACAATGTGCAGTAAATAAAGGCATAGAATTTCCTGAACTGGCTAACAAAACCTAGCAGTGCATTCAGAGGGAGTTACAACAACCTGACACAACATCTAAGTAGAACATGTTAGCAAACAAACACGTAGCAAGAAAGATAACAATCTTCATCACAGAGATATCAGATAAACACAAAACCAAAAGACCAGTGTATGATGCGATCATCAGAGTGTCTGATGAGAAAGCCTCTCTGCAACCACATCTGAGCACAAGTGACTTCACCAGTGAACTTTAAGCTCAGCTCGCACACTCCCTGTCATACTGTGGAGCCTTTAAATAGTTCTCAAACATCTCACTTGTGCTCGGTGTAGCAGATGGGGAACTGCAAAGAAAGTTAACTTGCACATGCTGCAATCTCATTACACAACCATCTGTGATAGTTTATTTACAACACTCGCTACTTTTATTATCTGTACTAAAAAGCCAGCTCTTTGGAGGAATTATGTACTGATTATGGCCCATAGCCAGCGGGATATGGAAACACAAACTATTTATGAACTCAAAGTACCCCCTAACATAAACCCTATTCACCAGAGAAAAACATTTAACTCCATTACCAGTACTCAGGTTCTGAGCTGGGAGGATGAGAGAAGGCAGCTTTTCTAATTGAGACAAGTATCTTAAAACGCGACTGGAATCTCAGAACATAAATAGAATCCTTCATGCTTAACACCTCCTTGAAATGGCATAAGAGGAAGTAGAAGACATCCAAACAGCAAAAGAAAAAAACTAGGCTCTCTGGCAAACAGTCGGACTAAAAAGCAGAGAACAGGAGGTTTCCAGCATGCTTCCATTCAACCATCAAAGCCTCTGGATGGAGGGACAAAGGGCACTGCAGAGGAAACAATTCCAAATGACAACTTACTTCAAATGGTCCAAGGTCATCCGCTGCATTTTGACAACTTCATTGTTACATGTTCGGTCATAGAATGGGTTACTGCGCTCCGAGAAATAGTCCAGCACGCTCCCATTGTTTAATATTGGAATCCAGGAGCTGTCAACCCAGGAAATTCCCAGGAGATTATCTGGGAAGAGAAAGCTACACTGAGTACCAAAGAAGCCAGAAACAATACAAATACCTCCAGGAGTAAATTAAAAGCCACCAGTTAATGATTATAGCAGGAGAAGGAAGTGGAACACAGCCTCACACAATAAAATAAAACGTGTTTCGCAGAGTTCAAATAATAATTTATATCCTTTAACCTTCTGCAGTTCTGTTGTAGGTACAAAATAGAAGTACAGCCTTTTTTATTATTGCACTTTTCTCTCCTTGACCATTAGCTGCTGCCATACCTGTATATCTCAAGAATGTGAACAGGGTGCGTGTGCACACGTGTGTGCACTCTGTTGGTGGGAGTTAATTAGCTCCGACGATGTATATAATATTATCACAGTACATCTAGTCAGCAGTATTATATACAGTTTACTTTATGAACCACAGCATTAGCTGAGTAGAAAGGCAAGCTAAAGCATGGCTCCTTTTGAAAGCTAGGTCTCTGGTAAGTAAGTGGCATTGGCAATATTTCTAAGATGTGTTATTTAAATTATGATATAATGCATTATGTTATTACAAATGATATTATGATATGCATTATGGTATTACAACAGCTGATACTGTTGTTTCAAAGAATATTATTTTTGATGTGGGTAAAATCTATAATAAAATAAAAAAAACAAACCCAAAAGAGCAGACATAAAGATATTGTCTTTGGGCAGATGTTTCCCAATACTCTTGAACAAGAGATTCTATTCCTGACCCTACAATTAATCTGCCAAATTGCCTACAGCAAACTACTTACTCTGTAACTCAGTGGATATTACAGAAATCTCACTAGAATTATATGAAAAAGCAAGTTTTTTAAATGAAATACATTCTATAATCTGCAAATTGTTATATACCAGCTAAATTTCTACAGATTTGAGGGACATATGAACTAAAATCCCTGGAACTTACTATCAAGCTGCAGCAAAATTATGTTCCTCAAGCAGATCATAGAAACTAGTGTCAAGAATTGGTTCCTCAGTCAATAAATCTGCTAACATTGAATATCCATGAGGCACCTGGAAGAGCCCTCTGAAATGCATCCATTTTAAATGGTAGCAGCAGGAAATACAATTTTCAAGACACAAGAAAGCAGAAAACAAAGGCATGCGCATGTATTGTTTAGAATCAAAAAATTTACGTGATGGGATGTCACTGAAGAATGAATGAAGAACTGAACAATTCCCTTACATTCGTGCATTATATACATACCCAGAACTCCCACTCATCATTCCACTGAATATTTTACTTCTGTGACAACTCTGCACGCTCAAGGATGACTGGATTAGTTCCAAAAATGTCACCCGATATACTACGAGCAGCTTCTCCGAAGAACAGTTAATAAAGTAACACTTGCTGCCCAGCAAACCAGGAAAAATGCAGCATAGTCACACGTAAATCATTTTGCCTCGTTAAGCTCAGAATTGCCAGCCTAATTATTGCACAGAACTAGGAAGGGTAAGGAGGGGGGACAGGATGGGAGAGACAGGGGATATGATGTCTAGAGACATTAATATTATTTCACATACACTATTCTCTCTCCTCGCTATAACAAAGAAAATCTCAGAAACACACCACTGATTATCCGTTACAAGCACTTAAGTTGTGGTAGCACTGATTATCCTAAATGCCTTTCAAAACCAAAAGACAAGCTTTCCTGCCCAACATGCATTCTTGCCATTTTACATTTCAAATACAAACTTTTCTTGCTTGTATGATTAACAGTAACTACATTTCTCACAAAGAATGTCAGGCAAGCTTCATATATATATATATATATACACACACATTATATACGTAGCTACAATGCTCTGCATAGACTGATAAATGTATTGTAAAATGGATGATAAAGTTGGGCAGAAGGGTCAGTTGTCCATAGCTGCTTAGTGCCAGTATTTATAATTGCCTTTATAACTATCAAGACTGTTCTCTTAAGCTATTCTTGGAAAAAAGGGGAGGACGAACAAAACCAACCATGAAGCCAACATGCCATTTATTCCCACTAACAGCACTTCTGTTTATTTGGGGTATGAGAAAGGATGGTGTTCCTGCTTCCCTGCTCCTTTCAAAACCAGGACATCTTGTTCAAAGCATATTTTGTGGAATTTGCACCACAAATGCAAAAGTACAGTGCTTGTGACAATACTGCCAGTCTGCCATGAACATCAGTACCATTTGGGAGAGAAGTCAGCAAACCATGGCAAAAAAAAAAAAAGAGGACAGCAATTCACACCAGTACCTGGTCTTGGCAGCTGTATAGCCCAACACTAGGCTTTGACAAACCAAGAGGAACAGTTAAATAGTTTGATATCTTAAAAACAGAAAGATGCTTTAAACTCAACTGAATACATTGAGGCATATTAGATACAAGATTCTGAGGGAGGTTAAATGATCTGGATTAGGTCTCACACCAACTAATAACTTAATACAGCACCTAGACCGTTAACTGTCCACACAGCTCCTTGCTGCAATCTGAAACAAGGCAGTCAGAAAACTAAACAGGACCACAGACATCATAAAGTCTTTGAAGAACAAAAAAGGAGTAAAGGAGAAAACTTCTGCGGCATTATCAAAATTAACCTCTCATGAACTGTGTCCAGTTCTGGGCTCCACAGTTCAAGAAGGACAGGGAACTGCTGGAGAGGGTACAGCAAAGGGCCACAAAGATGATTAAGGGCTGGAGCACCTCTCCTATGAGGGGCTGGAAGGGACCTCTGGAGATCATCTAGTCCAACCCCCCTGCCAAAGCAGGTCCACCGAGAGCAGGATGCATAGCAACATGTTCAGGCAGGTTTTGAATGTTTCCAGAGGAGACTCCACCACCTCTCTGGGCAGCCTGTTCCAGTGCTCTACCACTCTCACAGTAAAGAAGCTCCTCCTCATGTTTGGGTAGAACTTCTCATATTCAAGTTTGCGCCCCTTTCCTCTTGTCCTATCCGTGGGCACCACTGAAAAAAGCCTGGCACCATTCTCCTGACACCCATCCTTTAAGTACTATAGGCATCAAGATTCCCCCTCGGTCTTGTCTTCTCCAGACTAAACAGACCCAAGTCCCTCAGCCTCCTCTCCTGGCCCCTCAGCGTCTTTGCTGCCCTCTGCTGTACCCTCTCCAGCAGTTCCATGTCCTTCTTGAACCGGGGAGCCCAGAGCTGGACGCAGTACTCCAAGCAGAACCATTCCTCCTTCAGAGAGGTGAATAATAATAAAGGAAGCATCTCTATAATCCTCGCACCTTTGGCCACACTAAATTCATCCACTTGGGACGCTCCCTGGAGCGACCGCTATTAGCGCAGCCACCTCCAGCCAAGACGATGGCCATTACACCCACCCCCTCATGGATGGAGCTCACCCCTTGGCGCCCGCCCAGCTGGACACGGAGGCGGCCTCCCCACAAAAGCCTGGAGCCGCCCGGGCCGCCAGCGGGAAGCCCCGAGCGCCTACGGCCGGCCCGACCCTACCTCGGATATCCACAGCCGCCATGGCCGCGCCGCGCACTTCCGCCCGGAGGCCCGACGGGGGAGGCGGCGAGAAGCGGAAGCGGGATAGAGCGGCGCCGGCAAAGCGAGACGCGAGACCAGAGCGCCGCCACCCCCCGCGGGCGGGGCGAGGCCTCCAGGGGAGGGGCGGGGCCTCCAGGGGAGGAGCGGGGCTTCCAGGGCGAAGGCGGTCCTGGGCCAGCCCTGCCGTGGGATGGGATGGAATGGAATGGGGTGGGAGAATGTCCCTTGTCCCAACACGAAGCCACTGGCCAGGGAACCAAGGGTTGTGCTGCCCCAGCCTCCCACCACAACCGCCAGGTGACTGTGCTCATCACCCACGAGTGTTTCATAACCAGAACGGTGCACTACTGATGAAAGCTACATACATTTTTTAATTCTAATTCTGAGCTGCTGGTTCCAAAACTAAAATACAGACATTTTACCATTGTTTTCATCTTCACTTGGCCCTCTGGTAGCTGTCAGTCCCTTTCAAAGTGAAAGAGACAGGGGCTACAGGTTTCTGCTGAGCATCACACCCACCTTGGTGGACCCAGCTGGGGCTGCCCTGACTTAGATGACGCGTGGGAATAACACGGGACGGTTGAGATCACACCACCAGAACACACTGGTCATTTACAGGATGAAGAACAGCATTCAGTGGGTGGAAGAAAATATAAACACTGAAGATTTAAAACCTTTTTATCTAGACTGATGACCACAATCCCCCAACCTGCTGTATGGAGCTCCCAATACCTCCATGTCCCGCTAGGCGAGGCTCCATTGGCCTGTCTCACCCGGGCCCTTGTGGGGGGCTGCTGAGCTCAGCCGTGCCCTCGCTGGGGAGGTTATCACCTCGCTGATGGCACATCCAGGTGGTAACTGGTGATGGAATTTCTTCCTCTTCTGTTAGAGAGACATGCAGAGTGTATATCAAGTACAGGAAAGGGACATCATTATTGGATGAGAGCAACTATAAAGTTAGGACAATCCAAAGCTGACACTGCTTATTTGCTCTTCATTCTGACCTCTTGTACCGATGCATTAGGAGACAGACTTTAATTGCATAACCACATACTCTTCTTTTTTTTCTTTTTTTCCCCTCCAGGAATCCCATCCTGTTCAATACATTAGAGTCAGCGTACGGCTCCCAGATACACTGGGTTTGTTTTCTGGTTTTCTGTGAAGGAGAGCTGCCTGCAGAACACTTGCTTTATGTGTTTCAGCTATTATGAGATGTCAAGGTATAGAGTGAAGGTCACTCACATAGAAGTGACAAGATCAAAGAGTTAAGGCAGCAGAATGCTGCTTTGGAGAATCGGACTGTAATTCTTGCTAGTGGTATAGATATACATTATATTAGTGAAGTTTTTTCAACCTAAATGGGTTTCACAACTGCCCAATAACTTCAGTCCCTCGTTCATTGCAGACTGACACCAGGGACCTGATCTACAGATGTGCTGAGCCCTCGCTGCAAATGGAGTTTGGTGGCCACGCTTTGTGTCTTTTATGATTCTCTGTACTCCGAGAAGTCGAGCTCTCTGAAATCCTTCTCAGATTATGTGCCCAAAATAAAATTTTTGTAATCTCTGTGCCTCATAAAGGGGGGGGTGATAATAAATTCCTTAACTCAGAGTGGTTTGTGAAAATAAATTTGATAGTATCTGCAAAAATATAATGATGGTGGGTAGTGTCATAAGGAAAATAACAACCCCCGCTTCAAAATAGGATTTGCTTAGTGTGCAAAAAATAAGTAAACAAGATTGAACTGCAGAAGAAAACAAAGTACTGAACAGGTGAGCACCATCCATTCTTAATGCTGAGTACCAAAGAAAGCCATGAAAAATGGCACTTGGTACTCTTTAATGGCACATCTACATTAAAAATCAAAGCTAACCTTAATTTTTCAATCTTCTTATTTCTGAGCGCTTGTCTTTGCTACTTGATAATATTCTGTATAACATACCTTTCCACCAGATAATTCCCATGTGCACACACTGCAGATCCCCATTCATTAGTTAGCTGCTACTTGTTATCAGTTCCTGCCTTTGCCAAACACAGTTCTCCAGCCTTACTCACAGCAGAGCATTTCCAAATAATATTATGATAGGTTGCCATTCGAAACCAAATATTTAAATGTCCCCATCGTGCACTCCTGGGGAACAGAAATGCCATAAGACATAACAGCTGCTCTTTATGGAGCATCTCTGATGGCCCGTCATGTTCTATATCTGTGCAAACCATTTTTCTTCAGTAGCAAATAGGAACTCAACCTCCATTTAAATTATTCATGTTGTCCATCTTTCCTGCTGACTCTGCACCCTTCCTCAGCAAGTGTGTCTTCGGATGAGTGAGGGGCTGAAAAGCAAAGACTCCTGGATGAGAAATAATGGGGTTTGATGGCTCACAATAAATCTTCAATTACGCAGTGAGACTACCCAAAGCACTGCTGGAAAGAATTGTTCATCTGGTAACATATTCACCTTCTACTGCAGCATAAAAGTCGAGGGCTTTTTTCACTTGGCTTCCTCTAAAGGCAGAGACTTAATGAGTATTGCAGTCCTGTCCTCATTAGCAGGAGGTGTGGATTACAGACAAAGAGCTAACAAAAGCTATAACATAAAAAGAGGAATTTGTGCCCACTGCTTTTAATGTCACCTTAAGTGATGACTATTTAGATATACTCATACCATTTGTGTGTTTTAAAATGCATAAAATACGTGGATAAAAACCTGCCCCTTTTCATGCCCCAGTGTTTGGATGTCACTTAGTGTCACCCTCTACCCAGTGGAATTATTTTTATGTATTGCTCTGATCAGAGTTAATGAGGAATCTCATCCTACTGTGCCACCCTCTGATGGGCATTACACGAGCATATCCCAAAAGAAAGCCCCTAATTTACAGTGTTCATTGTCTCCAGTGGATGCAGAGCTGAGCACTCCAGTCACATTATAGGTACAGTGGGGACATTAGCGAGGACTCCTTTATAGTCTCAGATAAACACAGCTAAATTGAGAGGGCTACGTCTACAAATGGGAGGAAAATCATCTCTGTGCACATCTCTAGCAGACCACGGAGATGGAACAAATAGATGAGTTACACGCCATCAGGTGCAAAGCACTGTGCATGTATCCTTCTCATTATACCCCGGGCAGTTCCAAAAACGTGTTAGAGGCTGCTGAACAAGGAGATCATCACAGAGCCTTGGATTCTGCCAACCTGCTTTCGAACTCACAGTTTAATAATAGCAAGCTCCAAGTGCCATTCAGTGTTCCAGGCAAATCTAGTTCTGCAGTGAACCGCAAGGGACATTGATGTTCCGATGCTAATGCAAAATTTCTTACAAAACGAGCGATTTACTACGGTTTTGTAGTAAACAGGAATGGGAAAATGTTCATTTAAATGCTTATTTTCTGGTTTGGGGGAAAGACATCCAAAAAATGAACAAACCAGTGACAAAAAATAAATGGGAAATGCAAGGAAAATGTTGAAATCACAACATTTTAAAGGGGGCAAAGGTTTGAGTGGGATTCTATGAGTTCATCCCCCCTTATTTTGTGTTAACATTTTTGCTGGTGAAGTTTCCTTCTTTTTACCCTGGAAACAATGACAACATTACCAGTACCTTCAGATGGCACTACACATGCAATCATTTACAGAATAGCTTCCAGTAGGCCTCAAAAGCCAACACTGAATAGTGCTTTAGAAACCCATAGTACGGCCAAATCGCAAAATTCTGGTTTTTAAATCCTTAATCAGGCACTTTTGCTGACTTCAAAGTCTGTTAATTTCTCCTTTCGTTCAGTGCATCTGCCTGTACTTTTCCTTTTCCTGAGATGCTGTTTTCTGCACAGCTTTTATAAATACTGCTAATCACACGCATTGACTATACAATAAAATAGCCAGGCTTGTGTGCTCTTTTTTTTTTTTCTCCTGGAAAGATGCCACAGGGAAGATCTAACTAAAGTGGCTGCAATGATGGCTGCAGCTGGTGCCCTCTTCAAAACTGGGTCCCCTCCTTGTAGCTCTCAGCTTTGGGCTGCAAAAAGCAGAGAAGCTGAGGGACAGTGAGAAGAGTGATGCTCCTGGGATCCTGAAAGCATTTTATCTCACTTCACAGTGCTTTATGACAGTCACCTGTTCGATGGGATGGGGGGGGAAAAAAAAGCAAAACCTTGCTAACAGTCTAAAAGCTTCCTGAAAACAATTAATCTCCCAACAAACCCCCAAAGGCTATCTGTCAAGTAGTTAATAAAGACAAAATGTCAGGATGCCACATGGCTGCTAATAACTGCAGGCAGGAGGTGACATGAGCTCCTAAGCAAAGAAGCAGCAGCTATGTCATCTCAGGCATGATCACACATTAAAGCCACTACACAGAAGCTGGGGCTGCTGGCTTTTGGGGGTTTTGGAGATATCTCTGATCTGAGCATCTCTGCTGCTGCATCGGCATTACCAACACAAAAGCCCACGAGAGAGGAGGATGCAATGAGTCCAATCTGCAGGTGTTGATCACCCAGAGGGGACTGGTGGGAGAAGCAGAAGCTGCCTCATGTCCCAAGAGGGGTCAGATGAAGATTGATGTCCAGGAAGAGTCAGATCAAGCTGTCAGATAGCCCCGGAGTGTGGCCTGCATCCCGCATGGCTCTACTCGTCTGCATTTGTTTGCTGGACTGGGAGCCAACTGGTGTCTTCTTTCCACCCAGTTTCCAAAGGGCAGACCAGGGCCCTGGAGCAGAGCCCTGGCCCCGTTCACTGCCCACAAGCAGGCAGTGAGTGCTCGCTGACAGACAAGGCTTGCCCGGAAGAGGGAAGGGAAGAAAAGCAAAGTAATCTCTTCCCCATGTATTACACATGCCTGGGAATCTAATGGTTCCAGCCTCTGGACCATTTTTGGGTTTAGTGTTTGTAGAATACCTCTCAGTAAGCCTTGAATGTCATCATTTTATTGTGCGTTATAAACCCTAATATGGTCAAATTGCAAAGTCCTTGATTTTTATGCCCTTAGTCAGGCACTTGGCTGATCTGCAAGAAGGTTTTAATAAAATAAGTGTCTTTCTAGTTTGATGAATGAAATTTGCTTTCCTAGTTCACTGCATTTTCTATTAAAAAGCAGGGCTTTGGTTTGGCAGTGAGCCCTCTGCTCCCCAGAGGGAGGATGCAAAACATGGAGGGACTGACCAGATCAGGAAGTGAAAGGAAACGCCTAATTTCTGTGTTTCAAGATTGGAGAGACCTGCAAAATCCAAGTAGCAGCATCAGTGGCATAACATGAATGAAACCTCCAGTAAGCTTTCTGCTTGAACAACCCCATGCCTTTAATCCTTAAAATAAATGGGTTCATTTCATTTCAGTGAAGAATTTTCATCTCCGCTCTATTTAGGCACATACCTTTTTTTTTTTTTCCTGCGCTTTCTGTTTACTTACAACAGACTTCCTGACCTACTATGAAATCTTAGTGTGCCCCCTCCATCACTGTCTCAGGCACATATTTGACCAGGCAGGTCCTTGACTGAATCCCTTCTTCCCTGCTCTCTTTTCACATTATTTTTTCCAAATGGTGGTTGCCTGGTAACCCTAACACCTCTGCTTCCTTCCCAGGAATTTTACATGCTTCCCTCCAACAGGTAGTGATAAAAAAGCATTCTTTCCATCCTGATTGCTATGTCCCTTCTTTACCTAATATGCCTCTGAACAATGCAATGTTGAAGGGTGACAAGTCACCCAAGCACTGGCCCCGGGGCTGGCCATCTCTGCAGAGCCAGGGTTGCCCATCCCCAGGCCCAGAGACAGAGCATTAAGGCTAATGACCTGAGCTAACCTACCCTTGATGCATTTGCTGGGCCTGTGAAAACTGAGCTATAGCCAAGTGTTCTTTCTCTGCTGGGTAACACCGCGTTACTGAAGGTTATTTGCAAGGTAATGGGACACTTTTTTGGGCAGAGGAAAGTTCCAGGTTGGTACAGGTGGCATGAGTTTATGGGGGCCTTTCTCAGCTCAACAACCACACGGGGGGTTTGCCTGCTTAGTCTGCACAAGGTATTTTCAGAGAGAGGGTTTACTCGGTCACTGCAAGTGTGGCTGAGAAGGCATGGGTTCCTCTTCCTTTTCATTCAGAAGCCGCTGTGGAGAGCACCATTATAGGATTCACCTTGTTGCCCTGCAGCCTCTAAGCTACAAGGTTCTCTACAAGGTAGGAAACTACTAGTGAAACAGTGCTCAGCATGGACTCTGGGAACTAATACAGGTGCACAAGTCTGCTCAAATAGTTCCAGATGACTATTTGCAGAGGAATCCCATTCTCAGTAGCATCCATCCTTTCTCCTGCAGCAAAATTCTTTTGAGTATCTCATCCTGGGCTTCAGTATAGTCCCAAAGAAGCAAGGCTGATACCTTTGGGTATCAGAAAATTATCAGACCATCGTGCTGGATCTCTCCATCATCACAGACTGAGATTAGCCTTGCTATGGCACTTCGCAGAATCCTAAAGAGGCTGTAGTTGTGACCCACTCCCCTCTCCCTGGTGCTTTAAAGATCCCCTTTGTTGAACAGGAAAAATTCAGGA
Organism: Scolopax mira; assembly: GCA_004320125.1. Classification (NCBI taxonomy): domain Eukaryota; kingdom Metazoa; phylum Chordata; class Aves; order Charadriiformes; family Scolopacidae; genus Scolopax; species Scolopax mira. Next base: position 19,741 of record BJBW01002840.1, read on the forward strand.
TAGCAAGGCAGGAGATACACAAATATAGCTGATCTACTGGAGCAAAGCCAAAACAGCAAAGCCAGGCCTGTGTTTCTATAGTACTTAGCACAGTGGGGCTCCACTGGGACGCAGAAGCTATCATGATCCAGTGATAAATAATGATAATAGGAACATCAGGAAATGAATACAGACAAGCTAGATGTCCTACAAATCTGTCAAAAATTAACATTTACCATCAGCAATATACCACATGACTGACCTTCATAGCTTGATTCAGTGCCACGAAGTGTAGACTGTTGTCTGAGGGAAGTGAAGGTAAGGCAGGACAATGAGCACTCTCCATCAATAGGGCTGTTTCTCCAGGACAGATCTTCCCCAGCACGAGGCAAATCAGCAGCAACGTGATTAACTCACATACTGAGCACTGCATCTGCAAAAAAAAATTGCATCTGTAAGAAATTGCATTTTTGCCCAGCAGAAAATACCTTTACATAATCAGCCTGGGCTCCATAGTGACAAAGGCCATCATGAGCCTTACCAAGCTATGTGGCCTTGTTCAATCAGCCCCAAAATGTATCATTAACCCTTACTCAGTCTGCTACTTTACCAAATCTCTCAATCAAGTTAATTTATTTTTTTTTTTAATCCAAGTTATAACAAGATTTGGATTTAAGGAAGTTTGAGGAAAAAGAGTTTCCTTGCCTTTGTCATTCCACTGTAAGAGCTGTGGCAAAAGCAATAAGCTTCCAACTTAAGCTCCACATTGACTGGAGTATCTTTTCCATTCACAGTATCCATCTATGCAACCCAGGATGGTTGTTCCCTCCTAAAAGGGAAAGGTGAGCAGAAAGGAACATTTTATGGCTTCTGACTTACTAGCCCTTCAGACAAAACCCTGGACTTCATCCTGAGCAAAATAACTGGTCATTTCAAACTATCTCAGGTGAGTATCAAGGATACTGAAGAAGCTGTAGCCTGAATTTTCGTATTGCTCATGGGTTTTCTACTTTCTCACCCAGAAGCTTTTATGGCAGATCAAACATCTCCTCTGTCTTTGAACATTTACAAAAGTGGACATGGAAAGCTGTATTCATCACACATTTCTCTCTCTGTATGACTGTCATTTGTTAAAATTCGTATGCCTACCTACATTTTATAGTCATTATTTATCACATTTAAAAATCTCTTTCAGTCTGTCTATGGGAAAAATATAGAATACATTAAATACTGTAAATCCTTGAGTTTCATCCCAAAGATCTCAGACCTTTCAGGTCAGGAGACATTGACTTTTCCTTTTGTGAATACTATGTTCCTGAAGCCTGACTACCTTTAACTGCTGATGGAGTGGAAGTGACCATATCCAGCATTTGTTTTCCAGATACCAACTGTGTCATCTCCCATAACAGTTTTCAATGCAACACCTTGCCTCAATGACATCCAGAATCTAGTCTTTTCTAGGAGCTGTTTTTATTATTTCTGTAACCCTGAGACCTCAGTCGGCTGAGCAGATAAATACTGCATTTATGAGTGCAAGGGTATGTCAGAATATCACCTCTCAAGCAGCAGTAGAAAATCCTCTATGAAGCTACAAAGTTGTTGCTGCTTATCCAGTCTGTCCACACAAATCAACCTTTTCATAAAATATTTGCTGTGGTATAAGAGTGGCCTGCTTGCCTTCAATCTATAGAAGATTGTGTGTTACACAATGATCTGATTTGTGGTATAAGCATGACACTAAGTGATGTTGTATCAACTCCTGTATCCTCAATCCAGCTCAAATATCTCATTTCAGCATCCGCCCTAATTTTAAAGTACTCTTAATGCATATGGTAAATATTTAGAAGCAAGCTTCTAAGCACTTTATCCATGCCTGTCATCTCTTCATTCCCTCATTCTCTAGGAAAATGCTAAAACCACATGATACGTTGATAAGGTGGCTTCATACCTACACTGATATTGGCCCTAAAGCACTAACCCCTGTAAGAGATGCAGTTGAGAATCCCCATCCCAGCAGGTGGTGCTGCGGGACACGTCAGAGGGGCTGGGTTTGCTGGGAGAAGTGGGAGAGACCAGGGGAGAGAGAGGTGGGAAGATAATTTGGATGCGATGCACAAAACTGTTGGACTATAACCTCGGGCCCCTGTCACCTGCCCTGAGTCACACTCCCAAAGGTTAATGCCCTGTCGTGCTGCAGGTGTCAGTCTGACAGCAGCAGCTTCCCAAGCTCTGTGCTGCTCAGGAGCATGTGGCCATCCATTCTGTGTCATCAGCTGATGGGTCAGTGGCAGCGTCTCCTCTTCTCCTGGGTACCAACCTACAGAGGGCATCACCTAAGAATAATCTGATTAAGCAGCATGGTTTGCACAGAGGCCTTCCTATTTAGAAACCTAAGAGAGATATGTGAGTTACTGGAGGAAGAACCCTTAAACACAAAGAAAAAAGAACCATCAATAAGCTAAAACAAATAGTAAATGGGTCAGCAAGTAAACAACAGGAGGACAGTTGTGACATACCCCATTACTCCCAGCAGACTGGCCCCATTCCCACCATCCTCAAAGCCTCCCAGTACAGAATGGGTGATCTTGCTAATAAGGTCAAGCATAGCTTATTCCTCTGACTGCTCTGCGTTTTTCAGTACTGGTATTTCTAAGCCTATGAGAATAGTCAACTAATTGTGCAGCTCCATAAAGGAAAGCAACAGCCCGGTGAGAGGTTTTCCTATGCTGATCCTCATGAGCAAACCGTCCTTAATTGAAAACCAGTGGACTAAGAATTAAATGAAATCTGGATAGTGAAGTCAGTTGGAAATTGACAGGAGATGCAATCAGTGAAGCAAACAGAGGCCTAGTCAATGAGTAATTTCATAAATCTATATTAATACAGATATTTGCAGTTTAGAGGAAAAATGTCCATTTCCCTTCTGTTCCACCACTGTAGATTTGGTTAATATAAATTGCGAGAATAATGAGGGCAAGAAAAGCCTAGTTTCAGATTATTCCTCATACACTGCACCTGACCTGGGCATGAGAAAATCCTAGAGAGCTGCAAAGTCTGTTATCTACTGTAGATTTGGCAGGTTTGCCAACAGGCTCTCAGAAAGTCTGTCCCCTAGGCTCAGGCACTTGACTGGTATATAACAGGGATTTTGCAAATCCATCTTTTGTAGAAGGGGTGTCTCACTGATTTTAGTCAGACCAGATCAAGCCTATGACTTTTTGTCCCTGTTTAGAAAATAAGTTTTCTCCTTAACCACCTTTCCCTACTTTCTCCATCTCAGTAAGTTTGGTTACTTATTTGGGAATAGTGCCCACTTTTTTTTTTTTTGGTAAATACCCACGCCTTTGGAGTCTTGACTACAATCCCCCTCTGGTACAATCTGGAAAACAATCAATGTGTGGCATTTCACAGATCTGTCTGAAGAAAACGGAGTCAGGGCCCAGCCAAATTCTGCTTACCATTCCTGTCACAGGAATTACTAAAAAAAAAAAAGTTGGGCATTTTTAAAATTAATTTAGGATTAAACTGGCTCCTCAAGAGAATCTGGATAGGAGAAGCTACCTGTAGGGTGATGACAGATAAAAGGGGTTTGCAAATTTTGCCTGTTTATGCCTCAAGATGTCTTTTTTCACTGCCACTGACATTGAGCTTTGCTTCCACTGCTGTGGCCTCTTTGTCCTGGCTCTAGAAATCCTGATTCGTACAGGTTTTCAGCCCCCAGCTCCATCTTCAAACGCTCATTGCTTCCTCAGTGAAGTGCAAAGGCACTCATTTTATTGTAGTATTTTCCATTTTCTTCCTCATTCACGACATCCTGTTACTTGATCTTTTCCTTTGTCCTCTCTGTCTTTGTTCTTTCATATTCTCACTACTTCTGATTTCAAAGTTCCTGTTCTGCCCCTTCTCTGGAGCATGAAACCAATGTTCTCTAGACCACTGATTCTCCATTTTTCAAATCCCTGCCAGAAACATATTTTCTCCTTTCCCTATCTGGTATTTAACTGCTATCTGCCTTGAAAACACACAGTATTTTAAAGAAACATTGGTTTGGAATAAAAAACTACTTCCAGCCTTCATATCCTGCATTAATTAGGACTATATCTCCGCTTTTAGTAAACACTATATATTGTATATACTGAAGTTTTTAAGGAAGACATTAAGAAGGAGGAAACACATTATTGATGTATCAAGACAGGAAGCTCATAGCTACAGTCCAAGACAAAGGAATTCCCTGCTTCAGAAGCTCAAAGCAGCAAGTTCCCATATGTCTCTGACAACATAGGCTATATTTTTAAATGAATTTCATGCTCTGATCCTCTAAGGAAAGTGCAAAGTAGGGGAAAAGGATGACGAATATAACTTACAGTGTCCCTCAGTTTTGAGAAATTTGTAAGCACTGCATTGAAACTACACAACTTCTATAAACTTGCACAACTCCAGAGCAAAATTGCCCGCATTTTAGACAGTCTTTGCAATGCCCCCTAATCTAGAAATAGCATCTAGAAATATACAAATAAATAGAGAGTAATGCTGAAAATGATACTTTATAATGGCAACCAATTATTTTAAGAACCAAGGCCTTTGGATTGCCTTCCCATTACTGCCAGTTTAGCTAAGGACTGTAATTCCTTTGTGTGTATGTACAAGTACATATATACGTATGCAGGACTTCTTTTGCATTCAAAAAGGACATTTCATCAAAAATCTTCTCACATTGCCTGTCAATGATACTTGGGAGCCAAGCCAATAGGCCAGGGAACATTTTGCCATCTCACAAAATGCAGAAGTGAATCACAGAAAAGGCACAGAAAATGCCCAAGGCAGGCAGCAACAAGGCAGAATCTCAAAACACTAGAGAAATCTCAAATGCCAAGACAGCAGCCAAAATCTTAATACCAAGAAGCCTTCCCTTCCTGAGCTGCTAGGACATTCCTGCTCAGGGCTAAAAAATTATTGTGCCAGCTGTGCATAGACATGTAGGGCCGTAAAGGCTGCTCTTCAGACTCTCCTTGGGGCAATCCTGCTACTTCAGGCTGCACCCAACAGCTTATGGGTAAAGTAAAACCTTTTAAAACACTCTAACAACGCAGCAACAGTGTGTTGTAGGCACCACTAAATAAATACTAAGCTTCTGCAGTGAAATCTGCAGTGAGCTTTGATTAAATAGTGATAGTGCTAATCTCTACATGCCCACACTTGGGACCTTACCTTTGCAATATCACGTGGCCCCTCTAAATGAGTTTTAAAGGCTTTCATAGACCAAGGTCCATTAGAATGTCTCTTCTCTTTGCAAGATGAAGCAATGATGTTTCCTCACTTACGGTTCACTTAAGCTCCCAGTATACACATCGTTATACTGATACCACAGTGTACTGGCCACCTTCCATCACTGCAGCATCCTGGGAGATGAGGTCTGCCCTGGAAAGCTGCCTGGATGGGGAACAGGACCATTTTGGCAACAAAAGAAGAAAATCAAGAACTCACATGTGAACTGCAGGCCTGATGCTACCAGGATCACGCACAGATGGTAACCCCTCTGACCATGCTGCCTGGGGCTGTGCGCTCACCAAACCTCACAAATTTGTTTCTGGCAAATCTGGGATTGCATGTCCTCAGGAAAACCCCACATGCTGCAGGATGACGAATGTCGGGGATGCTGCAAGAAACATTCTTCTTGCAGAGCTTTCCTCCCTTTTTCTGCTTCCTTGTGAGCAGATCACCCCCATGCACGTGGCAAATGACCTTAAAGATCTCCAGTTCCCACTGCAGCTTTCACTCAAGCACTGCTTTAGATACAAGAATCCCCATGCTCAGAAATGGATCTGTCTCTAGGATGAAGCGAGCCATCTGCTTAGCTGTGCACTGCAGCACCCTCAGCGCGTTAGGAGAGAGAGAAAAGCAAGCAGAATAACTAGATCCAACTGGAAAAGCAAGTGGGAATGCATTTACGCTGAAATTTGACCCAGGCCCTGCAGCTTACACTTCAAACTCACTAACAGCACGGGCACGTTAAAGGTCAGGAGCATAAAACACCTTCATCTCACCTCTCTTCTGAAGATAGCAAAGCTAACTGAGCTGCAGGGCCTGCCAGTCTGCCGACAGGGTGGTTAAGTACTCTCTTAGGGGAGAGGACCATTTACTGCATCATCAGCCACACTTCCTGAAATAGCCTGGTTCTCCTTGGAGGCCACTCATCCGATCACCATCTACAACATGCAGGGGCTTTTGAGACCAGGCAGGAAAAGACTAGAAACTTTCCTTTTGACATCAGCCCAGCCCATCAGGTAGATCTGGCACCCCAAAAGCCTGCCCAGAGGCTGCCGGGGTTTGGTACCCATCAGGCACAACCAAGTGGGCAGGCACTGAATCGTCACCGTAGCCAAGATTGCCCCGTGGCATAAGAGAATAAAAACAGATGCCACGAGCGAGACAATTGGTGCAAGCCCTGGTTTTCAAAGACGTTGCCAAACCAGGAACTTTCCAGACAGCTCTGCTCGTTGTGAGATCTTAACTCCTTCGCACGTCACTGGAGCAGATATTAAAAAGGCAGATGCTTCTCGAGCAGGTCTGCTTCCTCTGTAAAATTAGAGCTCACAGTTTTCCTCTTGCAGTTCAGCTGCAAGAGGGGTTGGGAATAGCTGTGCCTCTCACTATCTGGCTGTCGCACAAAGCAAGCAATTAGAAGCACAAGCGTCCCCATTTGCTCCCACGCTTCATTTTTAATCTCATAAACAGAGATCGAGCCACAAAACTGGGAGAGGGATTTTTTTCAAGCTTAGGGGTAGTCTGATGCACAGCTGATGTGTGTCTGTATGCTACCATGGAAGAATGCAGCTGAATGAGAGTCACAGCAATACTTGTGAGTTCAGATCAGTGGTGCTGGTGTTAGTTACGTAGGTAATGGGCAAGTAATGATAAATATGTACTGATCCTGGAGTGCAGCTGCGATCACAGCTTGGTCCTGAAGGTGTAAGCATGGCATAAAGACTAGGTAACAGTCCTAATGTGGATGCATAAACTAGGCTGGCTTTTACTGCTGGTGGTCAATGGATGGGGTTTGTCTCCTGAGGCCCAGCAATTCAAGATTTATGGGGACTGTAGGATTCTATTTATGATATTCAGTAATTCAATTTCCAGTTACGTTCCCACACTGTCTGATTAGACTCAAAGTCAAGTGACCTTCTCCGCGCTCGTGCACAGGTCTGAACACCAAGCATCACCTGGTCCACCTCTTGGAGTTAAGTAATCTTCCCTAACCTTGAGCTGCCTGCCATGTACCTGGGCAGGAAGAGGATGCCAGATATGAGCAGCCCTGCAGTAACTATTTCTGCACAACCTCTTATTCCCCACCACTGCTGCACAATATGTGGTCTTTCAGCATTATAGAAATGAGTGTCTTCACCTTTATGAAAGGTCAGAGCAGGCACCCTGTCTGTTGCAGCTGAGCAGCTGATGCGGAGTAACCCAAGCCCATAATGCTGTGGCAGAGCATTACGTGGTTCTGCAGGTCTCCCTGGGGCAGTAGTAACTAGGACAACTGAAGCAAGGGTCTGCTTCCTTAGGGTCTCAGTAAAAGCACTGTTCTTAAGTCAGATCTAGGTCACTGCTAACTCAAAAACCTCACACCGTGCTCTTTCACCTGGTGTAGATGTGCCTTCAGAATTAGGCCAGTCATAGATGCTAGTAGATAAGATAGAGGAAAAATGAGGGCTGAAAGATATGAGTGTCGACTTTGCAACTCTCAGTACCTGCCTGGAAAGAGAGATGTGGGTGTTTTTTTTCCCGAATCTACTCTTTTCACACACAACAGAGGAATCAACCTCGTGACTCTTCAGTCCAGCCTGAGTAAAAAGCAAGAGCTTTCCCAGAACACTGGAGTTTGCTTGAAAGATTATGGTTGCAGCCTGAAGGCTATCAACAACTGATTTTAAGAGATTAAAACTGTTTCTAAAACTTTGTTGGCAACATTCCCTTTCAGTTCTGAAAATCGGAGCAATCATTTTTAATTAAACTGGAAAAGAAACACTGGGTATGATGATAAATGGTTTTGATTTGGCCCATCCTGGCTCCTTTAGCCTCCATGGCTAAGCCTTTTAGTTAGCAATTTGCCATCGTCTTTATGAAAAAGAAAGAAAGAATCCAGTATGTTGAAAACAGAATTTGGAACAGTCATTTTAATTCTGAGCAGATGTTCTGTTTAGCCATCTACCTCATAATACTCTTTATCAGCAAACATTTCCGTGACAAAGGCGCTGCTCAGATACATGCCCAAGGAATGGCTTGTCACAGAGCCACTCTTATTTGCCTGCAAACGTTTCTTCCTTAATTGCATACTATCCCTGGAAATTCATCGTAGTTCTCTGCTTTTGTTTTCTCAGGTCTTTCAAAAGCTCTATCCCTTGTTTTCCTTGTTCATGGACTAAAGGCTATGGTGCAGAGCTCTACATACGATTTGGAAATAAATAATGGATGATTGACTAAGCTGGTGACAGACTGCAGCAGCAGCAGCTGTCTATGCTGGAAGCTCACTGCAGCTTGGGAATTCCTTTCTCCAGGAGAACGGAGGCAGTGAGGGATGTCTTCTCCCGTTCGCAAGGGCTTGACAGCATTTTCATCACCACCTGGTTTTGGCCCATTTGGAAAGGGGTGAGGCTTCTGTTTTCCCCCTATAACTGTTCATAAAGGACTTGATGAAACAATTCTCATGTGGCCAACAGTCCCATTAACACCAATGAAAGCACAAGGAGAGCTGGACTGGGGCCTTACAGCCTATACCACTTTCCAAATTGATATCTGGTTTTGAATGTAGATGGGCTTGAGTATCTCATGGCTACCATTAAAGTTTCAATTTGTAAAAAATCTCACCCAACATCATCAATGCTACAGTAAATTCACATTCAGCTAGAAAAAAGCACTCCTTAGCTCTCCTCAGAACTCTTTCCAGTTTCCTTGTAGCACTGTCCTGAAATGTGAGGAATCTGTCCTACATCTGTCTGTAAATTAATCATCCCATTGGGCAGATACAAACAATCACAGCTAGAGGAAGGTCTGAAGGTCTCACAGATATGGGTCCCCTATCTTTCTCGATATTTACAGTTCCACCCTAGAACACATCTCCCCACTGTGAACAGGGCTCCACAGAGACATTTTTCTTCAGGTAAGCTGTGAGCAGGAAATTATGGCTTAGTGAGTCACAGATCCTAAAATATCCCTATGAAGCATGTGACTGCTGCATAATAATAATAGTAATAATTGAGCAATGTAAGTGTACGCTTTTGGAACGTGCTCAGGAAACCTCAGTGAGGAGGAGGAGGAGAGACAGGCACACCCAGGCAGTGTTAGACACTCACAGCACCTAGGGGCATCCAGACAGACAGGAACGCCCCAGCCATTACAGAATGAGGAAGATAAGCACGTTCTGCTTCTATGGACAAAAAAACCTCACGGGTTTGACAAAAGATAGGCACGACAGCTAATACTGACCAATACCATGACCTCATCTCATGGCATACAGATAATGACTGCACACTGCCTTCATTTTATCTGAATCTATGCCTTATAAACCTACTCTTTATGGTGCTTTCAGGTTCCTGTCAGGTTTTCAAGCTGGCTATCATTAGAGGTGCAGACCATCTGCAAGGCTGTAGGGGGAGTCTAGTGGGCCCTGGGCTGCTGAAATCTAGATGTGGGCACCAAATCATACGTTAAATGAAATATGACGCATCTCTCAAGTACAAATCTTTTCTGACTTGGAAAGGTGTTAGCTTCTCAAGTTTTCCCTCAAGCACCATGTTCCCCTTGAAAAAGAGACAAACAAAAGCAGTCCCTTGCAAGAACAGTCAATGTGGTAACCCTATGGCTGACATTGTGATGTTTCCTAAATATTTTACTGAAGGCAACACATCACTTAGCTCCTCTCTAGAAGGAAGGAGCTGATGGGCTAAACTGACCTTTATCAGTCATTCTGCACAGCAGCTTTAAATTGGCTGGCTGAGAGATCCAGCTCTCAGCTGAGGGATACTGTTTGGTATCAACACAGAGTCTAAGTTGGCCAACAAACAGCAATCATTCAGACACTTCTGTTATGGTCTATTTCGGGACTTACACAGTTGTGACATTCCTCTTCGTATTCACCAGCAATCTGTCAGGAAGAAAGCTTGGACATTTCTGGAGGAACTTCAAGATGGAAAACTCATTTGGGTGCTCAGGCATCATTCAGTACTAAGTCAGAGTTTGGTATACTCAGTACAGTTCATTATGCAAGGAGCACCCAGGTTTGTCAATATTTTGTGACCTTTTCTGACCACATCTACACCCAGATTGGCAGCGACCACTGCCAGACTCTTCTGAAAGAAGTGTCAGTGGATGATTCAGGCATCCACTGTTGACCAGTAACCAAAGGAAGACATCGCATTGAGGGGGAGAGAAGGAATCATCATCCATGTCTTGGTGCCCCCTATACTGTGTATGTCCATGGGCTCAGGCAAACTCTGAAAGAGGGAAGCAACGTCAACCCCCAATGCTCTTTGCTGCATCATCCACCAAGAAACCAGTTCCTTCTTCGCTTGCTTCTGCAGCTACTCACATCTAAGGAATTAAACCTCTGTGGCAGTCTCCTTTCCTCTGGCAAAGTCAGCGTTCCAGCACAGGAGACATATATTGTCCTTGTGAATTCTCCTCGACAGCAATCAATAACAGTACAACAAAACCTCTGAAGTTACTTAAACTTACTTTGTGCATTATGACTAGCAGACAGATTAAAAAATGACCCAGCAGGAATTTTTCTTCCTTAATTTTTAGGTTCCATACATCAATTCCACTCTAGCTACTGTGACTAATACCCACCACCATCACACCCGCCCCCCCAGTATTTCCTAGATTCTAGATCACACATACTTTGAGCGAAAGTAATTTATTTTATTCTTGTCTTGAAGTACCTGAAAATGCTGAGCGTCCCTTTTCATAAAGTAAGATTTTATGAAGATGTGTCTAGTAGGGCACCTGGAAATCAAAGCACTTCAAATCGTGTAATCATTGCTGAATGTCTAAGCTCTAATTTCTCTCATGCAAGTATTTTCAAAATTATACTTTTATCACAAGTATGATGCTATTTGCTTCTCCTTGAGGCACTGGCTCTTGGATTCAAGTGAGTAGGTGTATGTCTGTGCCATAGCGTGACCACAACCTCGGCAAGGTCCAGAACCATAGCAGCAGCAGGTTTACCTATTACTGATGCATAAAGTCCAACTTCTCAGCCCTGCTAACGAGGAATTATCCAGGCACTGATTCCAGACCTGCATTAGTACCTTTACATGAAGCTGTGCTGCACAGCTATCCCAGTTTGCCCAGCACTGCACCAGCACATGCCATCACACTAGGCTGGACTTATCTCAAAGAGAAGCTCAAGTCTCCATTTTAAAATGTCCTCCTGGTTGCAGCGGGAAGCTTGAACACATCGTACCACAGCAGCAGTTTTACTGTGTAAAAGTTACATGGGTAATGAGAAGATTCCTCCCAAAATATTACTGAAACAAAAAATGCCACTGTATTTTCATCCATCACTATCTATTTCATCCAATTTTTAAGCAAGAGGGACAACCTACAAAGTATCTTGGCACAACAATGCACCCAAAATACATCACACTGCTCTAACACATAATGCAGACGTGGTATTTGGCCTAACAAACCAAAATCTGGTGCTGACAGCAACTCTTCTGCTGTGTGTCTGCAAGAGGAGAGTCACTCCCCACTGATATCCCCAAACCAAGCCACATTCCAGGCATCAGTTGAGCGTCCACCCATTTTTCAGCAACACATGGGAAAACCTGATTCGGGAAAATCAAAGTCCCCGAGTGGCTGGTGCCGGGGCAGTTGCCAGGCCTTCGCTTTGGCTCTCCCGATGCAGAGGACACAGCGGGCTTGTTTCCCTGGCACTTGTTTGCCCGGCAATGTGGAAGACAGATACCAAAACACCGTCGAGGGGTCCACGAGCAGGTGTAGGTGGTGGGTGGTCCAGCGGTGGGATCTGGCAGAGGCGACGGAGAGGGGAAATCGGGGTAAGGAGGAGAGGGAGATTTGGATCCCAGGGACGTGAGACCCTAAGGTGCAAGTGGGGAAGGGACTCCGCTGCCAGGGGAAGGGAGAGCAGAGGGTTAGCGGGGAGGGGGTGCGTGGGGCCGGCCGCTGTGGGGAGCGGAGGGGCCGCGCTGACGCTCGCCCCTCGCCGAGAGCGAAGAGCGGAGCCCGGGGCGCTGGGCGGTGCGGGGAGGGGGGCGGCGGTGCCCGCGGCTCGTGGCGGGGGCGGGCGGGGGCGGGCGCCCCGCGGGCTGCGGGGCGGGGGAGGAGGAGCGGCGGCCGCCGGAGGATGGGAGCGAGCGGCGGAGCCGGGGAGCGGCGCGGGGGCACGGCCGGCAGCGCGGCGGCGGCGGCCGCGGCATCGCCCGCGTAGGGCGGCGCGGGAGCCGGCCATGGAGAGGGCGAGCCCGGCGGCGGGGAAGCTGAACGCCGGCGGCCGCGGGGCGGGCGATGGGCACGGCCCGGCGGGGGGAGCCCAGCCGCGGGCGGCGGCGGCGGGCGGCGCGGAGCCCGGCGAGCTCATCGGGCGGGCGCTGGATTTCAAGAGCGAAGGGGCGCAGTGCTACAAGGACAAGAAATTCCGGGAGGCCATCGGCAAGTACCACCGCGCCTTGCTGGAGCTGAAGGCGCTGCTGCTGAGCCAGGAACCGGCCGGGCAGCGCCCTCCCGCCGCCGCCGCCGCCGGCGGGCTCAGCGAGGAGCAGCGGCAGGCGGTGGAGGCCATCGAGGTCGACTGCTACAACAGCCTGGCAGGTCAGCGGGGCCGCGGGGGTCCACCACCGCCTTCGCCGCGCACACCTCCCTTCCCGTTTCATCCCCTTGCCTTCCGCCGTCATGTCATCCATGTTTTACGCCTCTTCCCCGCCGCTGCCGGTGCGCGGCTCGGTGCCCGCCTGCCGGGGGTAGGGCTGGGGAAGGGGCGCAGGGCCCGGCCGCCGCTTGCCTTGGGGCTCGGCCGCAGCCCCCGGCCCTTCCCCGGCCGCCGCCGGTTAATCCCGGTGTCCTCTTCCCCCGGGAGACAGGTGCCGAGGCAGCGGCGCGTACGGGGGATGCTCAGGCTCGGGGGAAGCGTGGCCGGCGAGCCGGCCGAGGCTGCGTTTCTCCCGCAGCCCCGGGTGCCCTTCAGCCCCTTCACCACCGCTCCCGTTCGGGTGCCTTGTAATTAACGGCATTAGAGAGAGAGAGTGAGAGAGAGAGAGAGAGAGGCTCCTTCTACCACATTGGATGGGAGGAAGGGGAAGGGTTTGGGCGCTGCTGCAATAGCTCCGAATAGTACTAGGTATAAAAGGAGGTTTTTTGGCCTCTTAGCAATGAAAGTTGAAAGCAAATAGAGAACTGGCTTTTCACTAGTCCCCACTGTGGCCAGTCGACATTTGATCATCACTGCCTTTGCTCCCTGCCATCTGTTTGGAAGTGCTGCAGGAAGATGGAGGGGAGGGTTGGGGGGGTTTAACTACTTTTGTAGTCGATTCTGAAGTCCTTACAGCAGCAGAACTCCTCTTGACTTCAAGGAGCTTTACCCAAGCGAGAACTGCAGGATCAGAGGTTATTTTTTGTCCTTAGCAGTGCACAGATTTTTTCCTTTCCAAGCCCGAAAGCATCTCTTCAACAAAAACTATTGCCTCAGTACATACAGGGAAGTGAGTGTTCATTCAGAGCATGAACAAGGTGCACAAAATGACAAGATTAATAAAGCTCTGCTGTTTTCCAGAAGGATAGAGAGTCACATGTTACCCTTTATATTCTTGAGGGAAAAATAGCGAAAATCAGGACCTTAGTGTGTCAGCTGTCACCATTACTTGGCTTTTGGCTTTCCAGAGTTGGTTAGCTTTGTTTCCTGTTGTCTAGTGCTAAAAGAGATGCAGAATAAAGAAAATGGTTTGAAACACCAAGCCAGAATCTTCTGTTACCTCAAACCCATGCCAATCTGTTATACTCGACATGCCTTTTGGGATGTAACAGGGGTCACAATTTAGCCCCCTTTAATCATGTTTTCAAATACTCTTCTTTTGAAAGCCTGTTGAAATCGCACAGAGGGAGAGGCAGGTTAGATTCCAGAGTGATACCATAATTGCACAGCTGTAATTTTGCCTCTCTCCAAATTTCTGTTTGCAGGTTTATTAAAATCCATTGTATTCGGTGAGAATCATTGAGATTGGCAGGGTTATACAAAGAGCCCATAATACTCTGAACAATATAGCTTGGTGAGTCCGTGGGCTTGAAAAAGTACTCACAGGAAATATCTCTGCTAGATACAAATTTGACGTGGTAGGTAGAAGGTAAATGAAGTGGGAGGGAGGGAGGGAGGGATAGGATTTGCTGCTGTGGCACTTTCTGCTGAGTGCACAAGTTCCACTTGCTAGAAATGCATCCACTCCTGCTGACAGAGGTGTCCTGCCTAATGGTCATTGTCCAGCTCATTTATTTACTTTTTGGGGGATTTTGCAGGGGATTTTTTTTCACTGTCGGTTGTACTTGATCTTGTCAGCAGGAGCAATCAGCATGAGAAATGTGCTCCACCTTTAACCTAGATTTGAACAGATTTTTTCCTAAATTTAACCAGTGTGAACACAGGAGGAGACGAGTATAATTAACCCTGGAGTTACAAGCAGTGCTTTTCCTGGGATAACCTCACAGCAGGTCAAGGTGTCATTTTGCACAGCCAGTTGTCACATGTTTTCGGTAGATGGCACGCACAGAACAGCATTTGTCTCAGAAAGGCATGTCTCTGCTGGGCTGTCTGCAGGCAATTTTAAAGAAATGCCCGGCCTGTTGGAGAAGGGAGTGTGCAGCTCAACTGGAATTGCAGTGTTACTACTCCTAGCCCAGTCCCACAGCTCCCATTCTAGCAGGAGGGTCTGTGAATTCATGTCTGAAGGGAAAACTGGAGAGGGACCTTCCCCAGAACTGTCATAATAATTAGTATACCTTTCTAATCACAACTTCAAGAGGTACAGCAGTGACTTTATTTTCAAAGTGTGGTGCAGCAGAAGCCACCCAACTTCTTTACTTAGTTGGGTCAAGCAGAGGCACCAGCACAGGCTGTTGGGGTTGAAGTTAGTGTTATTAGACTGGGGAGGAGAAGAGATGCAGGGAGTTTTGCTTCTGAGCACTGAATGGGTGCCTAGAGCTGTTTTTAAGATAAATAAATCTGCACAGTACAGAAAGCATAACAGCAGTGCATCTTAATTCTAGAGAAGGCAGATTTCACTTAGCTCTGATGTATACCTGGTAGCATTAGCAGCTGTCATCTGAGTGTCCTTATTACCAAGTTGTTTTAGCACCTCCACTCACTCTTTAAGCTTAACATTTAAGAAGCCCACCTTGCTTTTTTTTTTTTGTGTGTGGCTACCAGACATCCAACTGTCAGAGATCACAAATATAGATGCAGGCACACACGATTACTTGTTTGGATGCAGCAGATCAGTCAGAAGAGAGCATCAACCATAGATAAATATGCACTTAGCCAAATAAGCAGGTGAGAAATACACACCCAAAGGGGATTTGGGGCAATCTCATGCGTGAAGGCTGGGGTTGGTTGTGGTTTTTTTTTTTAAATCTGACTGATTACATGAGTAAGAATATGTAGGCAAACACTGAACTGTTGTCAGTGCCTGTGCTGCCTTGCAAAATGTAAATTTAGGCACAAACCTGCACACAGATGCTTGTTTAGCTCCGCTTGCTCTGTAGAACACCTTCAACAGGCAATTCTCATACTGCAAGGTGTGGTGGCCAACTCTTGTGTTTGATCAGAGCCCCACAGAACTCTGTGTGTTTTTCTAAAGTTTGTTGTTGTGGAGCTGTGTGGCACTCCCACAACCTAAAATAAATAGTCTCTTTCAAAAGGTCCAAAATCTGTTGGGTTTTAAGTTCTTGTGGGTGTTTTTGTGTATTTTAAATCAGCCTAGGATTTTCAGTACTTGCCCCTGGCAGTGCTGCTGGCATTTCTTTCACTATGCTACTAGCTGGGCTTCAGTTTTAGCTCTGAAAGTTTTGCTTTAAAGGGACTCCCCCTTCACATCTGCCAAATCCAGTTCTTACATGGACCTGCCAATACCCCCCTTCTGGTCAAGACTCCCAGAAATTGCTGGGGTAGGCAAAGAAAAAGCCTACCAACAGCACAGAGCCTCGCTGAATGAATGCAGGGCTGTAAGGCAAACAGTCCTTCCTTTATGACTCACTGACAGTCTCTGACCTTGAGGAAGTCACTTGACCTCCTTTTGCCTCTCTCAGCCTTATTGAAAAACAAAGAATGGGGACCACAATCTCATTCTGATGATACATTCAGCTGAGTTCCCCCCAAGTCAGTGGTTTGTGTTCTTTTTTTTAAAGAACACTTCTTTTTTTAAAAAAAAGAGAAGATGAATGTATGAAAAATGCCTGTGGAAGAGCAAACTGTCCAAATATCCCTCAGGTCTCTTGTCTCCCTTCCACTCCTGTAGCAGCTTTGACCTAGAAGCAGCTTAAATGTTTTACATACTGCATGCAGGTAGGGACCATTTGCCTACTACAAATGCAGCCATTACTCTCATTCAGTGCAATGATCAGCGTATCCCAGCGTTACTGCCTAAAAGTTTACAGGATCAAAAGGGTTGTGTCTGCTCTGCAGAGAGAAACGAGCCCTAGTTGCTCCAAAGCAGCAAAATGCTAAGGGTAAGCATAGTTTTAAGCTGTTCTAGTGAGGGAAAGTTGCAATGTGATAAGCAAACCTTTGCTGGTTTCCCTAAGCACACAGAAATGCTAGAGCTAATCCTGGCAGGAAAAACAGAACCAAAGAGAGAACTGGGGATGAGGAATGGCACTGTGGGATCTGGATTTCTAGTCTTCCCTCTCTGCATTAACCAATTGTACTATCTTCACCAAATCTCCTCATTCTTAAACCTCAAGTTTATCTACATTTATGACCTCTTGGGAGCACAGGAAGCCTTTGTTAATTACATGAATGGAAATAAAGTATAATGCATTTCTATACTTGTTGAAGTATGTTTAGTTTAGTACAGGAGTCTCACCAAGAGGACACACATACCTGCGCAGAGCATGACAAAACGTAGCCATCCAAGGTGCATCTCAACCTGAATGTTGAAGTTTGGCTGCCTACATTGGCAGAAATGTTCATCACTGCACCATTCATGACTATGTGAAGGCCATAGTGACAGACCCACAAAACAAGGGAATTCCAGCAGCGTAGGAACCTCCTAGGACCCTCAGGCTCCAGACTGGGCTGTGGGTGCTACTCCCAACCATCATCAGTTGCACAGACATCAGTGAGTAGCCTCACTGAGAAATCCAAATAAGAATACTTATAATACTTAATCCAAGTAAAAATATAACATGAGAAAAGCTGGTAAAACTTGTCTCCACTGACCACCCACTAGGACTCCTCACAAGGAGCCTCTGCTAAAATCCCATCCCAGTATATAGCTGTTAACAAGTACAGACTCTACCAGGACACATGGTGCTGTGGGTGTTAAAGCAGTCTTGGATTGTTGCTTGATGCAAAGCTTTTTTTATGTGCTGTATCAACAAAACCCACCCTCTGTAAGGATACCCTGCAATGGGAAAGAGAGACAGCAGCAAACAGAGCGGGATGCAGTCCTCACTTTCACTGACTGAGGTGGGATTTTCCCTTCATTCAGTTATGTCTATCCAGCCAGAGTGCACGGGAGTATCTTGTTTTACAGGTAGTTGCAATTGCAACAGAGAATAGACACAGATGACTATGATGCAAGAAACTGAACATGAGAAACCAACAGTGTGGGCTTTTTTCAGTGATAGGTCCAAACCTTGACATGTATTTAAGAAAGAAGTGGTATTCAAAGCCATTGTCATGAATTACTCTTTAGAGAGACTCTGTATTTACCTATTTCCCTTTTAATTTTCTGGGACAAAATTCTGTTCAGGCAGGAGTTTCTTGTGCATTTAGAGGATGAGATGGAAATACGTCCAGATGCTGGGGGAGGCAGGAGGGAAGAAGAGAAAGGATGGCAAGCTGCCTCCATAGTTGGTTTAAGTCATACATGTCTGACAGCATCTCTCCCTGGGGTAGGAGATGCATTTTCCTCTATATATGTCACTGTTCTTCCCAATCCTTTTCAAAACTTCAGGCTCTGGTGGAGTTTGTTTTTTATTTAAAGATTTCTACCACGTGTTTATTTCCCTTTGCATGAGGAGAAGCCTTTCCAGATGATCTCATCAGCATTTTCTGAAAGAGAGCTTATTGGCAAGGTATAGAGCCTCTTGCTAGCCCCAAGGAGCTGCAGTCGTGGTGAGCTCAGATCCATCCAAGTCTAGCTACATGGGAGATGGAGCAGGAGATGTCAAAAAAAAAAATCTTCCTCAAGAATAGAGTGATGGTTGATTGTTTACCTAAAGAGTACAGGTTCTTCTCCACCTTGAGAGCACTGATGTATTTTCTGACAGTTGTGTAGTAGCATGTCCTGCCAGCTTTAACTCTATCCTCTTCTGAAATGCTCTCCTGGAGTTTCCTCCAGCAGAAGTCCTG
Source organism: Scolopax mira (assembly GCA_004320125.1). NCBI lineage: Eukaryota > Metazoa > Chordata > Aves > Charadriiformes > Scolopacidae > Scolopax > Scolopax mira. Next base: position 38,297 of record BJBW01002840.1, read on the forward strand.
CAATGAACCACAGCCTCTTACACCTCCACAGGTATCCATCAGTGCTGTGCTGAAGATGGTTCAGGTGGTTCAATAAAATCTAGTGTCAAAATTAAAGCTGGTTCCCAATCTACTGCTAAATACATCCAATGAGCTCCATGGTTACCTCCTTTTCTGGGAGCTGGGCCACCTCTGCATGGTTCAGCAGGTGGAGCATCCCATTCTTCCTCCTGTTCACTTAGGCTCAGACCCAGGAATTTCTAATGCAACTCCAGAACTGTTTCTCCAGCCTTTCTCCTAGAAGTGCTTATCAGTTCAGTAGCACATCCCCAGTTCCTCACTCGTATCCTCTGAGCAATATAACTGATGCTTCAAGAATGGAGGGTCATCAGAAATGTTCACATTAGGATTTTAGGATGAGATCTAATGCACACCTGATAAAGCAGGTTGCTGTGAGGAAATGAATAATAAAAGTTAATACCATAAATAAAACGGGAGGTCTAGATGTTGCCAGGTCCCAGAAATTGTGCCATCTCGCAGAAAATACCATATAAAGGGCTATGAAACTGAGGAAACAAAATGAAGGGAGAAAGTATGAAAATTGAGAAAATTTACCAGCTATTTATTTTCTTCTTTGTTCTCTCACTTCATGAATAAGAAACTGATAGAGAAGGAAGACTGTTTCTTAATCTTGCTTTGAGCTTACTCAGGCAACCATACCAGTGACTAATACTGAGGGTTAAAAATGCTTTGAAAAAGAGTCAGTATTAAATATCATTAACTAGAAAGTTGTTACCAATGGCTGCTCAGAAATCTTTGTTTGTTCCTGTACTGCATCTTGGACAGGAAACAGTAAGCTTAGGACACTGATCGATGAATGCAGGTAAATCTTGTGGTGGTGTGGAGTGCTACTATTATGTTCTCTTTAAGAAAGGTTGTAGAGTCAGTGCAGTTTCTGGAAGCTTTGCTGGAATTGGGAATTGCTGAAGGTAGCTTCTACTGGGGCACACTCACTTGACTTGCGTGAGGCTAGGAGAGGGTGGTAAGACACTGTAGCTTACCCAGGCATTGGCAGCCATTGAAGGTGGGGCTGGGGCAAACTGTCTCAATATAGCTATTTGGAGATTAGGACACTGTTAGAAACAATACTAAGACAATTCTTAGAAACAATACTAAGACTAAGAAATGAATTAGGCACAGTCACGTTTTCTGTCTGTGATAACCCATGGCAGAAGCGACAGCTGGGAGCAATGATGTTTAGCTGTCATAGCTTGATGTGCCAAACCTCATCTGTTACTATCCATAGGCAATAGCTAATGTCATGATCTTTACTTCAAAATACACTCCGTTCTCCCCAGTCTCCAAAATTCTTGACATGCCATCTCCCTGAGGCTTATAGGCTGGACAGCACCATCTGCTTCTCCTTGGCTTTGTCTTATGTACCCAGTTCTCCCATTATGTTTCTCAGCTCAAGACTCAGGGCTGCTTACTCAGTCCTTGCTTTTCCTGCTTTGAATTCCTTTACTCCCTCTCCAGTCACAGTGCAACCACAACAGGTTTTGCACCTCCCAGACAAAGCTGTGTCCCTTTCCAGGCTTCCCCCATCTCTGTTCTGCTGGTGAGGTCCTCTCATCCCTTTTTATTTTCATACTGTGCCCCACAGCACCTTGGTGCACCCGATTCCTTTGAGCTGATTTTGCCTGTGGTACATTAGTTCTGCCTGGACCTTCTCTCCCTTTCTGGCTCTCCTCAAGACCCGTCTCTGCTGTGACACCTATAGGAAGCCAGTCATTTGGTGCTGGTTACCTATTTATGTTTAGCAAGGAGGAGCACCTCTCCACACACAGTGTGTATTATGCAAGCTGGTGACTGTATGCCATATCCTCACACCCTTTGTCATTCCCCTTTACAGGTTACCAACTCTTCTGATCAGGGTCATAAAATTTAACACACGCTTGCCCTGTGTAACCATCATACCAACTTTGCCTGTCACAGCAGTATGCCCTCATCTTTAAAGCTCTAAGCTGTGTGAATCACCACCCCAGAATGGTTCCATAGCAGCCTCCCAACAGGAGTCAGGGTAAAAAGTAGCCTTGTGCTGTTTACAACTCTAGCAGTTGTGGATCTGTTTGCCAAAGAACCTCGGATTTCCTGACAAGTCCTGTGTCCCAGGCTCCTGACTTTATCTCAGTCCTGTTCACTCATATGTACCCTCAACAAGACAGAACTGTAACTCTGTCCCCGAGTGAGAGAACAACCATACTCCAGCTGCTGCGTAAGCCTTTTGGGATGCAGGACATCGATTGTTGCATGCAAGGCTACAGCATTTTTTTCCTTCTCCAATACATCCACATATGATAAGTCAAATCCCAGCCCTACTAGAGCACTACTACTCTAATCACTGCTCAGTATTCCCTTCTTTCTTTAGTAGGGGCACTGCCCATTGCATTTACTTGGTTCCGGTTTAGGGGGCTGTCATGTAGATTGTTCTGCATGGGTGTAGCAGCAGCAACTCCTTTCATATTGGAGTGGCAGGCAAACAAAACTCTGCTAATCTAGCCATCGATCTTGTTGCCTGGGAGCTGCTGGAAAGGAGCAGCTGGGTCAGTCAGCAAAGAGCCACCAAACTAGTGTTCCTCAAATTTTTTATTCCAAAGCTCCTGCGATGCTCCGATTACAACTGTCAGTTTTCCTACCTCTGGTGTTGCTCTGGCCTGGCCACATCAGGAACATCTAAACAGCTCCCTTCCTACCTGAGAGAAACTCAAATGAAGTATTTGCCTTTGTATAAGTCACCTTATTCTGTGAAGCAAGAGGTTTCAGGGCCCTCCTGGTAGAGCCTAATCAGGCAGTGGTGGAAGTTTGCTACCCATCTGATGGGATGCTTAACATGCAAAGACTGATTACAGATCAGCCAAGTTGGATGCTGCTTATCTTAGGCCTTTTCCAACTTGAAAGACTTAGCAGTAAATAGCTCTGCTGCCTGGAGTCAAGAGGTGTCTGAAGCAGATGGAGATGGGAGGATACAAAACAAGCAGTGGGGTATCTTTGTCCTGCACATTCCCCAGTGTAGTGTGTGGGAGAGGAAATTTACTCCTGGAAGCAAATTAAAAGCAGAGGAAGCGTCTGGGGCTTGAAAAATTATGTCAGACCTTTAGAGCTTCCTTTGGCTATTTCTGGACTGATGTGACTAACAAACGTCTACCTCCGGTGTGCTGTCCTACCCCTACAGTCACCATCTAATCTACAAATTCACCCCGATATCTTATGATACAAAGAATGCTCTTTCAACTAAAGGCAGGAAAGAAGCTGTAAGAATTCACATTCCTCAGCTCCACTGATGCTCCCAGAGAGGAAGAAGGCAGAAAAATTTGTTTCATCCACTCTTCCAGAGAATAAATGGGCTCCATGGAATGGCTGTAGCCTCTCCTGAACAGGAGCTGCTCAGGGAGGTCATTCCCCCACACAGCTCATCTTGCAGAAGCAAGAATGATAAAGGAAATGTACTGTTATGATGCTCCAGAAAACCATCATAAGTCAGCCCTAGCCACTGCTCTGCAAAGACACCTTTTTTCTTGCCTAGTCCTTCAAAGAGAATCAAATCAGAATCTCTGCCCTATGCCTGTATCAGTGATTCTCTCATGAGCATGGTGCGAAATTAAGCCTCAACTTCTCCAGTCATCATATATATTTTTTTTTAATACTACCATAATTCAAATCCTACTAAGAGAGTAAGAGATTACTATCCTCTTAAATGCTTTACAGTGATTAATTACTTAAGACACAGCAGTGCATTCAAGTTGCAAGGAAACCAGAGCAGCCTGAGATCCTCACCTATATGGAGGTCCAAAGGAAATGTATTCATTTTCCTTTATACATTCTGTAGCTACTGTGATGGAGCTCAAACTGCAGCAGCTCAGGAGCTTTGCTCATGGGATGGGGGGTGGGTGTGTGTAAATTAAATTAATAGATTAATACAAAATAATATTTAGAACCCAGGGCTGATTAGCTTGGAGTACAGCGCCAGAAGGTATCATGGAGTTAAAGAACCTAATAAGGTTAGAAAAGAAGGCTTAGACACATAACTAATCAGAACATTCAGTGCTGTATTAGATAGGATAAAAACTGTAAAGCAAATATTACATTTTCATGCTTGAGAACCACTGCTAACTGGTTTGGATTTATGAATAAACTTCTCTCCGATTTTCATTTCCCTGTCCACAGCCATGTCACACAAGTGACTCAGTTATCCTGTGATCAGCTAGCATATTCACATCCTTTTCCTCTTTGGTTGTTTCCAGCTCATGAGCTCACAAGTTCTACCAGAAATTCCTATTAGTCCCAAAGAGCATGATCTTAAGTTTGGTATTATTGACTTCCATCCCAAACAAGTTTATTGCTGTCCTCCAGGTCACATAGTTCTTTTTATGTGACCTTGTACCCCTCATCCCTTTTAGGAGCACCTGCCAGCCTCGCACTGGCAATACGGCACGTTTACACTAGGGCATTAACAAAAACACTAAACAAGCTGCTTCACTCTAAAATTAATTCTGGACATATTTTACTAGTGATCTCTATTTACAGACCAATATGCTCACCAACAGAACCCATTTCAGCTTCTTCAGCTACCACATGATTCCTATACTGTATCTTCACCTTCCCTAGCTTAACTGAAAAGCCACAGTCAAGACAAAGAACTGTATTACTGGCCTGATTCAGTACCACAATTTGGGTGTTCTGGCACCCGAAAACGAGCTCCCTACTTGGAGTGGAAGTTATCCTCCATGTGCTCCGAATCAGACATGCTGCCTCATTCCTCCACTGCCGGCAATGCATTGCACAAATGAGGTTTATGAAGGGTTTGGGAATGATCCGAGATCTTCACCTAAAGCACTTTGCCACAGTTCATGTTAAAGAGAAGACATCTTCTTAGAGGGCAGGTTTATACACTCTTACATAGTTCAAACACCAACTTTTTAAAGCAAATAATATCCTCTAGTCTTTATTCTCTTTCGGCCGGATTTCCAAAGGAAATGAGTCATAAAAGTATGACCACAAAGATGATTAAGGGCCTGGACCATCCCTCCCATAAGGAACAGCTGAGGGACTTGGGTCTTTTTAGTCTGGAGAAGACTTAGGGGGGGATCTGATCAATGCTTACAAATACTTAAAGGGTGGGTGTCAGGAAGATGGGGCTGGTCTTTTCTCAGTGGTGCCCAGTGTCAGGACAAGAAGAAATGGGCACAAGCTTGAGTATAAGAAGTTCCACCTAAATACGAGGAAGAACTTTACTGTTAAAGTGGTAGAGCCCTGGAACAGGCTGCCCAGAGAGGTGGTGGAGTCTCCTTCTCTGGAGACATTCAAAACCCACCTGGACAAGTTCCTGTGCAATGTGTTCTAGGTAGACCCGCTCTGGTGGGGGAGTTGGATTAGATGATCTCCAGAGGTCCCTTCCAACCCCATATGATTCTATGCTTTCTGTGGTCTGGCTGTCAGACCTCTCAACTTTCAAACCTGTTGGCCAGCTAGATTTGGAGGGAGAGATGTCTCAATGGTAAAAGTTCATAGGGTATAAATGGAGAACAGGGAAAATGACACAGCCTGCCACAGCCAGGGTTAGTTGCTCTGTTGCTGAGAAACCACGCTTCTGTGTACGTTTTAGTGCATTTTAAGGTAAATAAGGTTTCAAGAGCTTTGTTTTATAACTCTCTCTGCAATTAGTTAGAAAACAGTTGACTCGGGCACCCTCTGATTCTGGTAGTTGTTCTCCTCTCCATCCCTCCCAGAAAGGCCATAAAGGTTTCTCTGTTTCAAAACATCATTAAAATGGAAAGGCTTTGGGCTACACTGGACCTGGATAAAACATGTTCATGGGCTATTTTAATGAAGGAAATGTTCCTCCCCATTTGACCTCTAAATCTTGCCAGATAAGTCTTTTCAGCTAGGAAGAGTTCAAGGAAAAAACAAAAGCATTTCAGTCCCTATCAATTATACATGGCATGAACACACAAGGGGGTGGCCCCAGAGACACCCCTTAGCCAACTCTGCAGTTGCAGCTCTTTCACATGTCCTGGGAGGTGGATTGCAAGCCACCACAGGGCACAGCACACAGCTGTTATGCAGCCATGTCATCCTACACAGTTTGTGGTACAGGGTAAAGCACTAGCTTTCATCCTGATTTGAACACACTGCAGTAAGCTGGGTTGAGGCAATCCTGGTGTGCACAACTGTCAGTGACTTCCTTTGAGAGCCCTCAAGCTGTTCCAGCTGCATTTCTCAGTACTGCTGTCAGTTACGTGACTAAAGGATGCTTTACCCTTCAGTAAAGAAGGCAGCTTGAAATTCATCACTTCTTCCAAAGCCTCTCCCTACTTATAGGAATACCCTTCCTTGTCTCAGATGAGTTGAAAAAAACCCACCATCATTCCATTAAGGCCTTCATTCCACTGTGTGGTATACTCTGGTAAGAATAATAAAATATTTGATAGCACTTGTTAGGGTTGGGCTGCTATCGAACTCTTAGCACTTACCAGCCAGATGGTTGTCACCATCTGATGTTGCTGATCTATGATAAAATTCTATGTACTTTTCCCTTGTGAAAACAACTCAAGAGATTAGATTCCTCCAGTGAGTGTCAAAAGCAACAGAAGGTCAGAGCAGGAAAGGGTTCAATGTGGAGAAGGTGCCACAGTGAGAGGGTAAAGCAACACAAGGTGAACAAAAGCAAACAGCAACGAAAGGGTGGTGGAATAAATAGCAACTGGAACAGTAGATCTGAAGGCCAAACATATCTAAAGTCATATTGACTGGACTAGAATGTACTAGGTAAGTACCTATTTTAAAAGAAATACAGGTCAAAGATTACTAGATACATGTAAAGTTGGAGAGGAAGAAACCTCATTGGAATTTAACCTGGCAGATCAAATATAACAGCCTTGGCAAAAACAAACAGAAGGGACTTCCATCTTCTCTAACATGGCTGCTGGAAGAGCTAGTATTTATGGATATTATAGAATCAAGTGTTCTAGTAGTTAAAAGCTGACTGAAGCTCTTGCTGTACCAGCGCTTTGCTAGGACTTCGCTCCTACTCCTCCTGGCTGGGAAAATCAAAGGCATGGAGATTAGAAGATGCAACATAAATATCATCTCCACCTTAAGCTCTTTATTTTGGTAAAGACTTGCTGGTACACATCTGGGGGCAGATTTTGGCTTCAGAAAATAATTCTTGTTTGCTTGGCACCTGGGTTTTAGATTACTAAAATTTAATAATTACTCCTTTAATATTACCAAAGATAAGAATTTTCAGTAAGCCTCTGGTTTTGATTTGAAGGACCAGTAACTACAGGAACTGGTAAGTCAAAAAACTCTTTCAAAACAGAAACTGTAAGGAACAGATGAAAGTTTGCAGAAATTCCTTGCTTTTCAAAGTTTTGGCCCTTTGAAAGAAAACTGCAGTATTATTTCAGTGGATTTGTGACTAAAAAAACCATAAATATCCACAAACTTGCCTTAAAGTATCTTAAGAATCATTTAGAAATAATGAACACTTCTAAAGAACTACGCTCTTGAAAATTAGAGAACTCTGAAATACAGGAATATAGACAGCAAAGGCAGAAATCCTTCGTGTTTGCTCTTAGTTAAGTGCTTCCATACTCATGAGTCTGGCTAAGATGTAGCTCTGGCATCCTTCAACAGCACTTTCTGATAGGAATTAGCACTAATTGTCAGCCATCAAGGAGAACTGAGGACCATTCTTACTCTGTTGTTAACAGGACAATCAATAATGGGACTACAATTCAAGAGTCTTCTATCCATACCCATGCATGGTACAAGGGTAAGACATGCCTGGGTAACACACACTTGAGCTATTCTTAATATCTTCCAAAGCTAGGACCCTTTCCCACTTCCCCAAGCAGTCTCTTTCAGTGCCTGACTCTGCTACAAAATTCTTCCTAGCTGAAATTTAAGCCCTCTTCTTATTTCTTGAGTACAAGAAGAGCAGATTGGATCCTGATCATACCCTTCTTTGCATTACAAATGAGGTGGTTTTCTTCTTTGTACATATACAAACACCATTAGCCTGTCTTATCCCATGATCTTTGTGAGGGCTTACATTCTGTCTTTTCTGGACCACTTATTGTCAGGGTCCTCCTGTGGATTACATCCAAATTTTCTTTCAAGGTTGGCATCCAAAATGAGAGACAGTACTCATATCTTGCAAACTTCCTCTTTTCATACATGCCAGTGGGCATTTTTCTTCATTAACAGTATTGCCTTGTTAACTTTAGCTGGCGATCCACTTCACTCCCCAGATCTTTTTCATCAGAATTGCTCTGCAACCACATGTTCCCCTGCTGTACTTACACAGTGGGGTGTTTTCCCTCCATTTCACTTGCCCCTGGCAAATTGCATCCTGTTTTTATCAAGGCACCACCACTTTGTGGGGATCCTTTGGAATTCTACCCAGTCTTCCACCATATGCCAGCTCCTCATATTTTGGTGTTATCTGCAAATTGATGGGGCAGTCTTCCATTTAGGTCTTCATTAATAATATCAAATAGCATGGGGCTTGGAAAAGATCAGTGCAGAACTCTACTTAGCATTGTCTTTCTTTTTGTTAACAGAGTTAAGTCTATTCATTTAGACTGTTCTCCTTCAAATTGCTTAAGAAAATGTCCCTAGAATTTGTCATTTAACTAGTGGACAAGCCAAGATATGCAACATCCACTGTTTCTCCTCTGTCTTCAAGATTGATCACCCTACCGAGACTGAAGTTAAACTGATTTGGTCTGACAGCTCACATCAGCCATTACTGATCTCCTTGTTATCAGCCCTGTGCTCTTCAAGAGATGGCAACAGGCAGAGTCCTAGGGTGGGCTGACAGCCATCCAGAGCCTGACACACAGGCTCAGCAGCTCCTCTGAGAACAGCTAGATGCCTCACCATGCATGATGGTGGAAGCATCAGCATACTTCAGTCACTACTACTGTCTCTCTCTCTCTCCTAGAAAAGCTAATTGGAGCTGTGAAGTCAGTGTCTTTCTTCTGGACGAAGTATGAAGGATGCACGAGTAGCAAACAACTGAGGTAGACCATGCTGTATGTACTGGGAGGAAGGCATGGTGGGAAGAAGGGGAAGGCAGCTTAGAAGAGGTGGCTGTCTTTGGGCTCTCCAAACATTTGTGGATCCACACCTCATTTAGCATTAATCCCTCCCTACAGAGAGAGACAACCTGTCATACAGTTTGGATTTTAATTTTCCACATATTTCCCTGCAAGCAGAAACATACGGGCATATTTAGGCCTTTTTGGTACCTGGAGGGGAATAAATGAGAGCCACTGGCTGGAAAGTTACATTGTCATTCTCATATTCCCTTTTGATCCCATTAAGATTGTCCGGGAACTAGGAGTCAGCTGATCAGATTATTGCCAGACATTATCAAGCTGCCTATAATTAGCTTTTTATTGGTGAGAAGCCAGAAAATCCTCTTTGTTTGCAAGCTTGGACTATAGAGAAAGAGAAAATATTTCATGGAAGAGATTGTTTGGAAACTGCAGATCCTAATTAGTGTCTCAGCCTTGCAGTGAAACCGTATGCAGCATTTCTCCGCAAAAAAAAAAAAAGCTTTAAACTGTTCTTTGAGGAATGCATTCTTGAAGGGCACAGGTTTAAAATTTAACTCAGGTTTAACATGGGTTAAAAATTGGGCTGTGACATCCAGATGAAACCTGTGCAGTCTGCACACTCAGGATAACTTCAATTTCAGAGAAATTTGGGTAAAAGCATTCCAGTAGTCCAGAGAATTTTATGCAGTATGTTAAAATTACTGTAGTTTAAAGTCCAAGGTAACTTTTAGGACAACCCTTTATATTTTCAGCATCATGTTTTGAAAGATTTTACCCAATTCATTTTTTATGTTAATTACAATTTAAATTAGTAACATAAGGCTGAAATTTTCAATGTCACATAGTAACAGTATCCCATTTAATTCCTGCAGAGGACACCATAAACTCCATGTGCCTGTTGTAACCACCATTTACAGAGATTAGCAATGCAGCCATTAGTGGCATGGTTAGAAGGTCACTATCTATTCCAAGACAAACATTTTTCCTTTTTGTTATATCCCAATATATTTTCCTCCCAAACACTTAAATCAAACCAGAACTGATCACTGTCACGTTTTCTCTTGTTTGAGGAAAAACATCACCATGAAGGATGCCAAGCTCTCTGAAATAAATATGAGACTCTCCTAGTCTGCTCTATTATTTCGAGTTTTAATGATATGTGAGAATAAAGCCCGTACAATGATACATATAAGGGTCTTAATCAAATATCCAAATAAAACTCTGAAGCAGTTACAGCAAAACATCACTGATGTGTTTTCCAAAATATAACCAGAGCGAGAATATGCACCACCTTCCTGTGATTTAAACAGATTTTAAGTGAGCTGCTGGCTGCTATCGCAGAATAGTAGGGGTTGGAGGGGACCTCTAGATACCATCTAATCTAAACCTCCTGCTCCAGCAGGCTCCCCTAGAGCACAGGATCATGGCCAGGTGGGTTTTGAGTATCTCCAGAGGAGGAGACTCCACAACCCCTTTGGGCAGTCTGTTCCAGTTCTCTGGCACCTTTAAAGAAGTTTTTCCTCCTGTTCAGATATAACTTCTTGTGTCCAGTTTGTGCCCATTGCCCCATATCCCGTCACCAGACACCACTGAAGAGAGTCTTGGCCCCATCCTTTTGACACTCACTCTTTAGAAATTTATAAGCACTGATGAGATCCCCTCTCAGCCTTCTCTCCTCCAGCCTAAACAGACCCAGGTCGGTCCTTCCTAAGGGAGGGACTGCTATTCCCTTGATCATCTTTGTGGCCCTTTGCTGTACCCTGTCATAACTAAGGCAACCTGAATTCCACTTTTTACTCTTCTTTCTCTCTGTGACCAGTAAGCAAGTAAGAGAAGTTTCTTACTGTCCAAGCTGTCTACAAATACCTGCTTTTTTTCAAGATTGGATGGTAGCTAGGGTGGACCAGGTGTCCAGTGGATTGGGGTACCAAATTTTTGAGGCATCTCTACTGGTTATTATGTGCAGTACTATAGTGTTTTTATTTTTCAGAAGGTTATCAGTTGGCCAGCTATAGATTACCCTGGGGATAACAGAAGGCACCTGCTTGACACAAATGATATCTGCCAGATTTCAGTTTGCAAAGCCAAACGATGAGAGGGCACGAGACAAATCCAAACAGACAGTCACCAAGGATCTTTAAAAAGGGAAAAATAAGATAC
>BJBW01002840.1:49653-71297 GCA_004320125.1 Scolopax mira
GCTCAAAGGTATAAGCAAATGACTTTCTCTTACAGAGGAAGGCACAAGGCAACCTTAAAAACAGGCAGTGCTACCAGGTTATATGCATGTTAGCAGACTGCAGACGAGATGGGTGTTTGTGAAAGAGGAACTTGCAACCCAAGGTATTCCTGTAGGGTGAGGGCATTTTCATCTCCCAGAACAGCAGCACATGGAACTCCTGTTAGGACTAACAGAACATGCTGAGCCCAAGGAACATGCCCCATGGCAGGGTTATGCTAGCGTTGATTGCTCGGTAATTGGGCTCACTCTCTCAAGTGTTCTGTAACACGGATAGGTCTTGAGCCTTGCCTACAATGGGAATTTAGCCACTGGTATAAACTGGAGGACTGTTCTGGCATCCAGATTTACCCTCTGGTGGAAATTGCCAGGTAGGCAAGGCTCTCAGTATTGTTCAAACTCCCCGTGTTAAAACCTGTACATCCAACTTTCAGGCTTAGTTCTCAGCTCAGCCAAAACTAGAAAGCAAAAGTTTAGGCCAAATTGAGCTATTTGCATAACCTGCAGGGTTATGCACACAGAAGAGGTTTCTCTGTTAACATGCTAACTGACAGCACTTCCAGGTGAACTTCATATTGAGGGCTGAAAAGAGCTATATAAGGGAGGAAAGCTGGAAAACATGGGTTTGGTGGGGTTTTTTTAGAAAGAGACTCCAGTCACTTCTTTATGCAGAGAAGATGGAGTGATTGTAAGAGTCTCAAAGTACCAATGCAACAAATACAAGCTTTTCCAGTGTGGCTAGTAATTGCACCAGTGGCTAGTAATCGCAACTAAACAAAACATCAGTATAGAAATGTAGTGACATTACTTTCATTGTTTAAGAAATTAACTTGTGGGAAAAGAGGGTTTCTCATGGATCCTTTCTCACCAGCACCTGTCAAGCCTAGATATCTTCCTGAAAGATTCTCCAAAATTAATTCAGGGTGCAAAAACATAGAACCCAAAACCCTTAACTGATAGGATGGATTTTAGTTACAACTTCCCACCATTGCTAACCTGCTGGTAAAGGTTAAAGGTGTAGATGTATTTTGGCTGTGCTTTTTTTTTTTTGCCTCACCCTGTGCTGAGCAGGGCCACGCAAAGTAGCTCTAACAGTACGGTTATCTACTGGTACCACATCTGTACTGCACCTCTCAGATTGTTGTAGCTCATGGAGCTGGATGGCACAGATGGAGTCTACAAAGTAAAACTTAAAAAGCTGGGTTTAACACTCCTCTTAGGAGGAAAACCAGCCAAACTTCTTACTTCCTTGGTTAAACATCAACAGTCAGTTGGAAAGCATGATGGGAAGGGTTCCTCTGTTGGAGCTAATAGCATGAAGCTTTTCTGCCTCCCCATAGCACCCATCAACCAATAGTTCCACCCAGGCTTATTTCATAGCATATGAGAACTCTTCCATCACCATATGACATACAAGATTTTAGAACTTAGGAATGAATTATTCCTTAAACTGACGCAATAAGTAAAATTGAGAATGATAACCAAGTATGATGGTTAACTGTCACAGGCTGCAGAGAAGCAAGGCTCCCTACTTTCTGAGCTGGAGAGATGTAGCCACTGGATGCTGTGTTACAGTGACAGTGAGACTCTAGGGAATGGGTGACTCTGGGCTTGCATCTGCAAGTAAAGGGCTTGTAATCACCAAAGAGCTACTAGAGATGGTGCTGTGCGGGATGAAGCCCACCCAGTTTCAAAAAACAGGAACTGGATGAACCTCTTGATTTGAGCTCTGTCCCTCAGAAGGATTCACTGGGGGCTTATTATGACCTGAGAGGGAAGGTGATGAGGTGTTAGATGTGGTAAACAAACACTCCCAGCCGGAGGTACAGGTGTCTGTTTATGAAAGCAACACGTTTTCAAAACGATTCCCCCCTGACTGAATTAGGTAGGAAGTACAAGGATTCCTTGTCTCTTCCATTTCTGAAAGCTGAGTTACTAATAGCCTCAATATTCGCATTGAATCCGTAAGCCCATTAAGATCATTTCAGTGCACCAAGAACAGAAAACAGGCACCTCTAAATATTTATAAGGGAGATAACTCCCTCCAGGTTCATCTCCATCAGCCGCTTCCAACACGGGCTCTCCAAATGGCCAACTCTTCCAGCAGAACTGTTTCCTGCGCATCCATCTGCTCACTTGGTTCAGATAAACAGGCGTCTCTCCTGCTAGCCATGTGGCACAGGCTTCTCTCCGCCACGCACAAGGCTAGTGGGGATGCCCTGCAGAAGCTTTACGGTGAGTGTGAGTCACAGAAAGAACCCAGCTGGATATCCGGAAGCCCATTTGGGTTTATGAATTAGGAGGATGTGGGAGACTTTTTCTTTTCTTTCAAACCAATCCATGAAGCAAGTCCAATATGGAATTACTGAGTTAATACTGAGTGAATAGACTGCCTGTCATTTTTTCCACAGAGTCCCTTCTATGACCCTAACTGGAAATACCAAGTAGTAAATGAACAGAGACTGAAACACTTCCCTCTCCCCCCAATAGTGGCTTTGAAAAGCAGTTTCACAGAACGTGAAAGGCTGGATCAGATTGGCAGCATGCAGAAAGCTACTGCCACTGCCTCACATGCTACTGGTCAGCAGATAAATAAAGCAATCCTGTTTCCAGGGCTGTGAAGCCAACAGTAAATTTACACAGCCATCTTTTTAATAGCTTTGAAAAATAAAGGAAAACAAAGCACAGCCATTTCAAGCTCCATTTGAAACAGAGTGAGAAAAATCAATGTTTGACAAATAGGAAGGGACAAATTCTAGATAAGGAAATACTGTCAAGCTTTTTGAAACTGGCAATCAAATAGCGACCAGATGCCTTTGAAATACCTGCACACTTTGATGACCAGAGTTGTTAAAATATATTGAGAGTTCATCATTAAAGGAAATGGGACAAAGCCCTCATTAGTAATTTTTGCATCACTCAACCAAACATACCAGCAGTGGGGCTAGTCCTGCAATCAATCCTTGCTCAACACATCTGTACCAGCAATGCTCTAGCAGTAAAAGTCTGTTTATGATTGTTTCCAGTTAGCTACTGGAGCTTGAAACATGCATTTGGGTTAGGAATGAGTTCTGTCCATCTTAACTGATCATAGACTCAGACTAATTTAGATTGGAAGGAATTTTTGGTGGTCATCTAGCCAACCTCCTGCTCGTGAAATATCAAGTGAACTACAGAGAGGGCACAGGGCTTACTTTAGGGGTACAGGGGAAAGGTATCAAAAACTGTATCAGACTCCTGACACAGCACCATATCCTCTCAGCTGCAGTTACCATGCAAAAAAATGAAGTATGACTGCTCATTGGTGACACCTGAACTGTGACAACTTGGATTTCCAGGAGCAGCGAGTCTCCTCCTTGCCAGAGACACACTGAGTAACACCACCTGCCATGGGAAATTTCTCTCCATGCCCTGGCACTTGACATTGTCAGCCTCTGAACTGATCCTTGCAGGAGCATCCCGCCCTCCTTCCCCCCTCCCGAAATTGTGTCATTCCCAAAGCTGCCTTGGGTTGCAGCACCAGATGGCCTTGTGGACAGCATAGCTTTCTTCATTTTCCCCAAAGACTGTGACTGCACCATGCCCTATTCTTGCCCATATTCCTCAAACCTTTCTTAAGGCCCAATACACCTAATGAAGTTTAGCCCAGAGTAAGCACTACAGTAAGCCACAAAGAGAGCTCTAAAGCTGGCTCAAGGATCTTTCCTCATTATTTCACTCCTAGTTGTGGGAAACTCACAATGGGGATTTTTCTTCAGCTCCTTGACATCTGTGCAACGATTGTACCTGAGCACAGAGTCCTCAGCATGCTGTTTCTTCACTGTATTTATGTTTTCCTTTAGGAAGTCAGCAGAACTGACCTCTTGGGATGAGCTTGTGTTGCAACACTTTGCAGCCAGCTCCCAGCCTAGCACATTTGTTCCCTGTGCCACAGCTCCAGGTGTCTCTGGTTTGCTAGCTGCACATTCCCTTGTTGCCTCCTGTAGCAAGATTCCATACAAGACCTCCTGAATAAAAGGCAACTACATATTATTTGTAAATCTAACAGCCAAATACAAAATTTGGTCCAAGGTAGTCCCTTTTTTCCTTGTTAAACGACAATTTGTTTGACTCCCTCTCTGTACTTCCAGCCCTCAGTCTGAGCAGTTTTTATTTTACTACAAGTGAAGCCAGTCATGCCACGAGACTGTACGGCGTTCCCGCTCTGCGGAGGGATGTTTACGTTCTTGCTGTCTCCCCCCAGCCCCCTGGAGCAAATACAATCCCTTCACTTTGCAATGCCAAAAATAGAAGCACTGGTATTTAAATTGTGAACAATCGGGGCTGGCAAACAATCCGTGTGACTGCACCCTCTCTGAATCATGGGTCTGAGTCATTTCCCTCACCTAAGCAGCTCTCTTACCCTATGGAGATTGCAGGAGCAGGGAGAAATATGGCACTAATGTTCTCCTGTGTCTATCTGTCTCCCTCCTATCCCCCGCAGCCTGCCTGCTCCAGGCCGAGCTGGTGAATTACGAGCGAGTCAAGGAGTACTGCCTCAAAGTGCTTCAGAAAGAAGGCGAGAACTTCAAGGCACTTTATCGATCAGGAGTGGCGTTTTACCACCTGGGTGACTTCAACAAGGCCCTCTACTACCTGAAAGAGGCAAGATCCCGCCAGCCAACAGGTATGGAGGGGATGGGGGACACAACTTTGCATTGAGCACTTCTGCATTTCTTTTCAGGAGGCTAGTCTGTCCCTAACTTGATTGCCTTATTTTCCACAGGGATGAGCATGAGTCACTGTCCTTAGCTCTATTCCCCTTCAAGCACTCTCTCCTAGCGCAGCAAGGTTGCAGTGCCCAAAGATTAACCACTGCCAAGGCTCCAGCCCAAAGATTAACCACTGCCAAGGCTCCAGCCCAACCTGGAAGATGACAGTATTGCTAGAATGCCATCCATGTGAAGGGGATCCCACCTCTCTTTCCCTCCTTAATTTATTTTTGAAGAAGCAGGAATGTGAAGAGTGTATTCTGAGCATTATATTTTCTGACTCTAAGAACAAGGGCTTTTTCCCCCTTCACAAAGTCAGGGCACTATTTGTGACCCCCAGTAGCCATGCTTTCAACCATCCCAGCAAAGGGTTAGTATTTAAGTCTGACCAAAGCAACAAACATTTACTCACAAAATATGCTTCAACTTTTGCCATGAAACCAGCCAAGTATCTGTCATACACGTGTCAAAACCCAACAATTCATTTTGAGACAGCAAAGAAGTTACATATTCAAACAACTTAGCCTCAAAAGAGCAACCACCTTTATGCTAGCCTACCCAACCTCAGAAAGCAGGTAAAAGGCCACAATGAAGATATGGTACTTGTATTTTTCAAAGAACCATCTAATAGAGAGATAAAACCACATTACTGTTTAAATCTGTCATGGTCTAGGCCAGGTCAGCCCCTGAGAAGACGACAGATACTCTCCCACACTTCGCTATAAGGAGAGGAAGAGGAGAAATAAAGAGATTCACGAGCTTAGAAAAAACCTAAACTACACTTAACGAAACATGAATAATAATTTAAAAAAATAATTAAATAGATGTTATGCATATATAAAAAGTGTATCAAGCTCCCAGGGAGGTATCACCAGCAGGCACTGGGAAAGATCCAGACTGGCCTCAACAACAGATAGGAACTGGATTCCAGATTTACCTTCAGGGTCGTACAGTCCAGCACTGACAGCGTCCTCCTTGGATGTCAGTCACCAAACAGAGAGCACCACCAAACAAGCCACCACTGAAGAGAAGCCAACATGGCCCCTTCCCTCCCTCAGCTTTTCTCCTGAGCATGGCCGATGGGATGCGACACCCCATTGGTCAGTTTGGGTCACCTGACGCCTCCACGGGGTAAACAACCGAGTCAGCTGACCCCGGTTGCCACGGCAACAAGTGCCCGCTGGAGCCTCTTCCTGAGCAGGGAGTGGGCCTTGGTTACCCCAAACCGGGGCAAAATCGTTTCTGTTAAAAAAAAGGAATTTTGTAATACTCCAAGAAAGACTAAAAGGTCACGAGAAAGCAGAATGGAAGCCATTGTGGAAAGAAAACCTCACAGAACAGCTCTTCCACCTGAACCTGAGGGGGAAGAGAGAGAAATGGGTGTGAAAGAGGAGCCTAGGCCCAGACAGAGCATGGTGGAGCTGATGTTTGTTGAACTAGAAGAGGGAAGGGAAGCTAAGCTGGCTCTGCTCGATGTCCTACAGGCACTGGCCCTGCAGGGTTCCTGCAGTGGCCGTGCCCTGCAGGAACACCAGGGAGGTTGCACTTGAAGAGTGTGCTGGCTTCTCCTTCCTCTTCACCTCCCATAATGGTGCCTGCTCCCATCTGCCGCACTTGGCCATGGGCTCCGGGCAGTCTGACAGCACAGCTGTGCACCCCACACTCCCTGAGCAAATGTGCTTAAAAGCTCAGTTTAGCCTATTTTAGTTTACAGCATGCCCTTCTGCTTTCAGCCCTTGCCAGAACCAGGAAATGGAGAAGCCTAAGCAAGAGCAAAAATATTCAGTGGAAAATAAGAAGTTATCCTAACCTTGAGGTTCTGACTGGGCTCAAATGTGAAAAAGTCCTTTTAGATGAACCACTTTGTTTCCTTTTTTATATATGTATTTCTGTTCCTCACGTACACTCCCCCCTCCTTGATACTATTTGGTATTCCTCATTGCTTCTTGAAATAAATAATAATTTATTCAACAGCAACAGCTTCAATTACCACAGCTTGCTGCAAAAACATACCAGAAGCTGTCCCAAAAGGCCCTTGATGTATACAAAACCCAGTTCTGGCCTTCAGCTCTGCATCAGAGACTCTTCCTGGTTATTGTTAGACCATTCAAGGCCATTGTTCCACTGTTTTATTTATGATTATGGAAAACTTGAAGGGTATTCAGGGGGAAAGAAGTGAATACATACAGTAACTAAGGTTATGGCGATTAAAACACAGCAGTAGGAATCAGGCAACACTATCAGGAATTATTATGTGACCTAGATTAAGTTAGGGTGTCCACTTTCAGTGTCTCCATCTACAAAATGTGATTGTTTTCCTTTATCTGAGGTTTCACCAGGCTCACTGGTAAAAGTACTTGGTTATTATTACAGTCATGTTCTATGTGGGGTGGGGTTTTTTGGTTTTTTTTTTTTTTTTTTTGTTTTGTTTTTTTCTAATAAGGAATGTTTTTGTCACAAATCACGAGCAGTTATTCTCTTTGGTGGGGGAGATTTTAAATAGTAAAGAGGAATTAGCTAGTAAAGGGGTTTATTGTTCTAAAAGGCTGTCAGCACAGCAAATCCCTTATGGCTATTTACCGCCTGTCAAGGGTGAAGGTTGGGTTTGGCCTAATTTCTTATGCTACCTCCAAACAAAACTTACAAAAGCAGATGGAAATAACACAAGATAATTGTATAACCCTCCTTACTAAGGGAGAGGGAAGCTGCTGTTATGCAAAGCAGCTCTCCATGAATTCTGTGTCCAGAGGCTGGTGCAGCATGGGCAGCCAACCATAGACCTTACCTTCAAGCCTTGTTCAGCTCTTTCCCATATGGTGGAGGTAGCTACTGACTGGGACTGACCCCAGACCATCAGCTGGCCTGGTGATATCAAACACCTGCAGTTAGGCCCCGTGCTGAAAGCTCACATTTGGACATCACGCAGACTGCACGAACAAGCCAGATTTCCTCATGTGGGGTGGAGCGGGCTCATGGCTAAGCTGAGGAGCTGCCTTCCTGAACACCTGCAACTCAAGTCCTAGGAGCAAAATCTAGGTCCCAATCACTACACAGCAAATAAGCAACTGGTCTCTGAAGCTACAGAGAGGAGCAGAAATGACCTTTAAAATGGCAGGAGGTCATCCTGCACAAGAACATAGGCATGGTCCTAAGATCCAGGAGACCTGTTCCCATTGCGGCTTTGCCAGTGTCTCTTTGTATGGGTCCGACCCCTTACCTGAGTTGTCCTCACCTGTTATAACCACATCAGCAGAAGGGGATCACTTCTTCCTCACTGACAGATGGGGAACATTTATATCTAGCTTTGAAATACTTCTGTAGGCAGGGCTAGTATGGTGCAATACCATTTGGTGGAAAAGACCTGACAAAGACAGGGCTCTACTTCTATAAACAGAGTGCTGCTCTCATTATTTCCCTTTGGCAAAAATAGTGGCCCTCAAAAAGGAAGCAGAACATGCCAAAACCTGCCTAGAAGATTTATAACTAGGTCGTAATGGGAGTATCTTCCGCCCCATATCAGGCTACACCTTATTTTGCCCCCGGCTTCCCAGACATGTGGAAATCTCCCAGGTGAGTGAAGCTGTGCCATGAGCTGCTTTACCCGTGAGCCAGAGGGAGTCGGCAACCTTTAATTGCCCAATTATGCACTGAACCCACCTCCACCCACCCACACCCCCACCCCAGCCAGGCATCGAGTCCCTGCAGGCCCAGGCAGGTGTGATTTCCCAACACACCTACACAGCTATCGCTTATCACCTGCAGCGGGCAGGCGTTCAAGGTGTCAACCTTGGCAGCGGGGACGTGTGCCCCGACGGTCGCCCATCGAAGTGGAGAAGGGCACAGAGCAGAGAGATGGCCATGGGGCATAGGCAGCACAGCAGGGCTCTGGCCAGGCTATCAGCCCTGCCTTTGCACTGCTAGGAGTGAGTTAGCCACGCACACTGATTTTATTTTAGGCCTAAAATGGAAGCCTGCCCCCTCAACCAAATTTCTCCACTCCAGGAGGCTTCACAACTAAAACCAATTCTGTATTTAAAAAAGCTGCTTTAAAATTCTCTGGGTTGGTATGAAGTGCTAATGCATGAACAGCCCAGGGTGCTGGTGCACCTTGTTTAACACAAGCAACAGCAGAACTTCTTGGCTCATTAAGAATGCCCCAAATGGGGCAAGTAAGTTAATCACTGAATCCCACCCTCTGGACTGACTAGGATGGTGCATTTGAACCTGCAGAAGACTAAGTAGGGAGACCCACCTCACCAGAGACGGCTTGAGAAGTTACAACAGCATTGCCACAGCCCACGGCAACCCCATGGCACATTTGTGGAGAGCTCTTGTGTGAAGGGAAACTGATCCATCTCCCACTGTTTCAGCTCTGGCTGAGGGCACAACAGAGATGTCCCTTTGTCATATTTGAAGGAAACTTTGCACCCACAACTGCTTTGGTGGCTGCAATACCTGCTTTGGTGGCTGCCTTACCTGCACTTGTTAGTGCTGGATGCGTTACCAGTAATTTGTTCATCTCTTTGAAAGCTCAAGCACTTCTCATTTCCCTAGCTGGTGTGGGGCACATTGCTGTTTGGATAAGGAGGTGAGATTGCCCTCTGTGGACTGCAGTGCACTTCAGATTGGTTTCTGAGGATCTAATAACTTAAATGGACTAAGCTGGCCCTGGCTGGCTGGCTGAGTAAGGCTGTGAGCAAAAAACCATTTTTCAATCAATACTACTTTTTTTGCTCACTTGCTTCTGATACCACATGGCTTTGCCACTATGTGGGTGCCATGTGCATGGGAAGTCACCCTCATGACAGGAAAGCAACATGATTTGAGAAAGGATTGACCATTTCTGCTGAACCATGGGGTCTGTCTGGAGACACATCAACCCGTGCTTCAGGGTGAACAGGTTCCCTCACTGCTGAGGCCAGGAAGTAAAACAAAACTCATCTTGTGTGCTGTGCTGATGCACTAAAAATACTGGAAGGAAAAAAAAAAGAAAAAAAAAAAAAGGGCACAGTGCTGGGATCTCAGAGCTCTCTTCAGGGATGAATCAGTAGTTCTCTGCCCCTAGGAACTTCATTAGACAGGAAGGATAGACAAGGCAGTATGCAGCACACAGCATACGACAAAATACAGATAAGAGTGTCATGGTGTTGCTCCCCAGGTGATGCACCATGGATGAAGGTGCAGTGTATCTGTCTTCCAGGGAGTGTTGTAACCACCCTACGTGTATGTGTGTGCTCTTTCCCTGCAGATACCAATGTCATACGATATATCCAGCTGACAGAGATGAAGCTCAGCAGATGTTCCCAGAGAGAGAAAGAAGCCTTGTGAAAATGAAGCCGCCTCAGCTGAAGTGCCCAAGAGGGAACATTTCCTTCCTAGAAGCTCATTTGGTGGATTTTCCTGTTTGCTCTGCCTCATCCTCATCTCCTCATCCATCCGCCCTCCCTTGCTCTTCATTGAACCCCAGTTTTGAAAAAAAAAAAGAGACTTAGACACTGGATATGGCTGCTTGCCAACCATGGTAATACCCCTTCCCCGCGGCAGGAGAGCACAACGGCTACAGCCAGCCTTGTTCCAAGACTGTCACACACCTGGAGTAGGCAATGCTGGGGGATCTTTCTGGTCCTCAGCTGCCTATTACCTTTAGGGAAGCAACCCCCAGAACAACGAATTGCTGACCGGGCAAGTTGAAGACAAACAGTTTCTGCTATGAGTGGTCACTGGAGCTTGGAAAAGCCAAGAAACCAAGAGAGCCACTGGTCATTTCACAGGGGACAGCAAATCTTTTGCCATCAGTTCCCTCTGCCTGCTTCTCCAGTGTGTGTTACCAGTCTCCAATGAGAGCTCACATGCTCCCAGTCTAACGCCAGTGAAAACTGTTTCTAAACATCCTCTTAATGAAAGCACAGAGCACCCTACAAACCCCCCACAGAGCTGTCCCGGTGCCGGAGGAGAAGGCTGTGGTCTACCACAGAGCGCTGAATGGACTGTGAAAGCGTGGTGTACAGTGTGAGGGAAAAACTGTGAAATAATTCATTAAAGGCAAATAAAGATTATTAATAGGCAACAAGTCCAGGCATTGCTTTTGGAAGGGACCTCTTGGGTTTCCCGTGTCCAGACAGGCAACATTGTCTAGTGGGGGGCAGCACAGGGTGGGGAACAAGGGACACCTCCGTTCTTATCTTGGCTCTGCCAATGCCTTGCTGTGTGATCTTGGGCAAGTCACTTAGCCTCTCTGTGCCTCGGTTTCCCCATCTGTACACTGGGGATAATAATACTTCCCTACCTCGCAGGGGTGTTGTGAGGATGTGTTAGTTAATGTTTGTAAGTAAGAGTACAGTGATGTACAGTGCTGAGTATTATTAGTACATTGGATCGAGGTCTTGATTCTCCCACCTTGTGTCAGTGCTTCCTGTGTCCTGTTTTTTCTTTTTTAGGAGAACATGGTGCTGACAAACAGGGCAGGACCAACAGCTTTGGAGCCTCTTTCAACAGCCCATGGGCTGTTTAGACCCCCTCCTGCAATCCTGCAGGATTGTTTCTAAGAGCTCAGCCTCCTTAGCTCAACTGTCCTTTTCTGAAACTGCCAGTAATAGGATCAGTAAGTGCCACAAGCACGTTTCTAAGTGTTACTGCCCCATCAGTGGCCCACAGGGACCTGCTCCCAGTTGCAGGATGGACATGAGTGGTCTCGACCCATGGTGGTCAGCATGGAGTGTCCCCAGAGATACTTTACTCAGCCCTCAACTGAAATACTGAAAGTGAAACAGGGAGAGCTGAACAGACAAAGTTCAGCCAAATGCAACGTCCTTTGGTCCCAGCGAATGTGGTGCCTGCAGACAGTTGGCTGTGGCATTCCACATTCCAGCTGTGGTATCTCACCACGGTTTTCTCTAGCCAAAATTGAAAGAGTCAATAGAGAAATGTCAAGAGGAAAGGCAAAGCTCTATCATTATTTCTGAAAGAAATTAAGTCATATTCTTCAATTCAGGGACACATCCAGCCCCCAATGGGGGATGGTGAAGAGACCATCTCAAAGGGGCATATAAGTCTTTGAGATAAGGTGGACCTACATCAGTTGTGTGAAACTTGTTTCACACAAGAAGTTAATGTTCCTCAGATGAGTGGTGTAAAGCAGCTGCTTCCCAGAATTCCCGAAAGCCGTGTGCAGCTACTGTGAAGGAGAGGACTCCGTCCTGGAGGCAGCAGAGTCGCCTTCTTCAGTTGGCCCATGGTTCATACATCTGTGCCAGAAATAGCAAGCACCTCTGCCCACCCCTATGCATGTCTAAGCAGTAAATGAGGCTACAGCTGCTGCTAGGACAACGAATGAGTGAAAGACAAAGAGGACAAATGAGGGGAATTCTGTAGGTAATTGTTAACTAGACCAGGAAATAAAAAAGGTAAGGCAGAGGTGTGCTTGGGTGCATGTAAGGTATACCTGCTGCCCTATCAAACACAGAGCTAGTAAGATTCCAGTTCTCAGGCGCATGCAGTCCTCCATATCCTAAAATACATCACAGCACACAGCAAATTCCAATAGAGGAGACTCCCCATACGTCATATTGCTCGTGACAGTTCATCCCACAGCTGCGTGTGTCGCTTCACTAGGAGGGAAACGAGGATTCATCCTGCAGGCCATGCAGGAGAAGACACCACCTACACAAACAGCCTCTGCCATAGGAAAGCTTAGGCAAGCAGAGGCAGGCTTGTTACTCATGACCTTAACGTATGAGAAAGGGCATTTCCCAGTCAATGGAGATGTAGGTCCATGGACTGTCACTTTGTCTGGAAACAATTTTAACCCTTCTCATTGGCTTCACTGACATCCTGTCACTGCATCAGTCCCATACGTAAATTACTATAAAAAGGGCACAGTAGACTCCAAAATACAGTTCTCAGCCTCTTTCCCTCCAGGAACACTGCAAAATGTATGGAGGGGGGAGAAAGGGACGTTTGTGAATATGCATGTGAAAAAGATCTCAGATAGCCTCCAGGAGTTACAGAAAAAACTGCTTTCTGCAGAAAAAGGTTATCCTTATGTAGCTTGACCCTCAGGGTACCTGCTAGCAGTGCAAGCACACCAGGGGCTGGAAGAAGGAAGTCACCAAGGAGAAAACAGTGTTTTGAGCTGATTTGCCAGCTATGTAGCAACTGTATGTTTCCACAGTGACACACAGTGAGATTGAATGAAACATGGAAAAAATTCCAGGTGTGGGCTCTCCACATGTCAAGGAGAGAGAGCAGCAGTGCCAACATCAGCAGAGCTCCTGTGGACTGCACTCTCCCCATAGCATCCAGCTCTGCCTTGCAGTATCAAACATCTCAGCAGAGTTTGCAGTTTAATTAGAAAGATATGCAGACACATCACCACTTCTGATTCATGTGTCAGGGGAATAGGGAAGAGCCCTTGAAACTTCCTAAAAGGCTTTGTCTTCTGCAGAAAGAAAGAGAAGGCATATTTGACTTCCAACTTGTCAAGGGTTGGAATGGTTGCTCCAGAGGAGCAAGGCCATAAAAGGCCATGGGCAAGTTTATCTCCTGTCCACTGCTGACTTTAAGAATATCTAAGTGTCAAACTCGTGGCTTTGTCCAAGAACTACCTTAACAGGAAACAGAATATGAAATAAGGGTTGTCTGTGAAGGAGAGAACCTATTATCAAGCCCCCCAAAAAAGAGGTCCATGTATACAACAAGACCCTCCAGAGGTAGTTAGTTATACACCTTTTCCAGTGAGTGATCCTTAACAGCCAGAGGTGTGGGCAGAGACCACCCAATCCCACCCAAATTACCCAGCCATTGCTGTAAGGAATTGCAGAGACAGAGGAGGACACTGTTGGAGGTGATCGTATCTGCTACAAGTCAATGGTATTTTTCTGTGGAGCAGTCAAATGGCACCATGAGAATAGACATGCTAGAAGGTAAAACGAGCAAACAAGGCATGTCCCCAACACGCAGTACATCGGGAAATATACACAGGCCCCTCCAGGTACCCAGCAGGGCCAAAATGAATCCAGTGCAATGAGAATTGAACTAGAAAAAAAACTGGCCAAAGGCTTAGCCACATTATTTGCAGTTGATAACAAAACCCAGTTTTAATTGGCAGGATACGCAGCGGGAAAAAGGGCAGTAAGATTAGAGGTGGTTTTCCAGCTGGAGGGAGCAAAAGAGGGGGAGGCTTCCTTCCTCCAGCACAATCATTTTTGAAAGTGTGAGAAGACAAACAAACACTGGCTGCAGAATTTTTCCAAATATGTGTTACCCATTGCAGTTGGTAAAAGTGGCCTGGACAGGGTGGAAAAGACTTTGGTTAAATTAAGAAGAGGCTATGACTGGTTTCCAGAACTGACAGGAAGGCAAAGGTCTGACTATTCTTGCTTGCTAGTTAAACCAGGAGCCCGTAAGATGAAGAAGGGTGTCTTGAGTGCAGAGCAACTCCTTCAGTCGTGCATCTCCATTTTGCTTTCCCAGAATTTCTCTGCAAGTTTCATCTGTGTAAATGTTCTCCCGCAGCCCAACAGACCCAGGAGCAGCTACGTCCCGTCACGTGAGGTCTCTAAGGGATTTGTCTGCATTGTTTCCTTTATGATCAATCCCTTGATGATATCCTTTCTCTTTTTCCAAGGGGCAGGAGAGAGGAAGGGGGAGTGTATGCAAAGGGGAAATCAAACCAAATTCACACAGGACCTGCTGACATCTACTCCCCTCCCTTCCCTATCCTCCCTTCCCCTCCTTGTTTATTCACCTATTCTTTTTTCACCCTGAAGCACACTGATGCTCCTCTCAGGTTTCTACTGTGAAACTCCTTGCTCTGCACCGTAGTTTAGAGGCTTGGGCAAGGCTTACTTGGTGGTGGGCCAATGTGCCACCCAGATAGGATGCTTGGGACGGTGCGGTAAATTATCAGGTTCCTTAATACTACCCGTGGGTTAGCATAAGCAATTAGTAGGACTTTATATCACTGCAGCTGGTGTGAGATGGTTTCCAGAGATTGTTCTGAGTTGATCTTCTTAGGAGTTCCTTGGTTACTAAATGCTGAAGGCTAAACTACCACACCAAGAACAGCCTCGATGCTGCCTCTGTGAGGGTGACGAAAAGCCAAGACACTCTCCCAGTTCCTCTCACAGCTACAATTTAAGGAAGTTAAATTCATAAATACTTAATAAAGAAGATGAGAAGAAACCTGTAGCAATACACAACTTCAGCAGCCCATGAGGTGGAAGGGGGTGCAAGTGGTCCCACAGATGTAGGGAGGGAAAAAAAACATCTTTTCTGCTTCCCAGAGACAGATGCTTCCTGGGACACAGCAAGGGGATGACTCGAACTCTGTTCAGCTGGGAGAGCTGTGCCTGCAACAACTTCTTCCAGTAGTGGGGAATCAGGAAATAAATAGACTGTGTTAGTGACCAGGAAATCACCTTGTTACCCTAGTTTCATGCTCACTCCTTGTCCTATGGAAAGCATTCCTGTGTTACATGGACAGGAAGAGGGGGAGGAGAGGAGAGGAAATGAAATTATGAAGGATGGAAAGAAACACAAAATACACCTTCCCCCCACACACACTCTTCCTAGGAGGAAGCACAACAGTACAGGAGCAAATTCACTGAACGGCCTCCAAATCTTTTTCACTTGCTAATACGAGGACCCATTTTGCAAGCTGACACATCCACCACAAACTGGGAGCAGGAGGCTGTGGCTCCTGAACCTCCCTCCTCCGCTTTGCAATGAGCAGCGAGCGCTGGGGATGCCTCTGCCAGGCACAGCAGCCAGCACCCAGCATCTCCTGCCTTCCCCCCTCCCTGCTTCAGGCAAGCTCCAGGTCTGCTCCTTGCCTGGATGGGGTTTTTTTTTATTATTATTTAAGTAGCAAAATTACTATTTGTGTTTGGCTGTAGCTGAGCCCCGTGTAGGGCACTGTTCAGCCCCGGACGTGGTGAATGAAGCTGCTCTACAAGCGAGGTTGACTTTGTGGGCCCTACCCATAGCCTGTCTCCTTCTTTTATCGCCAGCCAAGTTTTATAAATAGCAGCAGCTCTGCAACAATTAACTTCCACAACTTTTGTTTCCTTCCAGAGGGCTCCCCCTCACTCCCATTTGCCTGCCGGGGAGCGTGAACCAGTGCCAGCTCGTAGCTGCCTCTGGCAGCTCCCCACCGCTGGTGAGGAAACAGCCTGTAATGTAGCCAGGTGCAACTGGCAAAGGCATTAGGGAATGAGAAGGGGAATTTAGCTCAGGCTTTGGGGCCAGCAGGGATCCTGGCTACGCCAGTAGCGTCACCAGATCTGCAGTGATTATGTTAGGTTGATGGTTGGACTAGATGATGTGAGAGGTCCCTTCCAGCCTAGGCGATTCTATGACTGATTACACGTGCCCAGACTCCTGTTATATGGAGCACTCACGAGAGCTCCCTGCTGCCCACCACAGCCTGCAGAGGCAATGGGAGACGAGCCCAGAGAGAGGGTGAATCACCAGTGTACTCTCTTCGTTATACTATTTTCTCCCCAGAGCTGAGCTAACAGAACCATAGGAGCATATGTTCTCTTGTCTATTGTCAGAGCTACAAATCAAAACTGTGATTCATACGAAACTGTACATTTTCTGTATTAGACCTCAACTTACCTCAATACTGTAAAGGTTTGGTGTTAACCACTGTGACAAACTGACATCCAAAATGCAAAATATGAGCACTAAAGATGACAAAAAAGCTTTACATAAAGAACTCTGCCAAGAAAAAAAAAAAAAGAAAAAAGAAAGTTATAGTAATAGAAGTTAGATTTAGTAATAGAAGTTAGATTTAATATTAAATCATCTCAACCAGTGACCTGCTTCCAGCATTTACAGAGGCATTCCTTGGTCTATGCATGTGTGAGTGTGCGTGTGGGGTGCAGCCCTGAGGGTAGAAACGTACAAGGCAGAGCTGGATCAGACCTTGTCCTGCTGTCCAGTCCATCCCACAGCTCTAGCTCAACCAGTCCTGACAACTTTTTGCTGACTATTGGACTCATTTGAAATGCAAGGAGGGCGAATGTTTGGTGCCCGATTACAGTTTTTAGGGGTTACACACACTCCCTGTGGAGGGAGAGGAGCAAGAAGATTTCTGAAGGGAAGCGAGCCCTGCATTGACTGTGAAAACCAGCCTGAGTGAAAAGTCTCACGACAAATCAATCAAAGCAGATCCAATTCACAGTCTGGGATCCTATTTGTGTGAGAAAGCAGAATAGGAGTATCTCAAAGGAGAATTTTGGTGGGAAAAGGAACAGAAAAGAAAGAGACACAGATATCCCTAGCTGAAAGTCTGGAGAGCCTGGCAGGAGCTCTGACTCCAGGGCAGAGAAGTGGTTTTTGGAACATGAGGCACAAAAAGGAGTGAAACACAAGAGAAAGAGGAAATCGAGAAATAGGATATGGTAGAAAAATTGAAAGATGGAGCTGGTAGCAGGTATTCCCATCTGTGACACAAGTAGGACTTGGGCATCTGGTCAACTCGACCTTAGCTCTGACCCTGGAGATGGAGGGAGGAAGAGCGAGACTGGTGTCTTCCTTGAGGACACAAAGAGGAATCCTCAGGCAGTGGCTGTTTGCTGGACCTTTAACTGCTGATCCCTTTCTTTTGCCTTTGTATTGCTTTCCATATGGTGAGCCAAGAGACAGATCAACAGCCTTGCCTTAATGTATTTTTCAACACATGACAGCAGCATCAGGGCGAGGGGGACAGGGACAACACACATAGAGTCATCATTTTAAGACCTGCATTAGCTAGAAGTGGTAACCCACCTTCATTGTGTATTTTGAGGACAGAGTTTTTTTGAGACCTGAAACAAAGCAAATGAGAGCTTTTTTCCAAACCTTATAAGGAGTTTGATTTTCTTGATCACTTCAGATTCCAGCCCTTCTGCTAAAGTTGTCCATAAAGCGGGCTACTGTTCCAGTCTGGGGGGAGGGAGGGGATTTTTGCTGTCAATGTAGAGCTTTGTCAATCATGTCATCATGTCAATCAATGCTTCAGCAGTGATTTGAACTCAGATGCAGTCCCACCGTGTTCCTCTTCTGCAACAGCATCCTTAAGTCTTGTTCTAGACAGAAACTGTTGCTGTGCATGTGATACTACAATTACAATGTATTTTAATGGCCACTAGGAAAAAAATCCATACATATTCAGACTACACAGAATGAAACAGATGGACTAAGCAATTCTCTGATTTTGCTTAGCAAAGACAGCTGGGGGATTTACAGTTGGGAACACAAGGATTTTCACTTTCTTAACCAACAACGGATGGTTTGCAGCCAGTCTGGCTGCCAGTGTTATTCTCATTTTGTGATGGCAGCCCAAAGAAAGCGGCTTATTATGGCCTGGAAGAGCCTCAGGGGAAAGCAGGCTGGGTGGACTGTGGTATCAGCTCCCTGGAAAGAGCTGGCGATGAAGAGCTACAGACTCTGAAAACTTCCTCCACTTCACACAGCAACAATAACTGGGTTACAGCAAATCTTTTGGCATCAGATAAAACCCAGCTGTTTCATATTACCTCCTACAAACTTCTGGTTAGAAAAACGGCCACATGCAAATGGCATATTCCTTCACTCAGAGTTGGTCTCCTGCATCTTGCTGGGGCTGAATTTAGATCCAACCAAGAGCTTGCTGAATCCATTAGGTTATCTCCGAGGCTTTGCTGCCTGTTGGCAAGCTCTGAGCCTTGACTCAGGAAGAGCGCATAAGCCCATTCCCTGAAATAAACTTAGCAGGCCAAGATGTAAGCCTTTCATGGGGCTTCATGGGGTCCTTCAGCTGGTCTCTGGCTGAGTGAGAGGCAGGATGCTCACAAAAAGCCATGTCTCAGCATCAGCCGGACAGAACAGGAGATGTGGTACCCATTTGTGGTCCAGAGGCCAGGCTCTCACATCAGCTCTGCAAGCTGCAGGGTGGCTCACAAAGCCAGGGCTGACCTCCAAGTGGCATATCTCCATTGCTAACAACTCACAGGGGTTTGACTCTCCCAGTCTTCCATGCTGGGACTGTGCTGTCATTCCCAGGTAGAGGTAGGTCGCTGTTTCTAAAAGCTTTTTAAAACCTGAGTAGTGAGGACTAGAAACGGACAAACTATAAAAATCCAGGAGTTCTTTTAAGCTCCTGTGATTCAGAGGGGCTCATCACTTCCTAATGTTTGTGGCAGGCAATGCTGCCTGCTGATGTATCACACAAGCCTTGGCTTCCGTATAAGCACACAGAAACAGTGATCTAGTGAGTGATCCACCAAAACAGAAAGGCTGAGACAGAGAAAAGCCTGCCTTGAACATCACCAAACTGACCTGTCACAAACTTAAGTTTTCATCTCAGCCTGGCAAGCTCAATTTGCTGTTCAGCAGACTTAAGGCTGTCAGTCTGCAAGAGTTGACTGACTTCTGGAAAATTATTTCCATATGAGAGATGATGAAAAGCTGTACACAGGAATAGGGTCTGAACCGGCAGATTACAGGTAACAGCTCAGCTTGACTCTCAGATCAGTGGCTGGGAAAACAAAACTGTCAGTTAGGATAATCCTGTAATTTGTAGCACACACAGTCAGAATTCAAATAAACAGAAAAATTGGTACGGGTAAAGCATCATTGGTACAGGTACCCATTATAAAAAGGGCTCCACTTTGCTTTTCAAGCAATGCATCTTCTTCTAGGACACATGCTGTTGTTGAGAGACATCTCTCGTATTTTCAGTGCTCTGGGTCAGCCATTTTCCACTCCACCTGTTATTAGTCTAGATACTGATCCCAAATGTTCATATCTCTGTGATTCAATGTCAGATGGGCTCAGGTAACCAGTGAAAGATGGCTGTCTAATAAAAGATGAGATCTCTCCTTTTCACTCATCATCAGTATAATGACACAGGTTCCCTGCAAGGACTTCACAGCTCTGTTCATGATGAACAAACCAAGTCATGTCATGTCATCTCCCACCATGAATCTGAGGAAGTACCAACTCTGAAAATAGGACTGGAAAAGATCCTCAAGAGATCATCTGTATCACCCCATTGCCTTAAGGCAATTAGGTCAGATTGAGTTAAACTGCTCCAGAGAGAAATTTATCTAACCTGTTCTTAAAAGTCTCCTATGACAAAATACCGTTGCCTTCGTAGATGGAGAGCTAAGAGATTTCTTACTAATGCTCAAACTAAGTCTCCTTTGCAGTGATTTAAACCAATTACTCCTTGTTTCATCTACAGTAAATATGACCAAAAAATTTATTCTCTTGCTTTGCAGCAATTCCAGACCTTTGTGAAAGGCTCTTCTCTAGGACTTTAATCTTTCAGCTGCCACCAACGTTTCTGCAACTCAGCAAGTTTCCTGACTTCTTGTTTGTTCTGCTCACTCTCCTCTGGATTTATTCCAGGTGGTTTTACATCCTTATTGGAATGCAGTGCTGAAAGCAGGACAGTTTCCCAGGTGTGGCCTTGCAGCACAAGCTAGAGTAGAAGCATTATTTGAGAAGTCCTATGTATGCTAGGCACACTGACATAGTTTTTGCACTAACAAGACATTACTAACTCATGTTCAAGTCTTGCCCCAGACTGCTTTGACTCATCCAGTGTTTCTTCTGCCATGCTGCCATCAGGTCCTTTTGTATCTGTGCAGCCAACACTCCTTACTGAGTTACATCCTATTGGATTGAGAAACTATTAGATTCCAGGAAATAAGAAATCACCATTATTTTTTTTCCACAGAAAGAACAGATCTGCATCACTCTTCTTTTTAAAGGATGCATGTGGTCAAATTTTAAGACAAAGCACAAGTCAGAGCTGGCATGAAGTACCAGCGTTTGGGTGGGGGGAAATTGATATACCTGTTCTACTTTTGTAGTATTTCTAAGAAGTTCTACAGCTGCACAAGCTCTGCAGTGCTTTAGCAGCTCAGAAAAACACTACCTGACAGTTGAGAGTCACAGTCTGTTGGGAGCATCAGTCACACTTTTCTTTCACTGGGCAAAGCAATTCCTTCTGCTCTTTCATATTACAGTCAGGCACATTCGGGTCATCCAAAACAAGTAGGATTAAGAATGCCCGAGCAAGATGGAAGCATTCAAGAACAATGGCATAAATATCAATAGCTAGTGTGTTGTTTACCACACTCTGGAGGTTTTTTCCCCAGTATCCCCTAGTCAGACAGAAGATAAGATGTTTCCCTCAAAACTGGCTAAGCAGAGGACATGGGCAATATAACCCATAGATTTGAACCCCCAGCTCTCCTGTGTGTCTTGTTTTTTTAGCAGCTCATGCACCTGACCATGAACAGAAAACCAGAAGATGCTCAACTGAATGAAAAAAAAAAAAGAAAAAGAAAAAAAAGGAAATTGTTACTCTATGTCCAGATTCCAGTGAAGATTATTCTTTGGATACTCTTCCTCATAGTGTTTTATCCTGTACTCACAGGCAGTGAGTAGCTCAATGTCATCCAAAAAGACATTTGCTTGCTGTTTGCTCTTTCCCAACAGGAGAAAGCATGTGCACCAGAGGACTTGGTTTGGTAGATCATGGGCTTTGAATGCACACATTCTGGTGTTTCTTTCTGTAATGAATACTGAAGAAATGTGTCCCACACAAGTCATAAGTAGCATGAGATTTCTGAAGGAACTGAAGTGATGCAAGTGATCACTAAACATCTAATTCCAGGGCAAAGCCAACTTTGAATTGGATATGATACTCTATGGGAGACTTGTGGCAAGAGTAAAGACAAATCTCTAGCTGCTTGTTACATCAAACCAGGCTGTAGGACACTGTTAGAACTCCTTACCCATTGCGAGTTCCATGCCTAAGGTCATGTTAAAAGTTAATTGCCAAGACCAGATCAAAACCAGTTGCTTGCAGAGTAG
>BJBW01002841.1:0-54463 GCA_004320125.1 Scolopax mira
AGACTGGCCCCAAAACTGAGCCCTGAGGGACACCACTGATGACTGGCGGCCAACCAGATTTTACTCCATTAATCACAACTCACTGGGCACGGCCATCCAGCCAGTTTTTTATCCAGCGGAGGGTACACTTGTCTATGCCAGGATTCTCCAGTTTCTCCAGGAGAATGCCGTGGGGGACACAATTTAAGCCATCCTTGCATTAAAGTCATGGATGTATCTGAAAACAGAGATGGAGTGCAGGTTACTCCTTCCCTCCATCAGGGTTTTAAATTGAGAGAACAGCTCCATTTTTGTGTTTCCACTGTCAAAACAGTGATTTTGACACCCATGTGTAAAGAAATCCTTGTGGCTGGATCTGGGGCAATGTGAGGTAAAATTGTATAGAATCTGGGGAGTTTAGGCAATCTCAACATTAGGAGTCAGCTAAGCAGAGGCTCTCAGAAAGGGAGAGCATCTAAGGGTTGCCTGCATCTCTTGTTGGACTTGGTCCAGAGTTCTGTCAAGGAAACTCATATAGGCTTGGCTGCAGCTTTGATTTGAAGACAAATCCTGAGAGAGACCTCGAGTCCTTAAGTAAGTTCTAACCTTTTCCTGTGTAAGCAAACGTGCTTCATTCTTAAATGTGTTTCCATACATACAGTGTGTGAATCTCCTACTGCAGAGTATTAATGTCAACAAAAGGTTAATAAAAAATAAGGTTTCCAGGCCTTTTTTCATGCTTGTCTGCTCCCACCTGATTTGTTTTATTACTGAAGCTGATGGTTTTCAATAGCACTTAGAGCAGCAGCAGTGGAGTTTAACTCTCACTTCTTATTGAAAAAGCCAAATCAAGAGCTGAGTAATGTCTGTTACTTATCTGTTCTTTTTAAAATAAAAAGTGAAAGTTAAAGGCTGACAGGGTCATGGGTAAGTGTTATTGAAAGTCACAGCCGGCAAGCAGTTTGCAGCTGGAAGAAACTTGTTTCCCTTTGTTTTTCTGTAGTCAGTCATGGTATTGCTGTTCTTCAGTGATTTTCCTTTCCTTCCCATGCCCTTTAACCAGCACTGATGGTCTGTCTTAAAATAATGTTCACCTCTCTTATTTTTAGATAAAAGGTAGCATGATCCAAGGTTTGTTCTTAGGCCAAAGAATTCTGTGATCCGGATTTTAAACCTCATATTCCTACTGAAACACCATGCCACTGATTTTTAAATTCCCTCCACTTTTGAAATTCCCAGCATTAGAACAAGGAATAATGGATAACAATTCTATCGTAATTTTGAGATCTATAAAGAGAGGGGATTAATATTATTTTTTCAAGGCATATACCAGTATTGCAGTCCATAGGGAAGCCAGAAGACAAGCTGTGTGGAACATTTGGGAATTCGGAGATTATTAAAAAAAAAATGCAACCTGCTTTAGAATAGAGAAAATATGCCAAATATAAACCATGAAAGAACAGATCTGATGAAGATACCTTCCCTCACTCTTACCGGTAGTGTTGTGTTAATGCTAATGCATCTAAACACCACATAGGATATTCACAGATGAAATAAAGAAATTGTAGATTTCATAAGAAAAGAGAAAGAGAGAGAGAGAGAGGAAGAGAGAGATATCCAAATAGTAAGATATGGACATTTCCCTTTTAGCAAATCTGAATGTTTAGGAAAGCATTGTTCAAATTATTTACAGTGAGAGTAGGTGAATTTTCAGTGACTACATAAAACATTTTTATTTCATTTTGATTTTTAGCTAATCTCCCAAGGTCATAAATGAAAAATCCCTCTGTGAACTAAGCATTGTAGGAGATCCTAAATTTTAGACCTGTACAGGGCTTTGACAAACTAGTACTGGATTGGTAAACACCAGTTCGCCACCTCCAAAGCATTATATGGAATTATGTATTTCAAGAAAAACTTATATGGGAAAAAATTTAAGTGCATAATGAAATGTATGGTCAAAATGAAATATAACCTCCAAATAACTCCAACTGATAACAATAGCTCCTATCCAGTCAGTTAAGAAAGTTTCATGGTATGAGTGACACCATGTTTCAGAAGACATGGACATCAATGTGGTTTTCCCTTATTCCAGGAAACTCATGGCAAAATAGCAATATGGTAAAGGCCAAATTGTACTCTGAAATCTGTCTTCACTGAAGAAAAATTAAAAGAACTTGTTTCCATTGTGCTGTGGAAAATGATATATTTTTTTTTAATATCAGAAGTTTTCTGATAATCAATAAAACATTTCCCACCTTTCTTCCCCATGTTTATGTCATTGTTAAAAACAGAGTTTGTCTCCATTCATTTATTTTTCCACAGACTGAGCCTGACAATATTGGGATATGCAAACTCCCTAGTACTGGCACAACAGGAAAATGGAATATTGATATTTTATTCGCAATTATTTTCACATCAGCAGTTACATGTGTTTAGCATCCTTCTTTTTGATTGGAAAGTATGGTTCTTTTTAAAAGAACCATGCTG
The DNA here is from genome assembly GCA_004320125.1 of Scolopax mira. Taxonomy (NCBI): domain Eukaryota; kingdom Metazoa; phylum Chordata; class Aves; order Charadriiformes; family Scolopacidae; genus Scolopax; species Scolopax mira. The sequence goes on from BJBW01002841.1 coordinate 2,470, forward strand.
TTTCCTTCACAACTTTCTGCTTAACAAGGTTGCAAAGCATAATGTTACAGTTTGTTACCCTCCTGACAGATAGAACTGCCAAAAAGCCATTCTCTCTTTCTTAAGATTCATTGGAGTGTCAGTCTTTAACCTCAGTTGTTCCTCTTTTCCATTTACATCACAAAATGAATATTTACAGAGGAGAAATTATTGTTCACATTACAATTTAATTAATGTTGAATTAACGAGTAATTTTATTAATAAGCTTTGAATCAACATGTTTGTTGTGCCCTGGTGGAAATCTTCCAGAATTGATTAAAGCAAGCTAAAGGATTAAGCTGGTGATTTATTGACAGGAAGAATGTCACCTTTATCTACAGGCAGGGGTGTTTGTCTCAGCTGGAGAGTTCCCAGTGCATTTCGCCTCTCTTCCCCATTACCTTTCTGCTCATTTCCCCCATTTTCAGACCAAAAGTATTATTAATATTAATAAAATATTAAATTTGGTGGATAGTTGGAGTAACTATATGAGTGGAACCTGCATCTACCTACAGGATCAGACAGTTTCTTGGGCTGGTGGAAACACAATTTAAAACAAACAAGAAACCAATCAAGCAGAAAAACAAACCAAAAAAAAACCAAAAAAAACCAACACAACACAACAGAAAAAGCCTTTTAAAATATTTTTTATTCTCTTTTCTGTGATGAGTTGCTCAAAAGCCAGAGGTATAAATGAGAAGTTTATTCAACCAGAAAACTTGACACAGAATAAAAGTTGATGCCATCTGGCTTTATTCAGCTAATACATTTTACAACGTTTTATATGACTCTGGTGGACCATTGCTCCTGAAAGACGTACTTTAATAATATGTCTTGGTACATCACTTAATACACAGCAGTGGTGATGCATCAAAATGCAAATCAGTCAAGAAGAAGTTTAATAACAGCATAGAGGAAAGTGATTATAAGCTCCTATGAATCACAGCACTGGGGTATCTTACATGTGGTATTTTTTACAATAATCAGTTTGACTGCACTTTGCACTGGGCAAGCAGATTTCCCACAGGCTGTGTTTCAAGGCAATATCCAATATAACCTGCACAAAAAGAAAACAGATATGAAGGTCATTTCAAGCAGAGTAGGGAGAACTTGCAAAAATCTGCCAGCTGAGCAAGCTGACTTCTCGTAATTCATGAAATTAAGCTTCCTCAGCTTATGAGGCTAGTTTACTTAAAGTTTAAAATTTTCCTATAGTGAGGAACAAATAGTCTTTCTACATGAAAACCTATTTTCACATTTTCTCCATTCAAAAAGTTCTTGCTACAACCAAAACACTGAAAACATATATAGATAGGACTTAAAAATATCCATCCTCCATTCATTTTTCAGTCACAAATGTACTTGAAGTCCAGTTTTCATGGCTATTTTTAAAGGAAAGCCCTCATGGGAGTGTCCAAAGAGTCTAGCTAAATTTCCTAAATGCTATCTTTTCTACCAATTCCCAATAATCACCATGATTGTGGTGCAAACAAAGGACATAAATAATTATGGACCTCTCATACTATAATTAACTGGGTGTTATATGGACTCTTCTTTAATAAGAACTGGACCAGATGCATTGAAGCCACAACCTATTTGTAACAACCAGATTTATAAAGCAGGAATAGGCAGATGCCTCTAGTCTCCACAGAGCATTATGCCTGAAAAATTAGATTCTTTTTTCAGATATATCACTGTAGAGGTGGTCAAGTAATGTCACCGATTTCACAAAAGTTTCCTCAGAACAATCCTGCAACTTGACCTGCTCCTACTCTGCAACGTAGCCTGGCATCAAACTTACCTTTTTAAGGGGCATTTTTTCACTTTATTTGAAATATCTGATAACGAAAGTCTGGTACATCTGATTTCTGAAATCCAGAGATCTTTCAGAGAGGCACCAGCCAGCATCCTGAAATAATATTAGCTCTAAGGCCTGCAATCAAGAGCTGCTCATGAACATAACACACGAGTAGTGATAAAGTATGACAGCAGGGAAGAAGGATTCCAAATGGTTTCACACTTCCCGTCTTTACTATTATGCTTTGGAAACAAGACTACAACAGTTTTTTTCCTCAGAGAATGTTTAAAGCGCTCAGTCAGGAAAATCAGATGGACAAGCAGACTCTCACTCCAGGGAGCTGTAACAATGAATTACTTCTGAAATCTTTTGACAGATAGAAAAATGTAGGCTTGTGCTGTGTTTTAGACCACTGAGTCCTCTACACGGTTCATTTCTGCAATGAAGGGTGTGAAGTGTTTGACCCTTGCTGTGTGTAAATCCAAAGTATGCTGCGATGGCAACAGTCACCACCCACTGATCATCCAAGTTAATTGTCCCTTTTCCAGAATGACACCATTTGCAATAACTCAGCCTTCAAAGGATGCATCCAGGACTTTAAAAAATGCACTAACCTCACGGCACACTGTCTTTGATGTAGTCTCCTCAGTACAGAGTTTTGCGCATGAGTTTTATGAAGGCTGTTTATTCAGTGCACTTGAAAATAGGAAAGGAAAAAAAAAAAGAGAAAAGGAAAAGGAGAAAAGGAACAGGGAATGGAAAGGGGAATGAAAAAGGGCAAGGAAGTGGAAAAGGAAAAGGGAAAGGGAAGAAAACTTTCTTCTGATGGTTTTATAATTCTCAGAATAAAATGTGAAATTCTAATGAATGCTGCTTCTGATCTATGACCTAGAAGAGGTGTCAGCAATTATGATATTTAAAAGTAATTTATATTGAAAACCTTAGTGATTAACTCTCCTGCACTTTCTGAAATAAGTCTACATTGCTCTCTGCATTCCTGTTTACACCATAAAGGGTTTTGGTCTTCCTGACAATCAGGACTGAGAATTCATTTGCTTAGCCTGTGTGGAAATGGATGGTTTGTACTTCATGCAAACTTCAGGGGAAAAAAGTTACACCTCGGGAAATTAAGTTTAAAATACTTAACTTCAGCTGCAGAAGCACAAGGTTGTCCAAGCTTGCAAAGGAATAGCAAGTTACATTACAGCTTGCTTACTCCCTTGGACTTCAGGGCACATTTATTCATTTCCTTCACAGTTTTTGCCGACATTGAAACAAAAATGCAGACAGTATGTCAGGGGTGCTTCATTCAATAATTCTCTGCATTGGATTGACAGTCCTCACCTCCTGAGGTGACTTCTGCTCGGCATGGCAGGGCCTTGTCCACATGCTACATCTCATATTTGTAGGACTGATCAAGCAGTGATCACAAATAAGGGAGAACAGACTGAGTAGGAAGAGAATGGAAGTGTGCACAGAAGTGTAAGGTCATCCCATTTTTCTGGTCAGATACAATGTCCTTAATTTGATTTTTAATGGACATATCTCAATAAAAGGAGAAATGCTGGTACTTACTACATTCCTCACCTTTTCTCTGAAATGTGCTTCTGTTTGCATCACCTTTAAAACACACTGATAAACTTAAGATTCAACACATAAGGTTTGGGGTGGTGGGACAGAAGGCAGTATGATCAATTCCTTGCTACAAATGTAGTGAAAGACACTGGAAAACTGAGAAATCTATGACTGTAAAAGCTGGTGCTGTGGCAAAACATGGGGTTTATGCATGTCACTAAAATACTTCCACACTTTTTTTAACTTTCCAAAGAATAAACTGTATTTTTTTTTCTCTGTACTTACATATGCATCTGCTTGAAGCATATTTTTCAAGCGTATCCTGAAAAAAGACATTCTATAGAGTGAGTGATTTAAATGTGATCATGCAGCTAGACCCAAAGAGACTTGCAAATTTTCCTGATTACAAGTACTTTCCTAATTTATTTTTTTTACCAACACAGTATTTTGAAATAAAAAAGTCCTTTGTGCCTTTATGGATTTCTAAAAATAAAAAAAATAAAATTGGATGTGGGACAGACGTCAGCAAAGAAGAGCAATATGTGACAATTACTGAGCTAATACACTAGTTTTACTTTGCTAATTAAAACTAGAATAATGTAATAATTAAATTAAGATCTCAATTAAGATTGAATCAATATACCAATAGATTGAATGATTAAATCACTAAATTAATACCACAAGTAATCAGATCAAATTAACAGATTGACAACAATGAATTATTGTGTATTGGCCTTTTATGTGAAGATTTTAAGGAGAACATACCTTCTCAGTTAATATCAGATTGTTTTTATCCCCCAGAAGCTGTGAAAAAAAAAAAAAAAGATTGGAAAGGGTGATTTACAGGAGTTTTTGCCAAGCAAATGTTTTCAACCTTTTGGCTGGTGTAAGAGCTATCAGAAAAACAGTCAGCAAAACCACTCTTTTATGAATTAACTGGTGACCAAATGGACACATTTTTTTCCATACTTGCACTGTTAAAGGCAATTACCTCACTTCTTTCAGCATTTCAGAAAAATCGTGGACTTTTGAATGTCAAAGAATTGGAGAACCAATATGAGCTCATAAGTCATTCTAATGTTTGTTGACAAAATATGAGCTATTTTTCCATTTATCAGAATTTTACTCATAATTAAGCAATTCTGCCAGTTGTAGTCAAATTTCTGCTGAAAATCCTGACATGATTAAGGACCTTAGCTATTCAAAAGTTGCATCTTTTGTTAATTCCAGGCAAATATTCCCAGGAGTCGCTGTTTGTGGTAAAAAACCAGTTGTTTAGTTTTCTAATTCAGAGACATTGTTTATTTCAAAGCACTTCCTCTTCGAGTAGTTATTTTCTTCAGACGAGAAACCCTGCTGCTCTCACTGCCTGAAGGTCAAAGGGTTGTGTGGGAGAGAATTTACCATGGAAGAAACAATCCAGCTTTACCTGGGTGACAGCAATTATGCAGAACAACAAAAGGAGAAGTTAAGTTACAAGATGAGAACTCTAATACATTCTCCCCAGGGTCTGCCACTCACTCAGCCATGAGAAAAACAATGCCAGACTTCATTTTAGCAGTTACGTCTCTATAATGCTGAGATAGTAAAGCCCACCATCTACACAGCATACTTTGTTGTTTTACTTCCCGGGTGTCTGCTCTTCAGGTTGCCTCCTCGTAGGTTGTCATTTCTAGGAAGAAAACAAAGAACAGAAGTAGCCTAATCAATTTTTAATTTAAGAGTCCACATGAATAGATAGTGAAGTCATAACTTTCTCCAAAAGGCCAAACCTGGGCACGCCTTTAACCTGCAGTGAAAGAGAAATGTGGGAAAACGTATGGAACCACATTCACAGTATATTACTATCCAAATCAAGAAACAGAAATGTCACTGGGGAGAGGATCGTGGAGGGCACAGGCTCTTCAACCCTCGCAACAGGAGAGGTGCAGCAGGGGGGACAACACGTTGTCTTGATTTGGGCTGGCGCTTCAGGAGGAAATAGTTGGGAGAGGAACTCACCCACACACACTCCCCACAGTCATTTCCAGTAAGTCCTGAGTGCAACTGAAAAGTGAACTACCAATGAAAAATAAATGTACCTTTACTTCTTGCATGTTGTGTATGAAAGATATCCAAAGGTGGAATTTATTTATTTTCTTAGGTTGTTGTTTGAATAATTTTTCCTCTCACTCAGGCATTTTTGATCATTTAAAATGTAAGTAGCTTCTGCCATATATCCCAAGTCGCACATACACACACACAGATATACCCCGAGTATATTTTTAAAAGTCTAGAAAAATTAATTAATATCACGTGTAAGAAAGTTAACAATCATTGTCATTATTTCCATGCTTGAAAAAAATGACACTCACAAAGATCAAGATGTTGCCCACAAAATGTACTGCTTCCATGAAATAAACTTCAGTGGCCCATGAAAGAAGCTGAAGTGTTTGGATGCCTAATTTTGTCTCTAAACAGCAAAAGCCCAATCATTATCTGAAGATCACATTACACAATTACTCAGACAATTACTTCATCCCTTTATTAACAATTATTGACTGAACCACAGACTAAAGACAAAGGGAAATCTAAGAAAAAGGGCTTCCAGTCTGCCATTTATGTGGCGTTAAACTAGTTTATTTTTTAATGCAATGATTAAAATAAATGTTTCAATTGTCAAATAAACAAGAATATGAAAATATGGATACAAATCCCCTATCATATCATGTATTTAGATAGTCATCTAGAGAAGTCTTCTATAAAATACACCTCTGTCAAAAACATTTTCCTTTGTAAGTGATTAAATAATACTGCATAATGGATAACGTTAATACACAAATCAATAGAGATGTTTTTAACAAAAAGCTTTTTTTACACACATTAATATGTATAGAAATATACTTATTAGTATTTTAGTACCAGAGGACTTTCAAAGGTCTAATATTCTGTAACTGAGCAATTTTATTATTTGTTATTTGGTCAGGTTTTTTTTTAATTCTATGGGTAAATGTTTATATTGATTATATGGATAAAAAACGGTGTACGGCAAATCCTGTATTTTGATCCAAATGTTTATATCTTGGGAGTTGTCTTCTCATGAACACTATTAATGCTTGACTTATTAATTGTGAAAATGGAAAGCATGTCTTTTTCTAAAGAACATTTGCTCCGTCCTGTTAGAAGTGGTAAGTCAAATGCAGCCCAGTGGCATTAAAATGTGGTCTTATTTGAGGTCTGGTCAAAAGACAATGAAGACTTCAGTTGGCTTCCTCCAAATTTAGCAGGAAGCTCTTGGAAAAGTACATGCTTCCTGTAATTATGCTGTATGGAAAAAAACCTCTCCTATAACATCCTATGTCTTAGTTAAATTTCTGTCATTCTCCTAAACTTTGCTCCCTTATTTTGTAACATCATGCTTAGCTTTACAAAGCTAAGGAATATTTTTATTTTATTATTCTTCCTGGTTCCACTTCTTAATTTCAGCAAATGGAATAGCCTATGTTATGTGGATATACTTTTCTCTGCTTTCCTTTTCTTTTCTGCTTCTTAGGTGGTTAAATATGGAGATTGAAAACTTTTCATGCTTTCATTCTCATCTAGAATCTGTTTCTACTGACATTTGCACCTGTGTCATGAGCCGTTAGAGAAATCCTGACCACAAACATCAATAATCTGAGTGGCAAGCAGAAAACACTTGAGGTAAAGCCACATTCTTAGCTTTCATTAGAAAGATGTTTAGACCTTCCAGTGAATGCTTCAGAGGGAACGAAAAAAGGTTTTCTCAGTGTTTTGCAATACATATTGCATTTAAGAAACACATTTATGCATGTGTTGAATGAATATATATGTCCACATTTGAATTATGTTATATATATAGGTATTATATCCATATTAAAACTTACTAGTCACCAAATACCCTGGGGGACTAACCAGCACCTGGCAGTAGCACTATGATATGTAAAATGTCATCTCCTGACATCAAGGGCATCCTCAAGGCCAAGGCTGCTGATGGAGAAAGGCACACTCAAGAGCACAGAAAGTGGTTTTAGTAGCTGTTAATACTGGAAATGAGTTCACTTGTCACTACCAAGCTAATTTGGTGTCTCCAAGAGTGGGATAAGTGAGCTGGGACTCAAACTGTGTCATTAAGATGCTTAAGTTATCTATGAGGGTTTTAACCACGTGGACAGTCCATATGTACTTTCTGGAACCCATATGGTTCTGGTAAACACCACCACAATGAAGTTACCAGGCTTTTTCTGCAACAGCCGCACCGCATTGAACTAATCTTTCTCCCACTTTACCCTCTGAGCAGTGTAAAACAATGGGTCATTTCTTTAGCAGATGTAAACTGATGTTTACCATTGATTTAATGAACACAGAGCAAAAGTGGAACCAAACACTGTATGCCCTATTTTTTTAAATCATCTTACTACAAAAACAGTCTCCTCATTCCAGCCTCAACAAAGAATTGTAGTATTTTCCTCAAAGGTATTTGGTTCCACTGAGCAAAAGTGGACAAATGTTATAGCTCAGAAGCAATCTCTCAAGATTTCTCATGTCTGGGAGAAATTCATTGTCCTTTGGAAAAAAATATTTTTCAACAGCTGTTTTCTCAAAGGTCTAAGTTTATAGGAAAATTTATATTATCGACTATAAGTATCCAATCTAGGATACCCATCCCTCTGTTGTCCCAGCACATTTAATAGAGTAGGAGAGATATTTTTTCAGGGGGAAAGTAATTTCTAAACTGAACTCCTGTTCTGAACCATCCTCTGGACAGCACGTAAATGCACAAATATTTCTGGTCTATATGATTTCCCCTTTTCTGCTTATATTTGAAAACTAGGAGACATACTCTCTTAACTAAGACACCTGAACTAGATGTCTAAATAACAAGGTAGCTGGGATATCTTACATCATTTCTGCACCTGGAAGGTCCCAAAATATTGATCATTACAGTTGGAGACTTAAAAAAACACCATTTAGGTAAATAACTTCAGGCTATTTATAATAATTTTGTTGTTGTTGTTTTGCCTTTTAAGAATTTTTGTATGTGTACTTGAGTGAGAAAGAGGTTACAAGTGAAAAGCTGTGACTTGGAAAATGAGGGGAAAAATATTTTAACCTGTAGGTAATAGTATATCTTGTTCCTGTTTTGTGTTTTTTTTTTAAAGATAGCATTCTCAGCTACCCTTTTCCTTGAAGGCACTTTTATATAATTATTATGTTTGTAATAAAGATTCGCATAGCAAGCATTTTCAGTGATATATTGAATAGGAGAAAATCATCTTTGCAAGGATATTTACTTTCCCTGAAACAGCTAAGACTGTGTAAATATTTAACTATAATTATGCTAAAGTGCTATTCTTTTATGCCACAGTCACTCACAAAATACAATCCTATAAATGCCTTTCTCAAGATTTGTTACATGCTGGCTTTTGGTCTTATGGGAACAAATCTCTCTCACTGCTATTGATCTGTTCTTTAAATTATTCTCCCATGAGGCTTTCAGCTAAGAGCATCCTTTCCTTGAATCTCTTTGTATTTTTAATTGGTTTATGTTTGTTTAAACAAAATCACACCAGTGCCTTAGGCTGCAGCCGTCGACTCATTGCATTCAAAACCAGACACACTGTACTCCAGCAGCCTTCACTTCTGTCCTCTGCTGGACTCATCTCTTTGGGGATGAAATCTGTCATGAGGAAAAAAAAAAAAAAAAGGCATACAAAATTGCCTTTAGACTGGGTTGTTGCTAGGGACATAGCTGGGATTTGCATAATGCCGTTAAGAGTCCTAAAGATGAAAAGAAGGGTAGATTGTGCCATTTCTCTGCAAGTTCTGGCTAGGGGGTGGTGAGGGGACACTGCCCCAGGAGGAGTGCTGGAGAGAAGGTGCCTGGGGCAGGGACCAGACCTTCCTGCCCTTGTGGTCCCTCCCGGGAGCGGGCAGAGGCTCTGCACAATCTGCTCCCCTCTCTGCCGTGGCACCGAGGACTCTCTGTGCTTCACCCGTCCCACTCCCCCAGGTGAAGCGGGGTTGTCGGCTTTTCCCTGGACCTCCTTCACCAGAGGATGCTGGAGAGAGTGGTTCCCAAGCTCCCCTCACCGAAGGGAACCCAGGAACTGCTATTGTGTGCTGCCCTCACACCCCTCCACAAAAAATAGAAGGTTCTTATTTCCCCTCTGCCCCTCCTTGGCTGAGCAAAGAGCGTTCAGAGCCAAAACAAGATAGACAGTATGGGTGGTGAAAGCAATAGAGAAAAGCATTTCTTGTCATTCAATTTTATTCTTATGCTCTTTGATCCTAGATTATTTTTGAATAGTGTGAAGTGAAGCATATTCAAGGATTTTTAAGTTTATCCTGTTCTTTTAACTATTTCCAGTCAATTACCAGCTGCTAAAGCACTTTTCTTCTTCTGTGGCATAAATACAAGAGGAAGGAAATAAAGTCCTGCACACATTCTATTATGTTTCAGTTTCATGTATGAAGCCAAGCCTTTACAGGCCATATGGGCATGTTATCTATACAGTCAGGCTTGGGCAGCATAGCCCACCTCCATGCAATACCACTCCAGGCAGCATTGCCTTCACATCTGGAAAGAATTAGTCCCTAAAACACCTTGCTCTTGAGTGTAAGCCTCTTCCTCTGGCCTCATGATCTAGTCCCCAACCCAGGCAGGGTAGGTATTGAAGGCAGGACACCTACTACCACATGTCCCTTATCAAGCCTTATATGATCCCTTGAGTGTCCACTCAAATAGTAACTTACAAGCAGATGGATGTACAACTAGATATAGTAATATTTTTCAAGAAAAAATAAAAGGACACCTGGCGCACGTTTCTAGATGGCACACACTTCTTGCACTGCAGGCAAGGACTGGAATACCGTGCCGATGATCTGTATTGCCTGAGACAATAATGTTTGTGGTAAAGTTCCAGATCCTCCCTGGTACCAACCTCTTGGTTATCTTCCCCAAAGTTAAAAATACCCAAACTATCCACTCTTGTATGAACTTAACACTAATGTTTGGTATTGAACTATTCATCTCAAATAGAATTGCAGAATCATAGAATTTCCTCGGTTGGAAGGGACCTTTCAGATCGTCTAGTCCAACCATGATAGTTAGGCTTATGCAAAGGAATGAGACACATGGAGCTGCTGGACCAGGGGAAGAGACACTACTGGGCTGCACTGTAATTTCACACCTTGGGATTTACAACCATCCAGAAGAAATACTAAAATTTTAGAATGTTTGGAGATCAGTCGGGTTTGCAGACATGCAGGGATGATAAAAGTACTTTTCACCAATTGTGATGCAAATTCACCATCAAAAGTGAAATTAATTGGAATAGGCTAACAGATGGTTAAGTCTAAGGAAAAAAATGGAATTGTTTTGATAAGGTGTTTTGCAAGCTATGAGATTTTAATTAAATCACAAAAATCAACAATATCCTTGAAGAATTACATTCAAAGATACTTCTTTGTTTTTTACGAGCTCGGGTGACATGAAGAATTATTAATTGTGCATTTTCCATTTACTCATTCCAGATTCAAAAGCAGGATAAACAGATCACTAATACTTTCCAATTAATACTACAATGGAGCATAAAACACATTTTATCTCCAAGACCTAGATATAAAAATATCTGATACAAAACCCTGCTTATTATTATCTTGATATCTGAATCTTTCCTTATCCTTCTTCATATGCCATCTTCTAAATAAAATCATTCCAAGCTTTTGTGCTGACAGTAATGCTGGTAAAAACAATCATTACCAGGTGCCAAAACTTAAAAGACAAGATTTAACTGAACTCTGCATCTTAAATTAAAGACTTGGAATAAAGACCAATAGTAGTGGTAGTGGTTCCAAAGTTGTAAAAATCCTGTAAGATATTTGAAAGGAGAAGCCAGGAGGAGACCATTCAATAGGATAATTTATAAAGGAAGTGGCAAATGTGAGTAATTGAACATAAAGTTTGAACTCAGGTAAACTTTTGAAACTTAGAATTTCAAGTCACTTTACTTCATTAAAATGTTTCCAGCATTCCCTGGCTGCACAACTCTCTGTAAAGTTGGTTATTAATTACAGTGTCAGTTTTCCCTTTAAAGAAAAGTAACTACCTTGGCGATACAAAGGTTAAAAACATGACTATTGGAAAAGATTATGAAAAATGTTTTGTGTTTTCATCTTAAAAAACATATAGGTGGCACTGAAAATACCCACAGCTCTGAAAGGATTGGACCGCTACTATTGCTTCAGTCATATTTTTTCTTGTTTATTCACTAACAGAATGGTTTCTCATACACCTATAAACAAATAAAACAATCCAATCCCTAATGATAAATTTTACAAGTAGTAATAGAAGTGATATATACAAAGTATTTTATAGAAGTGTGGGCTCTGGGTTTAAAAAGCTAAGCAGCCCAGTGCTGCTTATCACTTGATGAGTATTGAGCTGGGTGCAGAGCGAGTGACAAGTGGCTCCCCAGGGATATGGCTGCCTCCCAGCCAAGTGACACAGAGGACATGCCACAAGAAGAAGCAGTAATGCAAGGGAAAGGAAAAGGAAGCCCTCTGGTAAACCTGTCACTGACCATTGTCATGTCCTGTGCACGTTACTCTCCTCTATCCTATTTTGTTCTCTTCTCCACTTCCCATTCTTATCTATACTGATGTTTACCCTGGGAATTTCTCTCCGTCAGATCAATGGGAGTTGATGCAAGAATGCATGTCAATGTGGTGAAAACGTGCCCTGGCATTTTCAGTGCACCTAAAAAGTGAAGGGCTGATTTCATAGGTCATATTGGAAGTACAGTGGGCCGACAAACCCAGCCGAGATGTTCTTTAAGCAAAGGAGCTAAATCTTTGAACTGACTTTTTCATGACTATGTGCTTATATTTGGCATTATCTTAAACAACTGACTGAATCAAGACCAGGGTATTTTTAATATACTGAGCTCCAAAGACCACAAAATCTGTCTGAAACAAAGGCAAAGGATTAAGATGTTAAGCTAAGGGATCAAAGAAGCAAATTACTATCACACACTTCACTGTTCAGTGTCATCCAACACACAACACGTGTTGCAACTTTTTACTCCACTTTCTTTTATGACACTTTTTGTACTTGCTCCTTATATTTTGTTTATGCATCCACCTTGCATACACCAAGCTGATTTTTGGTGTGATATTTGGCTGTTAAAAGTGCAGCATCAGAGAAGATGATTAAAAAACCAACAGCAAACTAATTGCTGGATTATGTTTGCAGCAGTCCTGGTCAAGAAGGTTTACACATACTTAGTCTGCATTAAGATTTTTTTTTTCCACATCTAATATAATTTAACTTCAACATGAGTGGTACAGAAAATTAGACTAACTCCAAATTGAGAGAAAATAAATATCATCACAGTAATATAAATATATATATATATATATATTATATAAAATATAAACATTTTAACCAGAATTACATTCAAAATTGAACTTGTATGAAATATGAACAGAAGCTAGACAAAATCCTTGTGGAAAATTTAAATATCATAAGCATTGTGAAAATACTTATGACTAAAGATACAAACGTTTCTGGAGGAAAGGAAATCAATATACCCCCCACTGAAGCCAATGCAAATTAAATATTTCTTGTTTCATATCACTGTTCAGTTGTAAATGTCTTTAATATTTTTCCTCCCAATCAATTATTTTTCTTCCCTGGATCAATGGTTTTTATTTTCTTTGACGGACATAAGAAAGTTAAGTAGCATCAACCCATTGTACCAAAGTCTTACAGCTACAAATATCATAGACAAGTAGAAAAACAACCTCATAGCTTGTGTTCTTGTGAAAATTATTACCTTGTGAACAAAGGCACCTGTGAAAAACAAGGAATCTGAGATAGACAAAATCAGAGTAAAAAAATAATAATAATAAATAAAATCACTTGTTAAGATTGAGTACTGTCCATTCAACATGTACAGCAATTAAGTCTTTCAGCTCAAATGAAATTATAGTCAATGGTCATCATCTAGTTTATATTTTCTTAACTCTTGCTTTGACGTGGTTTCAATTACATACTCTTAATAAAAGCAAGTTTTAAGCCCCTTCTTGTTATGTCTGCTGTAAAAGAAAAGCAGATGGAAATTGAATGTTTAAAGATAACTAAATGGGAATATTTGTAGAGAGAGAATTATTTTTTCTTAATGGTTAATTAAGCCTATTGAAAATGCTAAAGAAGTCAAACATCATTCTTGGGTTAATATTTGTGTCTCTGTCTTACTTTTGGGTTTCTAGAGGTCTGATAACTGCATTCAGTCACTAAGAGCAAAACTCATTAATGATGTTGAAGGATGCTGCCCTCTCAGAGGGTTTACAAAAGAAGGAGCATCCTATAAATGACCTGTGCCGCCTGTGCATGTTATTAAAAGGAGCTTCTTTTTGGTCCAACAGTTTGCACAGGGATCTGGGGATGCAATGGCATCCTATATTTGGGAAGATGCTCTGTAACTGTCATAAAGGTAACAGATATTTTGGGCAGCAGCACTTTCCTACACCTTGTGGGTTATGGGTCCTCAGTTACAGATCAACTGTGGTTCTGAGGAGCAATCACAAAATAATGCAGCAACTGACGGAGGAGGTGGGAAAATTTGGCCGGGGGGTGTTATGAAAGGAGACAGACACGCCAAGGGCAGAAGATTTTTGGGTGAACTATAAGGTGGAGAGCAACAATAAGCAATTTGCAGCCTAAGAGTTCATTCAGGAGGAGAAATAAAAAACTTTAGACAAGCTCAGATAAGAGAATTATGTTTAAGCTGAGGAAGTGAGTTTATTCCAGATGTGTTTGACAGCATGAGAACAGAAGTGGAAGTAGTGCTTTTGGTAAGGAGCCAGTACTGAGGATTAGTCAGGTGGAGAGCACTGAGAAGGGAGTGAGGAGCTGAGAGCACAAGGGTGGGAAGAATTGAAACTACAGGCTCTGGCATCAAGCAAAGGGAATGAAAACAAAGAGGGAAGGAAAGGAATTAGAGAAGCAGAGAAATCAAAGGGAGGTTTAAGAGCAAAGCCAGCTTCGGTAGAGATCACAAGGAAAGAATAAAACTGAGAAGGAAGGGAGAATAAGAGCTACTGAGGGAAGGGTACTGGTGGCTACGGGGAGGAAATAAAGGGACTGGAGATAATTTGGGGCTAGATTTCAACGAGAGAAGATGTATCTCTCAGACTTTCCCACGTTATGCCCTGCAGAAAGTGTTTTACCATCACTGTTGATCTGTGCATATATGCAGTCAGTTCTATCAGTCTGTCTGATCTTGGATTCTTTTTTTCTTCCCTTTTTTCTCTCAAACCTACCATCAAAGTACTTCATTTTTATAACAGTCTCATTTTCTTACGTACAGTCTGCCTTGTCCTTTTAGCATATGGTCAACACACTGTATTTGCATTTTTGCTGCCAGCCTACTTCTACACAGGCATCCCTGGTTTAGAGGAGCAGCAAGCTCTCTGACACAGAAAAACTCTGTGACCAGAATTATTTCTTAGGGCAGAGATGGCTGATATGAAATACATGTGCAGTTCATAAAAGAGGAGGCAGTATGTCATCTGAATACCTTTTTAAAAAGGTTGCTTAATTTAGGCAACTCAGGTACCTACACCCATGGCCATCTTCAAACAGATTACAGGACTGTATTCCAAGCACATGTCCCTCGTCTTGTTTGCATGCACACACAGTATATATAGGCTACAAACATATGTTTAAGTATATTACACTTCAAGCACAGCTAAACTCAAGGCAGCGGTTGCTTTTCCACAGAGCAGTGGAAAAGGGCTGAGAGGGAACACTTGTACTCTGCAGAAAATGATCATAATATTGAAATGAGATTCTGGTGCCAGAAGAAGGGACAGTGCACCCTCACCTTGGTATCTGGACACCCTGATGTCTGCACAGGAACATGGGAGACTGAATCCCAGGAAGGTGTAAGTCTTAGCACTCATTGGTTTAGACAGCTGTTGACATAAAAAAATAAAATAGCTTGTGAGCCCTCTGGTGGTATTTATTTTTTTATTTCTCAGATGTTAGCAGAATCCTGCCATAGCAACAACATGTAAATGGCCTTGGATATATACGCAGTGGAGTGTAAGTACTGCTGTGCGTATTTACATACACACACACATATATATGTATACATATAGACACATAAATATAAATATAAAGGATTAATTAATGGATGAGAGGAATACCTTCATACATTCCGAGAGTCACTGCCAGAGCAAGGGAAAGAAGAAATCACCTGCCATCATGATCTGAGTATTTATGTGTACGTGTCCCACTCCCACATGACAGCATCATCCATCTGAAAGAGGGAATAGGATCATACAGGAACAGCACAATTATAAGAAATTCAGAAAGATCTTTGCCTTTCCAGATCACAAACTCTATCTGTAATATAGAGCCAGTTGTCAAAAGCAAAAGAAGTCACTATTATGATCCCAAGGAACAAAGTATAAAACTAATTTCTTATCAGGTTCCAAATGGATTTTACAAATATAAATGCTTAAAAATAAAACAAATTAGAAATACTGTAGAATTTCTCTAGATCACAGTAAGTATCTGCTTAACTTATTAATAATAACAGCTTTCCAGTTAGGAGCAACAGACAGTTTCCATTTCTTTTTATAATAGCAAAATTGAAATATATCAAAAAATAATTTCCTATATTGAAAAGTTTCATATTATCACCCAGATGTTCTAACCTTAAGAATAAGAAACAAAGAAGAACTTAATGAAATGTCTTGTTATGCCGAAATTGATCTCCAGTGAATGTCAGTTAAGTTAATAAAACTCCACACTTACTACAGTAACTCATAACCAGATTGCTATTATCACCCCTTCACCTAAATTGTGGGGTAAAATTTACATTTAAGGCGCTACTGTTTGACAAGGATAATAACCAAGTTTCATTTTCAGAATATTCTTTGTTGTTATAACTATTTGGGGATTCCTTGTTTAAATTTAAATGTTGAACTGTAATACAGCAATAATTGCTATTGACAGTAGATATAGGAATTCTGCCATAAGGGAATTTTCATAATCCCTCTCCTTTGGATGTATTTAAGTATCATTTATCTTTAGGAAGAGCTTTAAGTGGTATGAGTTTTCAAATTCTATCATATTTTCACCTCATTAAAAAAACCCCAACATATTAATTGAAAAAACAGGGGACTAAAGAGTATAACTAAGTTGTTACATACACATAGGGTTTGGAGGGATTTTCACCACCGTAGTCTTTCATTTACGGCTTTCATTTGTAGGACCTGGAGTAAAGTGTCATGCTTAAAACTTGACAAATTTCCTTGACTCTAATCATCCACTTCCTATTGTCCAGTGCAGGTGTTCCATTTTTTTGGCACGAAGAAAGTTTGAAATGTCAGTGCCGTGCATTTCATTTAATGCTCCACTATGTTTCGTGTCAGCTGGGAGCCAGCAGTGGTGAGTAGTTACACCTCCCCAAAGAGCTCTAGGAAAAGCAACATCTCATGAGGACACCCCTGAACTTCTGGAGTGCATTGCACCATGGTGCAGCTGTGCTTTTTCTGTTTCTTTGGACGGGAAGAAAATAAATGTATTCCTGGAATGGCAGTGCCTTTGGAGCTCCTGTTCTGTTCCAGGAGGGAATATTTTGTATCAGACCATCACTAGAGGCAGCCCCCTTTTCCCTCCCATATTCTACACGTTGAAGGTGTGCCACACAGTGGGTTGTAATTGCAAAATTAACCAAAGTAGTTTTACTCTTGGAATATGGGATACTGAAATCAGCATTTTGGGGTGTCATTTGTAGCCTTTTCAATGGGCTGATCAGTGTCTTTGGGATATCATTAGTCATTGATCTAAAGGTTTCAGTGGATTTTGTTTCACAGTCTTTATTCTCTGTGCACTAATCAATGTATCTACAAAATGGGTTTAATAAGATCTGGATTATCTCCCACAAAAAAGGCTGTGAAGATTTAAATCACTGTTCTTTCAGAGCACTAAGCCCTTTGTTAGTCAAGCATTAAACAGAAAGGTAAAATGTTACTGCGATCATGACAACTCATACAGGACACATCTATGTTGAGCAATAAAGTTAGAAGAATCTTAGAACAGTAGTGACAGACATGACCTTTGAATTTAAACTTTTGACAGATGATTTCACTGAGCTCATGTCTCCACCACTCTTTGTGCAAGGATAACTCTGTCTGTTCCAGTTTTAAAAAATACACCGATCTTCTCAACCATAACTCATACCACCTAAATGTTTGAGAGCTAAAAATATGTTAGAACTGAAGAATTATACTGAAAGCATTGAGCAAATTTCATCAAAATACTATACAAATAACCACTGTACCGCATGTGACATGCTCACTAATGATTTAGGGTTATTTTGGAATACCATTTCTGAAATAAATAGACATGGGCTTAATTTAGTAAAGTAGTCATTTGTCTTCCACAACTCCAAATTGGAAATCAAAACACAATAAAATTTAAAATGGTTATTAAACCCAGATGGATCTTCAAATGAAAGCAAGAACTATGGTAATGACAGCCTTTAAAGGATATGGTCAACTTAAAAAACATAAAGCAAATGAAAATGTTTTATCTCCTTGTGTTGCAAGTAACCATTATATTAACTTTATAAGCACAAAATAAATTAGTTTTCCTCACTTTCCCATAATATTCTTTTTTTGTAAATTTCTTAATAGCCATTTTTACTGTTTCTTCTCTACCTAACATAACATTATTTTATTTTTCCTAATTTCAAACTCTGCTTACTGAGATCCAGTGAGACATACATAAATACCTTAATATAAGTACAGAGGACCTTAATGGGATTTAGGCCCATAATTATTTTGTCTAACAAAAAAAAAGTCCTGTAGAAGTTCATAGTTCAAATTTTACCAACTAAGTTCTCCCTCTGTACTTACAGAGCTGCAGCAATATTCTTCATAACAACTTTAAGAGATAAATATTGCAGATATTAATTCCTTCTTGAGATAGATATACAAGATACTTTAATCCACCGTTAAGTTCTACCAAAAGTGCTCTCTAATAACTTGTTTTTAAGAGATAACATAGTTAGGCTTGTTTATTGTGATATTTGTAGTGAGTTGCATGTTTCTGGAAGTGTCAGGAAACTACACTTAACATTCATATGACATCGCATTTGTACCCATAACACAAAGTGACAGAAAGCAAATCAGGAACAGTGGCAACGGCTGCACATGGAACAATATAAACAGCTTTTGAAAGCATATACTCTTTCATTTGTGTACATTGCATTCTCAATGGAAACGTTCATGTTTGGAATGGGTTGGTATAAAATTATCATGACACCCAGAGGTAAGTCCTCCACAGCAAAGGATCTAGCACTACTGAAGGTCAGGTCACCTCCACACACAAAGAAACCATCAAAACCTTCTCTTTGATATTTTAACGTAGGACCCTCTAGGTTTCTCCTGAGTTACAGCACTGGGTGTTTTGTCATTTCAGGAACTGTAGAGGTGCTCAAGATTATCACAAACAGATGGCAACGAGTCAGCTACATCACGTCAGTCCTTCCTGTCCATTTGTCGGGTTAGTACTCCAGTAAAGAAGTCACAACTGGCACTTGCTAGGAAATGATATATATTATCCTCAAATGAAATTTCAGAAGCCAAAAACGCGAGGCACATAAAGATCAGGCAGATTGAACTTTCCCCCTGCCGCATCACTCATCAAAATTCTTTCTTTCTTTGTGTACGTATTTATATTGCTAGCAGTAGAGGAACAGATTAGTTACCCAGAACATCCATTTTGATCCCTACCTTGTCTAGCTGAGGAAGTGTCTCAGCCACATGTGGCAGACCACATCCTTTCTCTTATGCTAGCAGGATGACGAAGGAGCACATCTGGATTCAAAATTTCATTTTCGCCCTCAACATTTTTGTATTAACACACTGTCATACTTAATATAAATTGGAAAACACTTAGTCCCATAGCACTTGATTTTCTGGAAGAAGACAAAGCATGACATTGTGGAGTCCATAAACAGCAGGGGGTATAATTCATAGTAAAGCTATATAATATGTTCCATATACATTGCAGCTGTTGATAGATTTTATTACATTTCAGCTAAGGGCCTTATTACATTTGCAGGCAAGATTTATTATATTTGGTTGTATTACTTCTAAAGTTCAGGATATTTTCACATTTGTAGCTGGCTTATTTCATCTATGATCACTGAGTTTACATCATAACCTACAGTTATAACTAGGTTATGAATAATGTCACCTGTTGTTATGACGCTTGCAGTCAGTTTTCATTACAACTGTTCCTAATACTTCACAATATTTTACAGGTGCTGGATATTACATTGCGGTTTTTAAAGACATATTTTGAAGTCAACGGAACATACAAGAGCAACGTCTGAAGTAAAGGCTTCTCCAACACAGAAATGAGGAAGTTGGTCAGCAGCATGAAAAGAGGGTTGGGGGATTCCTGCTTACTCACACACAAGTTATTTAGTTACATATTTATAAACTGGAGAGTACTTCTCATTTCAAATATTTCATGTAGAATAATTTAACGTAAAGAATAGTATCCTATTTTAAAAATAAGCACCACTTTTTTTCTTTCAATCTTTGTTCTTGGAAGTCAAAAGTTCATCCATACATCAATGTCTCAAGGCCTTGGTGTGTTGAAGATATGTGGTTTCTTTGGAATGGTGATGTTGTAGCTGCTTTTTATGCCCATCTTTACTTATCAGGTTCCACCATTTTTGCCCAATAACATCTAATGACTTCCAGTGCTAAAAGTGCCATGTTATTCTAAAATCTTTTCTTTCATCCTGTGTCACAGCTTGCTCCCCCTTCTTAAAAAAAAACACATCATAAACAAAAGTTATAAATTGACTTATAATAATTTTTCAAAATTCTACTTCACACTATTAGAAATCATCTACATTTTTGCAGTATACAATATTCAGAGGATCCAAGCCTCTTTCTTCTGGATACTCATTTATCTGCTAAAACAGCTTCTCTACCCTTTATAGTTTCTTGCATGATAAGATGGAAACATGCTTGTCACAAAAGAAGTAAAGAAAAAGTCATGCTGATTTCATGAAAACTCTTCAGTGATTTAACAGGATAGTAATTGTATAGTTTCAAAAAAACATGAATTTAAAGTAATGAGATGTCTGAGTTTCAATTGCAGAAAAGACAAAAGATGATGCCTAACGTTTTTAAGGAACCACATTAAACTGCATCCGAGATTCAGTTGTGCATTCATGGATTTTAGATTCTTACTATCATCTTATGTATGTAGGCATCTGCTGCAAGTCAATGCAGGGACATGCAGTCTAATACATGAAACAGCTCTATTCCTTTGTGAAGTCCTCCTTTATTTTCCACGATGAGTTGGGCATGTCCTCAGTATAGGAGCTTTTTTTCTCCCTGACCACAGGGACAGAATATCTTTACCAGAAAGTGTTCTTAAAAAACATTTCACAAGAATCTATAAGAACTCCTCCTGTGTAAGTCCTATGTGGTATAGAAGATCAGAAAAAGCGCAGTGTGTGCCAGACTAGTGAAATTATATAATTCATGCAGTGTTTGAATTCTATCCAGAAGATTTAAGCTTATGATCATCTTTCTGTACTCTTACTCCCATGTATAGCCCTTGGCCTAAAGTGTTTGAGAACGGGATTTGTATACCATCATCATGGGTTTTAATCATATGAATAGACTTCAGCTGAGAAGAAGAAAGGAAGGAAACTGACTTTTTTTAAGATAAATATTATTCTAATTTTCTTATCACTTTAGATATCTAAGCATGGTTAAAAACCTAGCCCTGAGTGTAATCTAGGTATCCTTCCTTTGCAGAAGACGTGTCACTTGGATGAAACCATATCAAAGAAACAGGATGTCGGTGCTCACAAAAATAAAAGACATCATAAAGGGGGGAGAGAATCAATGGCATAGAGAAGCTGTGACCAGGAAAAGGGATTCAGAATTCTAAACTGACGCCAACTGAAATGCTGTAGGACACTGAGAAGCAGGGAAACTGAGGAAGGGAATTACATAGAGGAATTTTATTAATTTATCTAGATTCTGTTCATTTCCTGTCTGCTGTCTGAGGGGAAAAAAAAAAAAGTAATTTTGGTGCTATTCTTGAAATATGTGACATGCTTGATCTTGTGCTTATCTTTTGAGATATTTACTAGAAATTAAAATGTCCATGTCCTGGCTTTAAACTGAGAGTCTGTACCCAGAAATATAATGAAGAGGTCAGAAAAGAGAAATTACATTGGTCTGGGGAAGCTTAAAAACACTTGGGTTTGATATAATATGACCTGTACAAAAGAGCCTACCATGCATCTGTCCAGAATTGAAAGTTCAGCAAATGCCATAAAATACATTTATATTTTCAGTGTATTGCCTTTTAAATGCAAAGCATTCCTTTTGCAATCTGCCCCCTGGAGACAAGGCAATTAAAGCCAACTCCACCCCTTCAAAATGAGTACAGTTTCATTTGTTAGTTTTCATTGGCAAACTTTTGTCTCCTTTTTTGCTTTGTTTTCCTTTCATAAAACCAAAATAATCCTGATTGTGAACACAAGTTGCAAGTATTATACTTAGAAAAACATGATTCACTGAGAACCACCAAGTAGAAGCTCTTCAGTATGTTACAGGCAAAGCAACTTTGCAGATCAGGCCCTTTGCTGATTACTTTCATTCACCTAATTAGTGATGCTTCTTGAAAGAATCCTTCTTTTTTGTCCTTTTGCATTGATGGTTTGGGTTAGAACAGGCTTATGTTTTCCAGTTACATGTTCTCCAACAAGCGTAACAACAGAATTTACATCTGAAAAGTTCACAAAGCACTGTGTTGTAGAGTGAATTAATCAGTGACCTTTCACTACCAGAAGTGTGCATGTCCTGATAATGTAGCTGAAAACCCTTCTGGAGGCAGGAGGGGGGGAAATAAAGAACATTGTAAATTAAAGGAGATTGGGACCGGGAGTCTCATTTTCTGTCTTCTGAGTTCAGAGACGACTATTTCTCACCTTAAAGACGGGTCTTAGCAGGCAATTATTCACCATGCCCAACATATTTAAATGACATAATTGACAACATTTGTTCAAAGGACCAAAGAATCTGGGATGATAAAAGACTTTCTTGCATGACTAGTGTTTGGTCATTCTAGGTCAGGGTTCAGGTAGCACGACAGAGAGTCTGGCACCCAAACTGTGAATAAATATAACATATTTCAGCTGGGGTGTCTGCTCTTTGAATAAGTGGATCCGTTTTTTATCATTTTCCCAGTATTCTGTGTGCAGTGGCAAATATCAACATTGAAAGTACAGCTGCGTATTTCCAAGCAATGAGGGAAGTAATTTATGTTAATTATAAGAATTCAAGATTAAATTATCCTGCATTGTCTAAATAGACTGGATCAGTGCTGCTAGTTGCAACTGGTTGGAAAAAAAATCTCACTAAGTGCTTTAGCAAACTTAGGACTTCATTCCTAAGTTATAACATTATTGATGTTCTGTGGCTGTTCCTTCGAAACTATAAATGGACGAATTTATTGTGTCTCAGTGCTTAAAGTTTTCAGAGACACACAAGCTTATGGATTTTAATTCAGACATAAATATGTTGGCGAGGGGGAAGGAATCAAGGGGTGTGGTTTTTTCAGTTATTTAGCCTGCAATTTGAATTTATTTAGAAAGAGAAATTAATACTTGCAGAACTTACTTAGTCTGTTTCTCAGCTGTAGTGAGACAATTATTTTCCAAGTGATTCTAGGAAAGTCAAAGATCACATTTCACAGAATCCAAGAATGCCAGGCATAATCTGCTACCATGTGCTTTCTATGTTCACCTTCACAAAATGTCTGAGAGAAAATTAAAAGTAGATCTTCTTCTATCTGTAGGGCACAGTATTAACACTGACCCGTTGGGATTACCTTCCAAGATACATGTGCAAACCACGTTAGCTTTCCTGACATTTACATCGCCTTTCTTATTAATACCATAAACCACAGAATCAGGGAATACCACGTGGAAGGGATGTCAAGGATCACCTGGTTCAGCCTTTCTGGGCAAAAGCAGAGTCTAGAAAAGATGGCCCAGCACCCCATCAAGGCAAACCTTAAAAATGTCCAGTGGTGGGAATCCACCATTTCCCTGGGGAGATTATTCCAATGACTGATAGTTCTCATTGTGAATGTTCCTCTTGTGTCCAATCAGAACGTTCCCAGGAGTAACTTTCATCCATTACACCTTGTCTTTTCCATGTGACTTCTTGTAAAAAGAGAGTGTCTACCTTCTTCAAATATTGCCACCCTCTAAATGCTCCACTCTTTAAATACTGGAGACGGTGATAAGGTCCCACCTAAGCCTACTTTTCTCAAGGCTGAACAAACCCCATTCTCTCAGCAGGCTCTTCATTCATATTCAGGTCCTTCTCCTGCGTCACAGAGGTACAACTGCCATCTTAGTCTCTAACAGTACTATCCTCACTGAAGTTTGTTGTCTTGCTCAATAATTTGATTTTAGAACCCAGATTCTCTTTATAAGGAAGCGGTACACCAGCGGTCAACTCAAAGCCTAAATTAATCATTCATTTGAATTTCATGTATTTGATTTATTCATGTTGTTTTAATCTGCATGCATTTTCAGCTCTTCTCAAATTCTTTTCTATATTGATTCCCAACTACTTGTCATAACATATTTTAGTAGAATTCTGTCAAGGTGATTAATGAAACTAGATTGCCCTAAAATGATTCCTATTTGGTTTAAACTTCTGGTGCACTACACAGTTGACCGTGAATTTCCTATGTACAGCCAAATCAAATCATTCATGGAAATCCAGAGAACTTAGCTCTATTGTATTTGCTCTGTCTAGATCACTATCTTATCCAAACAAAAAATCTTTTTTTTTTTGTCTTTTTTTCTTTTCTTTTGGAACAACCCATCCTTTCTATTTCATAATCAATTTCTTCTTTCTTTTTTCTCTTATCTGTGTGTCCATAGACTCTCTGAATAGTAGTTTTAATATCCTTTGCAAGGTCAGCTTGAATTCTTCCATTTTTTTCACTTTATCTCCAAACCTCTACAATATATCTTTCTTGTTGATCAGTCAATTTTTTTTCATTCTTTATGGCCTCAACATCCTTTCTGAGAGGTCACCCAAGGAGATCTGGATCTCAGACTTCTTTCTTCCCTTTCTTTGGAGTCCATATTTGAGATAGCTTATGCACTTCTACATTAATAATGTCGATTTTTTCAGTCAGGTTTTACCCCAAACTTCTCAGATGAATTTACTTCAATAACTTTCTTATATTGTCAACTTTATTCCTATGAAATTATGAAGCACTGTTGGAAGGTCTTCTTTTAGCTTTCCATTGGATTTCAGTTAAGATGGCCTTGGACTGCTCAGTCCAAGTCCAATGTGGGAGAGGGCTGTTTACAAAGAAATTTATAATTTTCCTCAGCATTTACATGAAACATCAATGTTTGATGGTTTGACAATTATTTCATAACATTTCAGCAGTCACCCCTAGGAATAACTAGGAACTAGCATTATTCCTTCCATTTCTTCAAGCAATATGCAGGAACTTTTGAAATATTCCAAATAATGAGAAATATTGCATCTCTTCACTAGCATTATTTCTCACATGATCCAAACCCTGACGGTCCATAATAGATCTGCAGCCATACCTTACTGGATATTTAATACAAAGATTAAGGTATATGTTTCCCTAAATACAGCAATCTCCATGGGAGATAGAACTTGCTGATCTACACAATTTCTTCACATACTGAGCTCTCTCACTTTCAGTAATTCTAGAGTTAACACCTTGCTACTCTAAAGAAACTTTGATTTTTTTTTTATATACAGCTAATATTCAAGCCACAAAATATTTGTTTCAAATTTTGTTTGAGACTGTATGGTTATCTACATTTATAAAGACCCTCAGAAATATAAATTCTAAAGAGCAATCATTTTCATTGTAAAGTCCAACCACTCCACCAAGTTTTCCTTCTAGCCTGAACTCCATGCTTTTCACCTCACAGATCATTATGCTTAGAAAAGAAATAGCTAATCATGATCGACTATATCTATTCTTAATGATCCATGGAAAGTTACTGAACTTATCTCCATGGATGACTGATCTGCTCAGGAAAAGGGTCAGCCATGCCGAAAAGATTTTCATTCTCTAAGTGGATCAGGGTTCCGTTGGTCCTCAAGGGATGGAGGAGACCAAGTTACACTTCTCACATATATTTAGGTTCATTTTAAAAACAATGTTCATTAAAGGCACAAAACAGTTTCCACTTGCATCCTCTACTTTTCTCTTTGGTTTTCCTAAAGAATCATCTTCAAATTTTTCATCAAGAACATTTATAAAGAGTTTAAACTTATTACGTCTATTGCACAGAATCATTATTCATCTGGGGAGGTGTGCACTGAGTTCTAAGTACCAGAAATGTTAGAGAATGCAGAAAAATAGTCTCAGACTTCTACAAGAAATACAATGTAAAACCTCAGGATAGGATGCCAGCCTAAATGAGGGCTGATTCCTTTCCAGGTCCTGAAACCTCCACTTACTCTGTTCATGTTTGGTAATCAGGTAGAGAAACTACAGTTGGATCACTCATGTGCCACTTTTAGGATCAGTACTTAAAACTGTTTTTACAGAGACTTCTGCTCAACTGCTGTTTAAAAATGCTTCTGGTGGTAGTCTATCTACTTCAGGTAAAAAGGAATTGGTTTCAGTTTTCTCCAGTGACAGATTTTTTTCATCTACAGGCTCAGCAGGGCAAGCGGTAACTTCTAACATTCAAAATCAAACCCATTATTTTGCCCTGTGACCATAATACACCTCCTATTCACTATTCAACTAGTTAAAGAAAACTGGGAAGAAAGCAGAAGGGCAATTTTGACATGACAGGAACCCATAATCCCCTACTATTAATTTTAAGGTATTAAGGTTAAATTAATTCATCACCAGCTCTTTGCAGTAAATCCCTTCATAACCTTTGGATTAATATAGCAATTGTAGTTTTGTTTCTTCCTTACAGTCATCCCTATAAGAAATTCAGCATAGGTTTCTCTTTATCCGCCTCTATGAGTTGGAGAGGATCAAATCAAATTAATTCTTTAACTTCTTTCATGAGAAACATGACATTGGAAATGTATGATGAAATTGATTAACAGTGTTTAAAAACTTGGAAAATATCATACAGTTCCAGCTGAACCAATAGGCTAGCAGCTTCTGGGACATATATATACACACACAGAGATGTACAAACACATACACGTGTTTGTATACATATATATATATATATATACGAATGTACACACAAACATCAAAACTATGTGCGTGTATATTACATACATATATATGTTCATTATTCCTGTATTCTTTTAATTTAGGACATTAGAAATTTGAGGGAACAGTTTACAGTACTTCAAAATTCATACAAAAATCTCATTTATATTTTCTTGTTTCTAACAGTAATAGATGGTGACACACATCTTGTAGTCAAGATACACAACTAAAAGACTTGTTGAGTGAACTGCTGCAATGATTTTATTCGTCCCAAAATTATATCACAGAAATGTTTAATTTAAACTTTTTCATTCTTTCTTTTCCTTTTTATTAAATATACTTAATCTGTCTTTTTCCTCATCATGTAACATGGGTTTTTACAAAGCCAGATGACCAGATACTGCTCTGTTAAGTTTTCACTTGGCCATATATATTAACCTTCAAACCTTCAAACCTTCAACCACAAAACCTTCATAACAGCTACTGTCTTAGCGAGGACTGTAATTAAAATCAGACTAAACTTGTTTTCTTATAAAAACATTAGTTTCAGGATTAAAATTAATTCATTCCTGAAATTCACCTGGAGTAAAGCTTGTCCCTGCCTACTTTACTGACTTTTTTTCTGTTCAAAGACATATTGAAAGTCACCCCGCAGGTCAGTAAACTCAATTAACTTCTTTTTTTTCTATTACATCGCTGTAGCTCAGTGCACTTCTGGATGAGAAGGACCACCCTGGCCCTTTGGTGCATGCCTACCTCCTAAGTTCTGGAAATATAAATTGGATCATAGCAGTTCAACAAGGGAGTGCCATGGAAAAGTCCAAAATTGAAAAAATCACTTCCTTCAAATCAGGAAAATTACTTGAAATTCCCCATAGAAATACCATTCCATAGGAGTTTTGAAAAAAAATTAATCAAATTATTTTAAAATTTTTGATTTGGTTTTATTGCAGAATTGTGTTAAAATAATTCTTTGATAGTTTGAAAAAAGTATGAAAAGATGTACAATTAAATGCACTGATATGATTTGGCTTAAAAATCAAACCAATACATTTGAAACAAATGTTTGCCAAAAGTAATCAATGCATAATCAGAGCAAAACATGTTCAAAATTAAGCAGGAAATCTGAGATGTTTTGACTTTCTCACATCAAAGAATTATGGTCGATACTTGCTAAGTATAAGATAATTTCGTTTCGACAAAAAACAATATTTTCCTTTGAATAGTTTTCAACAACTCTACTTCTGCTCCCCGCCAAGAAAAAGGAGTAGGGAAGGCAGTGTTACCTCTTCTGAAAAACAGCTAAATTTGCAACTTTCTCAGGGCTGAACCTGATAAATCAGTCCAGTCTTCTGTGAACAGGAACTATAACTTCATACGGTATTGCCATAAAATTGTTATAATCAGTCAGACCAGTACTTCTTTTAACAAAAGGTATTACAGAACCAGTTCCTTAATAGTATCAAATAATGCAAATTTTGATTTACATGGACAGCCTAGCCTATACCATTTATAACCAGCTTATTTTCCAATAAACCCCTTGAAACATAATAAAATTCATTAGTTTCCCCTAAGAGTGTATGTTCTGTGAAACCAGCTACACTTTAGTAGTATAAATGTAATTGCTTTGGGAGAAACTCAGACCACTGTACCTCATGTATCTCAAACCAATGCTTATGTAACTCTAGCAAAGCTGGATGTCACTGGGTGACTTTGCTGGTCATATATTGCTTTTCTCAGAGCTATGTATCACTGAAGTATAATCTTACAGCGCAATAAAAATTGGTTGGTCTACAGGAAAAGAAAAAGAAGTAGGGATAAACAGATATCAGCCACAGGATACAAACACAATGTACCCTGTGTTTGTATCCAAGACTGTATTTTTAAGCTTTTTCTTCCTGGGGGAGAATAAGGCACAGAAAAAAAGTAGTTACAAATATTCAGCAATTCATTCTTTGAATTCAGAATTCAGTCATTCTGACTTCCAGGTGTTCCCACCAGCATCAATTCTACTCACATCTGTGCATAGAGAAGAATATTTGAGACAGGGGACACCTCTTTCTCGGTGATACACTCTTCCCATTGGCCACCATTGGCCATTGGCCACCACATGCAGTGCCTTGGTGGGAAAGGTATACATGACATTTTAGTTGTCTCAAATCATGTTCTAGATAAGGCAAGTTCCCCTAGAGAAGAGCAAAGCTCTGATTTGCTGCACTTGCCAGGAGGTGGCTGAATGAGGCAGACACACTATGTCTTCATTAGATCTCAAAAACGTGGCTGGCACTGCCCCTGCCAGGCAATACTAATTAAAAATGAAAGCTAAAGAGCACAACTGCAGAGCTGATACAATGCAAGTTTGTTGCTTAGGTTGTCTCAAACTAGACACCTGAATATCTATCAGAAGAGGGATTAGATCTTGCAAGTCAGTAAACATCTTTCAGTATTGCAGTGAAGACGTTCTCCTAAATTACTTCCTTCCTAGTTTTTGCCATAGAAGGGTGACTCATCCCCCAGAAGACCATGCATGGGTACGAAACACAAAACTTTGCCTCTCTCAAACCCAGAAGAATACATGTTCCAATGAAGAATTTCTCCCTGGGAACATCTATCATAAGCCCATCTGCTTCCCATCCCTCTCCTACAGGAGATAAGGCTGGCACCATGGATGCTTTAATACTCTGGACTGCCACAAAGAGGAGTTACAGCAAAAGGACAATAGGAATGTATAATTAGAGGATGAGAAAGAATAGGATTAACATTTTTATATCAGCAGTGAAAGAATTATATAGAAAATTTAAGTTTCATATTAAAGTATTACAAATAATTGTTAAATTGTCCAAATGTTGTAAAAGTTGTTCACTCACATATGATTACAGTTCTGAATGTTTTAGAAACTTAATTGTTTGTAAAATAAAAATAAATAAGATGAGGTTTCAGTGAAAAATCCCCTAAATAAAATTCATGAGAATTTTGAAGTGTTAACTTAAATTATATAACACTTGTGACTTAACAGATGCTTTACTTTCAACAAAGAGGAATAAAATAAGCAACTAGGATTCTAAAAACCATTTTCAAAATTATCACATCTAAAAATCAAATTTCCAAATGCTTTTAACTGCTGAATGATGTGAATAAACATCTAGTAGGATTGTCAAAAGCCTGTAATTGGGTTAGACAACCAAAACTTATTGATTTTAAGAGATTTGTCGATTTGAAAATCTAGAGGCATACATTTTGATAATTAACTGCCCATAAAACCATTAAAAATCTTTTTCCACTGTGCTTTCAAAGTTTTATTTACTTGTTTTTGAAATATATGCTCACAGTGTCATCTCTAGACACACCTCTAAAAAACCCCCAGGTATTTATAGTAATAAAGTTAAAATTCTCGGTTTTTCCACCATAGAAAAGTTTATTTCAAGAAAGAATAACAACGATGTTTACTTACTCAAATAAGGGAGTTTTTAAGCTTTAAGCAATGGATTTTGATGTGTTAAGAGTGTTCCTTTATTTCCTGTGTCCATTTCTGGTATGAGTGCTGTGTCTTGACTGTAAAAGGGCAAGTTTGGGGTCCTGTAGACAAGCTCTTCATTGCAAGCAGAGCAGGCACATGCTGTCTCAGATGGCAGCTAAGATTTCAGACTTCTAAAGAGTAGCAAGCTTCATTTTGTCATACTGCAACCACTGTGCTCATATTATTATGTAAATGAAAACATTTCAGAGAAGCTCAGAAAGGCATGGTAAGGACTGTCATGTTCAGAAGGCAATGTCATTGCTAACCTCTAAGGTCACACTAGTCCATTATCAAAGTGTCAGATCACTGTGTAGATAAGTAGATTAGACATAGTATTACTTTATTATTATATGAGCAAATGTCAGTCTTATCTGAATAACTTTTACATGAATTACATTTTCCTTTTTTTTTCTGATGTATTATTTCTTTAAATCAGACAAGAATACTAGGGATAAAAAGAGACACCTTTTTGTTGTTGTTGTTGCATGAACTAAAAAAAAAAAAACAGTTTAATCAATCTCCTTTTGTGTAGGACACAACATTAAAATTAATTGTTTGTATCACAATGCAATGGAATGCAGTGAAACAGTGTTGTTGTATTTATTGAGCTTAATCTAGGATTAAATTACTATTACATAGAAAAAGAAAGTCCTGTTATAAATTACAGATATTTTATTCGCTTCCAATCCCCTTATTCCCTGTACCAGGTGAAAGCTAATACATGTCCTTGAAAACCTAGGATAGTACACACTACGTGGTAAATGTTCAAAGCAGTTTGCTAGAAATCAGTTCTCTGGCTTCTGGTATCATTAAAAGAACTTGCCCTCCTAATTCACAATAAATTGCTCTACAATATTATATCCACTTATACTAAAGGCTAAATGTGTAATACCCTTAGAATTGCATCTCACCAGCAATTATTTCTGCTATGTGTTATGACTCATGTATTCTGCTGAACTCGGGGCAGGATAAAGCACGCTCTGTGAGCACTTTCTTGTGATACATTTGTGCTATAGAGGTATTTGCCACCTAAATAAAATCTCATAATACCAACAACCAAATAGGAAAGTGTTGTCAGGGAAACAACAAAGGCAAAAAATTTCATATATTCCAAAGCATATATAAAGAAATATGCTGGACAGTGTAAGAGCCTGATTATATGTCCATTGAAATCCTAAATAACCTTTTATTAACATCAGTGAATTTGGACCATGGTCAAGAGATGCTGTATCTCTCACTAGTAAAGTTGAGAAGAAAGGCTAATAGTGAGTAAATTTATTTAGATTTCTCATAAATTTATCCTGACCAAAGTTTGGTTTTGCAACAGCAACAAACACTTGAATAACATGGATGTAGGGACAACCAGCGGGACAGTGACACTACCTTTATCTTCCCAAACACAAGGAAAACAACTAGTTTTTTTTCTGATGGCCATTGCTTCCTCTAGATCCATATTCCATCTCTGATTCAGGCTTGTGTCAGGGGACTTGGAAAAACATAGTATAAATCCTACAAGTACTTACACAACAGTATAATCACAAGAAAGATTATTTTTTTTTCTTTTCCTACTCCTCATTACTT
Source organism: Scolopax mira (assembly GCA_004320125.1). Classification (NCBI taxonomy): domain Eukaryota; kingdom Metazoa; phylum Chordata; class Aves; order Charadriiformes; family Scolopacidae; genus Scolopax; species Scolopax mira. Next base: position 34,285 of record BJBW01002841.1, read on the forward strand.
TTAAACCAGCTTATTACCTAATAGAAAAGGAGAAGCAATGGTAAAGCACTTAAGCAGACTCACTACGGATGCAGAGACTGATGACAGAAGGCCTTATTCCACCCACCTGCTAAGGCTGATCACAGACTTATCCACCCAGAAGTAAGCAGGCACCTGGCCACTACAGGTCACCAATTAAGAGTAGCCACAGGTGATACGAGTCACATTATTTGTCTGATATTTCTTCTGGAAAATGGCTTGCCCTACCCAATTTTTCTCAATTAGTCAACCAGGCTCAAGTAGAGCTGTCTTTGCCTCATGTCCCTGCAGATGTATAGAACTGTGAGTTTTCTTCATATCTAGGTTTTTTTCTCATTTAAACACTCTGTAATATCTTATACTATACTTCCATATTTTTAACCCAGTTTTAAATGAGTTCTGATTTGATAATCATGTCTTTTTGCTTTCCTCTGTCTGATTTACCTCAAAAGAAATACTTTTCTTCCCATGTGCCCCTGTCTCTACAGTTCTATAATAGGGGCATGATCAATGCAGAAAGGCAGATACACCGAACAAAAGCTCTTACAGAATACCTCCCTTTCCATTTTAGTGAGGACTGAACTTTAGAAACCCCAAAATGAAATATAAGGAGTTTAACTTCCAATTATTCCTATGTTTGACCTAAGGCTGGGAAAGGAGAAGCCATCATGTTTTTAAGCATCTTTGCTGTACTCACATTCAGGTCAGGGTCTCACAGTTGCTTGTACTTATATTTTAGCTCCTGGGGACTCTTATGGGTCCTGCACAGTAGGCAATAACTGGAATGCAGTGCAGCCCGTCCCACCCCATCTATGACACATTCTTATTTTTCCTGGTCACTCTAGGGATCAAAAGTTTTCCAATTAGAAGCATTTGTCAAGTGCATACTCCCATTCTGGCAGGGAATACCTTTATGCAGTAAGCTTCCAATGGGTAATTTCCTCATTTTATAAAGGTCTTTTTTATTCCCAGTACAAAACTAAATTCGTCTAAATAGGCAAGATTAATACCTATACAATTATAAAGTTTTTCTGCTTAAAGCAAATGCATTGAGTTGGACTTTACTAATTGTGCAACTCTGTGTCTACTTGAGGAGTCATTTTCTGAGGAGGTGACACAAGAAATAAAGCTGGGGAAAAATACTGTCATACTTAACACAGAAATTTGGCTTCATTAATACTATGATTCTCTGTTATGATAAAGCTTTTTTTTCATGTAAAGAATGAACATCCTATTTAGGCTCTAATAGTAACCTGTTTATTTATTTATTTTACTTATATCGAATATTGTATTCACTAAAATTCCTCAGAGTTCCAATGTAACATGTAGCCTGTTTTCTTTAAAGAAAGGACCTTTGCTCTTTGGTCACTGGGAAGTGTATCCTGCCATTTTCTCTGATGAATGTGAGGAAAAAATTCTTCTTTGAAACTTTGGTTCTGGCTTTGGTCATAATTGCAACTTTTGACCTATCCATCAGTCAACACTAAGGAAACTACAGAACACACAAAAGCATCAGTTTTGTAAAAACAGGAAAAAAGTAACTACATTGTAAAGGACAAAACGTATCAGATATTTTTTGCTTAAATATTACTTTTTTTAATATTGTAGGGCACCTGTTACCTAAAATGCACTGCTTTATTTCTATTCCTTCTTTCATTTCTTATAGTTGAGAGCAAAATGCAACTGTGTAAATTATTCCATCAACCCTCCTTATTGTACTAATCAGAAAAAAAAGCTTCTTGTAATACATAAAGTAAATCAACTTTATTTATCAACTTTATTCTACTGTTTACCACTGAAAATTAGAGCAACATCTCTGACTAGCTTCTCTTTTTGGTTATTCTCAAATAGTATTCCCGCTTTAGGGTTCTTAGGACTGGTGTCCATCAAACACCTATCAAATGGATTAACTGATTAAAAAAATTACCAGCTTCTCAGAATCTGATTCTGCAAAGGTTTAAGAAAATGGACACAGAACACCAGGTGGATTAGATCATGGCAAGAAAAAAGCTCATAATAAAGAGATCTTCAAAAAATAAGTTCTCCTCTGCTTCTCATAAAGACCCTCATGGTCCAACCAATAAGTATTAATGCAAAATATAAATAGTATACAGTATAATGAACTGTCAATGAACAAATAAAATAAATAGTGAGAATTGCTACATAGTATTTTGTCTGAAATATTTAAAGTATAAGGTTTACTCACATCAAAATGCAATTCCTTATAAAGAGAGCTTGTGGATGAAACGTGAGCATAATAGATGACAATAAAAAAAACACCCCTGTGGCCTTCCCCTCAGTGAATGGAGCCTTCATTTCTATTGAAAAAGCCTATCTCTGCATAGCTTGACATGAGTTTGGGTGAAGGCTGTACTGATCTCAGGTCTTACCTGCTTTGTGTCACCTGTTACACTGCACCAAAGTCATGAGAACACGCCAAGCGTTCACAAAAACTATTTCCTACAGTTTCGTTATGAGTAGACAAAGCAAAAACTTTAGTAACATGAAGCCTCTCTACTCTGACAGTTAAGATAGAGCACATTGTGGTCTTAGCAAACTTTATTGCTAGGAAGAAAAGTAAAGCAATGCTTATCATCATAACTTCTCCCAATTAATGAAACCTGTCTGGAGTCAAGTTTCATCTTGTGAGCTATAGGTCTTAATTGCTCAGTGCATACATTTCAGCTCTCAAGGGTCCTTTTCAAAGAGACAAAGTATGAACTTAGTCAAGCCTTTTCAAAGTTTTCAGATCAAGGTTTTCCATGTTGGTATTTCCTGTCTGAGGGTTGTGGTGCAAAGAATTTGATAAAGGAGTTTCATTTTAGGACAATTTCCAAATATTGGTACTTGGGAGAAGACATACTTCTAGTCTAGACTATAGAGGAATGTTGCAAGAGCCAAGACACAAGCACCAAGTTTTTCCCTTATAATCCAGGAAACATAAATCTAGGAAAATTTCATCATTTTAGCCATACTCTTTTAGTTGCTTTTATTAAATACCTTACCAGAAATGAATATATTCCTTTTACCCATCTGATGGAAAGAGGAGTAAAATCTAATACACTCTACAAAACAAAATCCATACTATTGCAATCATAATCCTAAATATTGCTGTGTTCCAGCTACATTTATGGTACCAGAACACTAAAAAGTTCAATGACCATCACTGGACAACCACACATAAAGATGCAGTCATGTAAGCATGCAGTACCTGTCCCTGTTTAAACCCAATGCTGCCTGGGAATACCAAAGTTGTCTAAAAACATTAACTTTGTCCCACACTATTTTTGTTATTTTTTTTTAAATCAAATGCTGTTAACTGCCCTTTTATACAGTCAGCCAAGGACTTGACCAAAGAATATTTGTCAGCAGTCAGAACAGAGTCAACTTTCAAAGCTCTTTTTAGGTGGAAAACTTAACCCATAAATACAGCCAGAATATTTATATTGATATTGCTCGCATAGGGGTTTTTTTGCTACTATAAAATTACCTGGTTGTAGGACATATGACTTATATGGTGATATATGGAAAGGATGAAAGAAAAGGTGATCGTGACATGCCGGAAGATGCTCACATCACAAAGTTCTGGAATCACACCCGGAATCTGAGCTTCCCAAAAATTCAGATGTGTTTGGACTCAAGTGTTCACTGATCTTTGGGAGGCAGATCTAATCTGTTTCTGCACAAAGATGAAAAAAATGCAGACATTAGAAAAAAAACTTTATTAATTACACCTTGTCTTGTGCATGACTCTTGATATCTCTTCTGTGTTAGTATTTAGTTGTTCTCATTCAGATTGCTCTTTTCCTGTTTTATATTGGCTTTTTCATACACTAATTAGATTTTAGTATTTTGAGTGGGTCACAATTTACTTTTACTCTAGAAGAATATGGAGAGCCCAACACAACTGTATTCTCAGTCATGGATTTCCACTGAGACACCGCATTGCTTCAACAAAGTTACAACCCTTTCTCTAAACAGCTATACTTTGTAATTCTCATGTTTATGAACAGCCATTTCATAGTGATAAATGGTTCCATCTGATACTTGCGCCCAGCAGTGTTAGTTCTTGAGCACTAGAAGACAATCCAGGTCTTGGTACGACTTGGAAGGACAAGATACAGAAGGAGTAAAAGTGGAAACAGTACAGGGAAGTGAAATGGCTTTCTCAGGACCTCATGGTGCCAAGTTCAATGCCTGTTAAAGCAGACAACATGACAGCCCGGGGACTGTGTTTCAGAATTGGGCTTAGAGATTTCTTGTCTCGTTTCTAAAGGCCAATTCCTGAAACGTGTGGAAAACTTTCTGCGGGTTGAGGTCATTCGGCACCTTGCAAGACTGACCCCGATTTTCAGAAGTGCTGAGCGCACACAGCTCCTGTCGACTAGTCGGAGTTCACAGTACCTCTGAAAATCAATTCATGTCTAATGGCCTTTTCACCTGTCAGAAATAATTGCTGTTTCACAGGAGCATACTAATTCAGTCACTGTTTTGTTTTTAAAGGAGACCATTTATTTTTACCCTCCTTGGAAACTGATCTGCTAGGGAAAAAGATCAGGAACAAATTGTGTCCCAAAAGGAAAATAGATTTTATATGAAACACTCATTCTGCTGATTTTCAGTCATAAAAAATGCATAGTTTAATAGTTCTTTCCCTTGCAGAAAAATCTGTTTAACTAATCTCATCATATAAAAAAAATCTTTCTTCTAACATTAGATAGTTAGCTGGGTATTCTCTACTGGGATATATCTTTTATGGTTTAAAAAAAGTCCTTAATACCAGTAGGAGCAGACTAACATGTAGTGGGGGGGGAACTGTGCCCAGGCATTGGAGAGCTTCTTCTACTAAAATTATTATCTTCAGACTTTCTCCTGATGCCTTTCTGGCTTTAATGTTAGTACCTTAACGTAAATTCCTGCTGTTGTAAGACAGGTTTGGAAATTAAAGCAAAGCATTTAAACGAGTGAAATGTGTACATTTGAAAGGATATGACAGCAGGACCACATCCTGAAGTGCAAGTCTTTTCAACGGAACTTAAAATGCACATTAGGAAATAACAAGCTGCGTGCCTTGGCTGTAACAGTTAACAAAACAGCTCTATTGGGATAGCACAACGTGTACAAACTCAAGAGAAAGCTCTAGATTTCATGGCCCTGCACATCTTTCCTCACAAGGTTAAACTTCTGCATGGTTAGAGGCCCATCCTTTCAACTGCAGCACCAAGGGGGCATTTGTCTTGTCTCTGGATCAGATATTCAGTTCCCTTATCTGCTAAACCTGTATTTCAAGGACAAAATGAAATTTCACTTTGAGAATTTAACAAAGGAGAAGAGCTATGAACACTTGGTTTTTATTTAAAGCTTTTTAGTCCAATATATCTTCATATCTATTTTTATATATATATATGTATCTGAGAACAATCTGAGTGATTTTGACAAACTATGCAATGCAAAAACTCTAAGTACAAGGTTATGATGCATGGAAAATATTTCCATATGGACCTGCGTAATATGTATTCCTGGGTAAATGCCATTGGTATTCAGATTTTAAAAGCTAGAATGTTAAATCAATAGTGTGCATATATCATAAGACTTATTAGCCTCTAATGTCTCCTGGCTGTCCAGGGACATATTATGGCTCAATCCTATTTTCAGGGAAGTCAATGACTAAATGGTATCAAGGACCAGAGCTCCCTCCCTCATGCAGGTGTTGGAGACTGAAATTAAAAATTACTACTCTTTATACCCTGGAGGTTGGATGCCCCAGAGCAATAGGGCTGCATCCCAAGGAAAACAGCTGGAGGCTACTGTGAGCACTGCAGGAGGGAGAGAGAAAACAACCTCAGTTGTTAGTGAAATTTTTTTTCCTTGAGACTGTTCTAACACTGCGCATCACCAGCATAAGCAGCTTTTCTAATTTGAGATAGTCTGAATGTTTCTTGAGAAAGTATACATTTGCCTCCCAGGTTTTTACTTTGACAGAAGTAATAAAAGATCACTTAATCCACATAGTCCATCCTTTGCTGCAGTTACAAAATGTGAGCACTGCACTTGACAGTCTGACTGTTCAGTTAATATGAGTTGTAAATGGCTAATTCCCATAGCTAATCCTGGGTTTTTATTCTATTTATGACCCGGGGTTTTTTTATCATTATTTTAGCCTACATAGTATTGCAGTATTTAACTTCATCCCTCTCACCTTATCACTATAATTCTTATTTTTGACTCCCTCTGGAAAGGAAAACTATGCAGTACTAGGCAATCCTGCTGTATTTTCCTCCTGAGGTGCTCTTCAGCTCTCATTGCTTTGGGGTTCTTTAACAGAACAGTTCTTCAACTGAATTAGAAGATTGCCTGTTTCATTGTCTTTCTTTCTAATGTCATTCTCATCGAAAATATTTATCTCTTTAGAAATTAACATTATAAATGGCATTGACTAAGAAATTCTGTGTTATGGATCAAACTGCATATCAACAGATGTCACTTCAGTTCCTGATTAAAACCAATGAACTCATTAATAAAGTAAAAACTTAACGGTCTCTGCCACAGCACATGCATGCGCTGCATTGCTGCTTTTACAGACATGTTTGTATCACACACCATATGTATCTCTTCCACACATATTATGAGATATATATAAAAATTCACATTTGTTGGTTATAAAATCTATTTTCCTATTTCCGTACTTCCTTGGAAATCAAAGCTAAGATGTATCAGGAATATAACCCTGGCAGAACAGGGTGAATAAACAGGCAAACACTTGGTGTAATTATATTCTTAGTGGTTTTGCTCAACTGCACTGCTTCATTTTATCCACTACATTTTTTAGGACATGAAAGGTATGTCAATATTTGTGATATCATAAGGCTACGGTAAGACTAAATATTCCTTGGCAATATGTCCTACGTCATCTTGTCACATTATTACAGACCTGGAATGGTGGTCCACATAAAAGTACACCAATTCCCTTTGTATCACTCTAATAGACTTCAAAGTTTCAATCAATGGAGTTAAACTAAGGATAGGAAAATAAAAGAAATTAAACATCCCTAGTAGTTATACTGGGGCCTTAGCCCTCTTGTCCTCTAATTTCATGACTTAATCAAAGGCAAGTATTTTTCCCATGATCTCAAGCACAGCATTTCAATAGCACCTTAATAATAGTTTTTTGCATGTAAAATAATACTTCCAACCATTTCCTTATATGCTTCCCAAAACCCTTTTGCATCTCTATGCTAAAGATGATTAACAGCAAGTTGACTTCTAGTGAAGATGTAGTGATCAGGCAACAGTCTATATTTCAGGTCACTGGAAAGGCCACATAGAAGAAGCATTACAGACATTTACTGGATGATGTGAAGCTGAGAGTGTCTCACTCCAGATGATCAGAATTTATTGCACTACATCTGTCAACAGAAGTGACAAATTACTGCAGCTGGGGAAGCTCGTCCCTTCCCAACAAACAATATATTGGAGAGGCCAGTTGATTAGTCATCCATCTTTATTTCGACATTTCGACTTAATACAATTGTCATTAAATTTGTATCTTGTAAAATAAAATTTTAGAAAATTGTTTTCTGACTAAAGAAAAATATTTTCAATTTTTATAAGCTTCACTGATTCTCTTTTGACAAACCTGATATATAAAGAGACAATGCCATTCCAACTCAGTATCTGCTCTTATTTTGACAAAGGAATAAAAGTATTGACTTTTCATGGATTTAAGTTTGCATCGAAGCAGTGCTTGTAGTGCAGCTTTTACTTACAGATAAGGGCTATAACTTGTCCTCCAGTAAAAGGCATACCAAAATACTTAAATAAAATTAATTGGGATAGGATTTATAATGCTGTAAGTGGCTTAGATTTTGATGACGGTCAAACATTTTAGACTTCAGTGCAAATTCATTTGCCTGAATAAGAGGAAAAAGATGTGATGACTGGAATCCAAAGTCCCAAAGTAACGCCATCAAAGATAAACATATGCAGATTTGGGGTAAATAATGTAAATTGGGAAAGGAAAGGAAAGGAAAGGAAAGGAGAGGAGAGGAGAGGAGAGGAGAGGAGAGGAGAGGAGAGGAGAGGAGAGGAGAGGAGAGGAGAGGAGAAAATAAGACAAGACTAAATGCAGTCTTTCAGTAAAAAGAGCTTTCAGGCAATCAGCTAAAATTCTTGTTGCTTACCAGGAGTATTAAGTATATGTGTTGGCTTTGTTTAAACTGTTTATGAGGAATACAATCCACCCAAGAGAGTTTATAAAAGAAGAGGCCTTTTCTTAACAAGACTTTTCAAATGCAGAGTGATCACTGAAGCTCAGCTCAGCACACAAAGGAGGGAGGGAGAAACAGCGTCCAAGAGGCCTGGAGTCACTTCCCCATCTGTCATCTGTCCTAAGGGTATACCACAGTCAAGAAAAGAAGTTTCTTGATGGCACTGCTAATCTGTTTCAGGACAAGGACATTACATGGCTCTTCACCTTTCCAGTTCAAGTCATGTATGAATGTTGTTTCCTGTACTGAAATGTACAGCTGTACATTAGTAATAACTAATAGATTTTTATAGCACTGTCTTGTCCTCCAGCACTGAAGTCCCCCCATGAAGGAGACATAGGTTCAAATCCCATTTCTGAAAGCAGCTCCTGAGTTTATTTAGATGTCTCTCAGCCGTGGAGCACTACACAAGGGCAGAACAAACCATGCATTACTTAGAGGCTCAAATCCAGCCCAGCTGAGCTCATTGGAGTGGCAATTTCTCAAACCATTCCCACTGTCTTTTTCGTGGAAGTAAGCACCAATTACCTAACTGTAACTATAAGTATACCCATTGCCAAAAGAAATCTGTGCCTTTGTGGGGGTCCTATAAACGCTGCAGGATTTGGATCTCCATGATGAAAATAGTAAATGGAGATCTGTAGAGACCAAATCTTCATCCGAGCTCCTTGCAAACTTTCAGTTGGGATTTGGAAGGAAAACAGAAAAGCGATCCAGTGCTAAAACAGCATTTGTTATTTGCCTCAGGACTGTAATGAGCAGCATACATAAAGATTTCATGCAAAGAACATAGCATCACAATGCAGTCTAAAGCTCCCTTTATTCTAAAATTAAACTTTTCTATTAAAATCTACAAAATCTATTGATATAGAAGTTTTTATTCCTTTATAAAGCTCTGACTAATGCCAGTGACTAAAATCCTGAGCAGGAAAATCAATGTAACTGATGATTATCTGTCCTCAGGTGTTATTTACAAAGATTATACCTGTTCTTAATACTGTCTAGCTAAGCATGAATTTAAGTGTCACATGTATTATTCCATCTCTTTGTTTTTGATGATGCTTAAAAATCTGAATATTGAAAGACAAGGACTGAAATAAAATAAAGATTTCAGGTTTCATTTTCAGAAGTATTTGTGAACATTTTAGTTATAGAAAAGACTCATTCAGATGTTGTTATATAACTGATTACAGATTTCATCATGGTAACTGGGGACAGATTTAGGTGCACATGATTATAGCAATTTGACTTTGGACACATGCCTTAATTGTTTTTCAAACTGATGGAATTCAGCACAATTGGATAGGAAATATTCGTTCAATCTTTCTTGAGAGGATTTCACCTTCCCAGTATTTCTCAGGCTTGAAATATCATATGAATAGTCTTTCCCAGGGATATTTCAACTTCCACATAAATTACAAACTAGAAAAAACATATATATAAGATATAACAAGAATTTTTATTTTAATCTCCAAACTATGTGGTATTTCAGAAAAAACAGTCTTCCAGTTACTGTAATTTATCCTACCTCATCCTATGATGTATTCTTACATAACATTCTTGCATAACATTCAAAAACTTTGACATTTCTTAAGCCAAAGATAAATTTTCGTGGTGTTGAAAATAAAGGGTCTGGCACCAACTGCATTTGAAGACCTATCAGTTAGATAGTTTGTGTCATCTGTTCAGTGGCTACCATGATGATTTTGTTTATGCCAGTTGGACTACATTGACTGCTGTGTGAAAATTTTGGGGGACAAGTTCTTCCTACATTTTTTTCCCATAGATCTTACTAATAAACACAGGGTTGGGGTTTTTTTTCTGGTTCTTGCAATCTTTTTCACTGACTGTTCCTTGTTTTGATGTACCACAAGAGAGCCTTGTTACAAATAATGAACCCTTAATAAATTCCCAGATTCTTCTGGAGAAAGATACAATATACCACTAAAATAAGTGAAAAGACATCACAGAGTGAGGAAATAATGAGCATGTGTTTGATATGCATGCTGAAAACACACATGATGACCATAGAGAAAATTTAGTAAAAGGAACAATACATAAATCGCACTCCTATGGACTTACAGTTAACTTTCAGATATGGTGAGAATTTTAATATTTCCAAGTATTTCCCAGTGACTCCATAAGTGCATAACGCAAATACAATCTAAAAATTAAGAGATTTGGCTTGAAAACAGAGAGATGGAGTTACTGCCTGACATTTGCATCATAAATCCAGCCAGGAATCAGAGTGCACTAGCCCACTGAAAGCTGGAGAACTGTAATGATAAACAAGCACACTGGGAGGCACAGCATTATCACTAAATGGATTATTTATGCTAGTTCTCGAAACAAGGAAGGGAGGTGAATAATCCTCTTCAAATCTCAAGGCTGTTGATCAAATAAAAATTTCCAAGTACAATAAAAAATTTGGCTCCTACAAATATATTGCATCTCCTCGAGTTTTCCTTCCCTCAATTCAGGAAAGAAAAAATTGTTCCACAGCTGCAAAGAATCAATTTTTGGTACTCCTGAATTAAGATTTAAGTTCCCTGTGGGACTGCTTAAGCTTTCCATCCCCTTCAGCTCTCTGTGGGAGGCACCCATAGTTCTGAGGAAAAACGTTTCTGAGGCCAGGCCAAGTTTGGAGCTAGACAGCATGGCCAGGTGTTGAAGCCAAGTCTGTGAACCTCCATGGCACAGGGGTCCTCCAGACTCAAAGTTGGGATGGGGTAGGCGGAAGATTCACATCCCGAAATTCCTGCTTTTCCTCCTCCTTTGTGCCGGACTTGGCAGGATTTTGTCTCAGGTACACAGGGGGAAGTATGTTTTTCACTTAACTTTAAGTTATGTATAAACTTGAAAAATTAGACCTTTCACAAACCTGGTAGGTTTGTACAAGATTTAAAGGTGAAATTAACACCACATGTACAGGCAGTGATCGAAAGCCCAGTAGAATCATCGGGCAATTTTCCACTGAGATCAATGGGCTCTGGATTACACCCATAAAGCCTGACTAATGAGGCGTTATGTGGATTAAAAGCACAGGTTAAACTAGGAAATACAGTACTTCTGTGCCAATGGGATTCTGGATCTCTTTGGCTTCCCATAGACTTAGCGGTGCATTGCATAAAGGGAACAGAAAGTCCCTTGCAAAGCTAATGCCTGCAGTCAGACCCCACGCTCCCACAGAGCCCATGGGCTCCAGGCCTGGAGAAATGGGGCTGTAGCTTGCAAGCTGACTGAGAGCCTCTTACTGTCATATACATTACCATTGTTCCATGAAATATAACTTTAACAACCTGCATTTCCTTTTCCCCCTCTCCCTCTCATGTATTTGCCTCTGTTGTGCGTGGAAAGGTGAGTTTATATCCATTTTAAAATACCTAAGGCAGGCAGAGAGAAAGCATTGTTAGACATTTTGAAGAGCTGAGTCAATACCTGAAAGTCTTGCAGAACAAACTTATGACTAATGGGTTTCCACAGTCGTATATCTTGTAAAAAGCACATAATTTGCATCTCTGCAAATACAATATTTGGACCAGTTAGGGAACAAAATAAATGTTGTGATGTCTGGGAGCTATAAGTTCTGGCTGCCCAGAGAAGTGGTTGACTCACCATCCCTGGAGATATTTAAAAGACGGGTAGACATAGTGCTTATAGATAGAGTTTAGTGATGGTTTCCGTCAGTTGATGGTTGGACTAGATAATCTTAAAGGTCTCCTCCAACCTAGAAAGTTCTATGATTCTATGATACTAACTCATAGAAATGAAGAAGGCAGCTTTCAGTGAGGACCAAAAATAGGAAGGTGGGCAGTCCTGCCATCTGCAGAGGCAAATTATTGCCTCTCAGCTATTACCACCAAAGCTACAACACTCAGCACAAATCACAACCCTGCAAGAAGCAGATGATTTTCCCTTCCTCTGCAGGAGGCTGTAAATCCCATATAGGCCTGCAGGGACTCAGAATTTTGCTCATTTTATAAAGTGCCAGGAAGTTGCTGGTTTATATACTGTCCTACACAGACTGATGGTGCTCAGTTCTCATCCTCTCCTTCCTGTCTTTCTTAACACCAAACAGCTTGGAAAGCTGCTACGTCACTTAAATTGCTTAATCAAAGCTTTAAAGGTTGCATCAGGAAATATCAATAAAATCAATAATATAATATCGATCAGCTAGATAACATTTAATTGAGACTGTGAGTCTTAATGTTTCAGTGTTTACAGAGTTTCAGGCCATAATAATGTGCCTCAAAACACCAGCCATCTCCCCTTGTTGTCACAACACAGTCCATGGAACGTTACTGAAAAGATGTGACAGAAACCCAAATTCCACATAAATCAGAATCATCACGTAGAACTAAGGGCTGCATCTAAATCAACACTTTGCATTTAAAGCATATCATGAATTTTGTATTTCTCTTCTTTAGCCCAGTCACAAAACTGCAGCAAGAAAAAAAAGGCTGTGTGTACAACTGAGCAGTGCAGAGATCAATGTAGCAGAACTTTGTCTATTCAAACTGCATTTCTGCTCTAAACAATATGAAATTTGTTTAGTTTCAGTATTCTCGTACATATAATTACTTTAAATAACAATGACTTTAAGCAACAAACATTTTTCCAGCTGCACAGAATATGACACAATGTGAGCAACATAAGTCTATGGTGGAAAGAGAAATGCTGCTCAAAACACTGATTCTGTTGACAGCAACTTAAATATGTCAGACTGAAGTAGACTACATAGTTTGCATTTCTGAATTGGGTTCAAACTATTAAAATCTTATGGTCTTCAATTATTCAAATAGCATTTGCAGATACGGCAGCATGTAATCTAGGAAGAAATTTATAAATAACACTGTAATAAGAGTTCTCAACATGAATTAGTCAAGAGAGATTATTTATTTATAACACTGAACAACGGGGTTTTCCTAGTTTTGTCACAGTCACTGACCACTTTTAATCAATACGTGCAAAACATGTAGAGAAGACTACTATTTGCAGTGTTCCTTGGCCTCTTTTCTACCCAGTGATGTGCTCTTGCCCACGTTGAGCATGGAGCATGGGAAAGCATGGGTACAATTCTCAGCCCTGGAGTCAGGAGCTGCTGCTGAACTTGGCAGGGATGGAGATCCAGCAGCAGCTGCTTCTTACGAAGGTCATGCAATCCCTCCCATGAGGGCGAGGCAACCTGCTTCTCCAGTCCTGCCGGGTGCACCACAACCCAGGAGATCCCGGTATGGACAGAGAGGAAGATTTGCATCTCTGAATGAGCAGGTTTCTGCCTTCTTGCTGAGGTTGGAGCTCCTCTGAGCAGGCAGCACTTCTGGGGGCTGGTGCCAGACTCCTCTATTGGAAAGGCCCAGGTGACTCGGCTGAACAAGTGGGTTTTACTGACTTTCCTGTAGGCAGGGTTGACTCTCACCCTGGGAATGGAGGGGTCCATTCCCACTGGAACTTTACAAACAGAAGTGTAAGAGAATTTCTTTATACAAGTGCTTAAACACATTACAGAATTACTCCTCCTGTGCAGTAGCCCTCCAGTGGGGGTTTTGTAAGTTGCCCCCCAGTTTCCAATAGCAGGCATGTGGCAACTCAGAGCATAAACAGGGCAATCCTGAGGAAATCATAAGCTTTTTTAAAAAGTAATGATCCTTTTATCTGCAACCATTCTTCCCGGATAGAGCAGTCTATACGTATAAATTCTATTCAGTCATAAACAGGGATTTCTACCAAGGATTTTCAAAATAAAACCATGAGAAGGGAGATGTGTGCCTGGTGTTTTGCCTCGTGCAGACAGGACACCCAAGGAAGCACCACTTCAAAGCCTAGTTCTGAGTAAACTTGTTTCAGGCTCCTGCATGCTTTAATCCAGAACGGATCTACAGGCTCAGGCCAATTTACTGTTTTTATTATCTATATACACACTGGTTTTAATGTTCAGTATTCTGTAGAGTTTCACATTAAATTACCATCTTCTACAACAAATTTCTGTTCCTGGGGAACTGAAAATAAGAATAGCAGCTGTCTCTGCTCAAGCATATTGCGATTCCTGTTCTGAAAGTATATAATTTTGGGTGTTTTTTTCCTATTTAAACAACCTCCATGCGGTCTCTAAGAAAAACAGACTTAAGCTGTTTCTTTAAAAAAAAAAAAAAAAAAGAATTTAAAGCTTTGATGTGATGGATGCATTGAACATGTCAGAAAGAGTATTATCAAAAGGAGAAGTTTAAAGCCATTCCCCGGGGTATATATGTTTTGATGTCCTACTGTCCTTGTCATACATGAAAGTATTTGGTCTATCTAGAAATTCATTTGACCCAGAAAAAACAAATTGTTCAGAGTTAACAGGGAAAAAAACCCCACACAGAACAAGGACTGGGACTATGATATGCTCAATATTACACTGCGCTCTCTGTTTGAAGTAGATTAAGAAGAAACAGTAATAAGTAATTAAAATGTGTCCCATTGGTCCCATACTACTATCCAAACACTTCTGTAATAAATAAATTTTTAAAAATCACCAATAACAAAGGATTCTAACTCCCAGACATCTTGGATGGGTTTCTTCAGGTTTCTGCCTGGAGATTCATTGGCATGAAACCAGCATCTGAGGTGACAATATGCCTGGAAAACTTTAGTTGACTTTTAATGGAGGGTAAAAGAGCTCTAAGGGCAGCATCAGCCTATATTTCTTATGTCTTTAAATATAGCCATTAATGCTTGATTCAGAATGAAAAGAAAAACAATGGTTACATCAAAGGTTGTGATTCAAGTCTCCTAAGACTGTCTGATATTCTTTATTATCACTCCAATATTAAATAGTAGCTATTATTTGTACTTTTAAAAAAAAAATGATTTTAAATTACTCTAAGACACTGGCAAATGCGTCTGTTCCAAAGACAGCTTATAAAAGGCAAGCTCAGAAATTCTTCCCTCAGCTTCAGAGAATTTGTGAAAAATCTGACAACTCAATAGAAAAATTCAGTACAGCTACAGGGACAGCTTCTGTGTCCTAATAGAGAATGAGGAGAGGAGATACTTGTCACGTGTTTCTGGAAATCCAGATTAAGGCTTTTTTGTAGCTAGTAAACAGACTTCTGTAGATTTTAACATCATTTGAGTCACAACTTCATTTGGAAAAATCACTTGCTGAATGCCATAAACTTCTTCAGCTATGAGATAACGTGAACGATAGAAGAAGGAGCAGCAAAACTCGGTGACTTAAGGATAAAACTGATGGCAGCCAGATTCACAGCAGGGAACTAGCAGTAAATTTTTCAAAAGCAGTTTGCCACTGCAAGAGAGAACAACATTTCTGGAAAACCAAGAATTAGCCAAGGTTAAGATGCATAACCAGTCCAGTGATCTCAGAATCATTTTCTTAAAATAACAGAACAGAAAAAGGAGAGCCAGCTTGCCTTGTGGGCTTCAACAATCTCTCCTGTTTTGTGTTTTGGCAGAATGATGGTACAAGCGCAGAAGACTTAGAACTGAAGTAAATCATAGAGATGCCCCTAGATCTGATACATCACATGTCTAAGGAATGATGGATTACAGCCCTTCGGAAAAGTCCACTGCAATGAAAAAACTGACCTTGAATGCTGGTGATGACAGTCCACCCGGGAGTGACTACTCTGATCCAACGGTGAGAGCCAGGCTGTTGTAACCTTATCAGCCTGAAATTCATGGTTCACTGCCAGAAAGAATTTGGAAGAGACAGATCTGCAAACTTTAAAGTAGTTCCAAATCTGTCCCTTGGCTCCGGGCTCCCTGAGCACTTGCACATTCTCACATGCTAAAACACAGTTTTGGAGAAGTGGAACCTGATGGTTTCAAATAGGTCTTGCTTTCAGAATGAACAGCATGAGTGAATATACATAGAAAATTCCACGAGACCATCACAGATGTGTCCTAGCTTGTACAACATACACACTGACACTTTAGACTCTTTCCCACACAGTAAATAGTTTACCATAAGAAGTCCTACATTACAATCGGATTTATTATCATATGTACAAAACACACATTCACATGAAAATATTTATTTTAAATGTAGCGAAGCTTGCCTTATTAATGTGATTAATTCCTTTTATCACTTTTCTTTTATATGCAGATCACAGCTCAGCAGCAGACTTGAACATGAGATGCATGGCTAAAAAGTTGAAAATTGTGGTAATATAAGAGTATATTGCTGACTTGTCTAATGATAAAATGTTCTGACATAGTATAAAATGCAAATCATGTGTTATTGCCTTAAAATGTTACAGTTCATTTACCTTGCTATGAGCATTCATTACAGCTAATTATTGCAACAGATTTTTATTATTCATAATTACTTTTTCACATTGTAATGATCATAAATTTTGAAAATTCCGGTCATCATCTGTCACCATTCATGCTTGTCAGATCTTTTTTTGTACAGAACATTTTGCATACTCGTTATCATTAGTATGTTTTTAGGCTGTTATTATTCAAATCTAGTATGGATCTTTTTAAGGAAATGCAATACTGTTCCTTAAATACATCCTTTTAAATGTAATGACAGACTGATGCTGATCCTAACTTAGAAAATAAAATGAAATGCCACTAATTAAATACACAGTTTATTCCGTGCCCTCTGTCAGGCTCATGAATGCACCTACAGTTAGAAATTATTTCACTGGTATTATCATCCAGGCGCCAAGGCATTTTAAAGACCAATTTGTAAAATGAAAAAGTTGAAAACATAAAGCATTCCTTCTCAGCAAAAATTGAGAGTGAGAGAAACAGTGAAAGAGAGAAAGAAAACTGCCTAGACAGCTGTAAGCAAGAAAACGCTCACAGAATCAAGAAACACTCAATAACTTAAGCTCATCAATCTGGTCCCATTTCATGAGATAGCTGTAGATGTCAGATCGCTGTTTCATCAGACAGAATAAACACAGAGGTTTTATTGTTGGGACTGCCACTAGTCTGCAGTTGCACTTGGTTTGCTGTATCTGAATAAGGTAGAATACAAAGTCAGTACTTCCCTCAGAAGGGACTCTGATTTACTCTTTGCAGAACAGCAGATTTACTGGATATTTTCATAGAGCATCACAAAATGGTTTAGGTGGACTGAACTGGCAGATGAAGCAAGTGCAACGAAACAAAAGAAGTAAACAAAACCAACAAGAGTAACACCTCAATTCACTGTGTCATTCAGTGCCACTAGAAGATCTGAAGTCTTATTCCTTGTTAAGAGTGACACAAAATGTAGTAATGATGGTATGCTATGGTCAGTAGAGAAAAGGAAAGAATACACAACATATCAGAAACTAGGGGGGTCTTTTATTAATATTTCTCAAGTCTCTGAGAAACTACTGTGGACTGAAGCTCACTAAATATGCTTACTATTCACAGCACAGATTAAAAGACAGACAAAAGAAAGCAATTATAGATTTCACTTTTTCATTGAGCATGTGCATAAAATATGATACCAGCAAAGTTATGGTAAATCTTTCAAAACCTTTTGGACAGAACACAGTTTGGCAGCTTTAAAAGAAAATAGCTGCACGTGTGTTGATAAAACTATTGTACCTCTGACACGAAAAGCAGAAGATAAGGAGGTTACCAGTCATGGTTGACTAAATAAAGCCTTCAACAAAACTTGACGTTCAATGATCCAACTTGAAAGGTTATGGAACACATTCCAGGCTGATTAAATGGGTCAGAGCTTTTCCTATGGACCATAGCCAGCAGGTTAAAGTCAATTGTGTCCCCTCCAATTGGCAAGCGATTAATGGAGATGTCTCCCCAGGGCACTAAATTGGGACCTTTAGTCTTTCTACTAATGATTAATGACCTGGTATTACACGATGCAGCAATGAAGAATAAGCACGTGATGCTTCCCTCATGCAGTCTTTTCTAAATTGCTATATTAGAGGTTTCAAACTTCAAGAGAAAGATAGCATGAAATAAAAAGCTGGCCATGATTTTAAGTTACTAGCCAGTAAGAACAGTACCCGCTATTCTTAGTGGAGCAATACAAATGCAGAATGATTCCACTTAATGCATTAATTTACGTGTTTTACACAGTACAGTGGAGAGCAGTGCCCGGACATTTTCCTCATATTCCTAGGAGAAATATATTAGAAGTGTATTCAAATGTAATTAGAAAAAGGTAAAAATATTCCTAGATATTTTTTTCCTACTAAATGATCAAGATTGTAAAAAGCAAACTAAATCTCAAATACCTTAAGACATCTTTAAGCAGAAGCTCCATCATTTAAAGACATTGTGGTCCAGACATCAGGACCGTTTCCTGAAAATTCACAACCCGTCATTTGGTCACACTTCAGAAGATGAAGTGATAGATAATCGAAAAAGTTCCATTACAGTTAAGAAAAGAGAGCTGAGACAACCAGATTATATGTTGCAAGTGGAAAGTAGTAGCAGTGCTTTAGGAGAAAATCAAATATTAATTAAAAGGCAGAAGAATCTGATTTGCACAATTCTCTGAAAGTAGTTTGTTAAGCTGGCTCTGCAATAATTTTGTTCATAGCTAGCTGTGAATCAGCAAACAAAAATGCAACAAATCTTCATTTGATGTGATGTAACTAAAACATGTCTTTATTCCTTAAGCTCCCTTCCAACTTCTAGATAGTTTTAAAGTTGTATTATCTTTTTTATGTTTGTCTTCATATTATTAGAAAGAGAATTTGAATGCGCTATTTCAGATAAAGCAAGATATATTGAGAAAAGCTTCAGACAAAATCAGTCTGAGACTTGATGTGTGTTCAAAGGAGATCATGTTTAAATACGGTCACCAGTTTGGGGAGAGACAGAAGAATGAGCTCATGACCGAACCTGAGCTAATGTCCCTGCTTTTTTGAGCAGATCAAAATGAAATCACTACAGATAAAATTTGTGAGAAACAAAATGTCATGAGAAAGGAAAAAGATACATGGAAAAACTGATTGTGGGAAGATGGGAAGAAATATTTTTCAAAATGAGATGTGACTCTAAAAGGAAGCATTAGCTAGGTAAAAAAATCAAAAAAGCAAACATTAAGATCTGAGAAGATCAATAGATAAAGTTGTGAATGTAGAGTTCTTATCAAAGGATTATGTTTCTAATGAAGAATGCATAAGATTAATTGATATTTTTATCAACAGACAATAAAAAGAAACATCACATCGCTGGTGATAATGTCTAAAAACATTTAATGAGTGGGGAAATGCAAAGCCTGAAGAGATGTGGTCACTGTTGCAATTACCAGTCTTACAGGTTCACTGGAAATGCCATATCACATTTGAAAGTGTTTTCCTAAATGATATGTCTAGTGCACACAAGAAATAATTTGAAAAAGCCCTGCAGTCAGGAGGTTAGATTAGATGCTGACAGTTGTCCTTTGCTGCATCACAGTCTATGAATCTCTAAATCTAATATATTTACTTCTTCCCAGTTGTAGAGCTGCACTTGACAACAAATGAAAAGTTTTGGGTTCGTATTATGAGATTACTATGTGAAATATTAGGAAGATAGGAAACTTGACATTAGGAGGTTAAATCTCAGACTTTTAGTACAGCCACCTAACAAAATACATCCAGGGGAAAACTGTATTAAATTAAAACACGTAATAATTAATCTGGTATAGTGCATTTCCTCTTCTTAGAATTATAGAAGTGATGGTTGGAAAGGACCTACGGCAGTCCTCTTGTTCAGAGAAAGGCAACTTCAATGCCTCAAAGAGCAGCTGGCAGCTGCTGCCCTTATTACGTCACCTGGTGCTACTGAGAAGAGTATGACTATGTCCGCTTTGTGGTTGCCTTTCAAGCAGCTGGAAGATCTCAGATCACCCCTTAGCCTCTTTGCTACCTGGCCCTATCACTGCTTAAATACTTTTCAAACTCTAAAAACAATGCTGTCAAAGAATG
>BJBW01002842.1:0-10343 GCA_004320125.1 Scolopax mira
GTTCCCCTCTTAATGCTGGGATGTGACCTGGTCCCTGCCCAGAGAAGGTGGAGAAAAGCTGAGAAGATGCTGGTACCAAACACTCAGGCAGCAACTCTACCAGTCATAAGCAGAACGGGCTAGTGGAAATGTCTCTGAGCTGGAAAGCTGTACATCTTCTAGATTTATCTGCAACACACTTTGATAACAAGTCATTTCAAGAGTCAAAACTTATAAGAGGAGAACACTAAGTGTTAAATATAAAAACATTAAAATGCTTTTTTAAAAAGCATTTTATTAGACCTGACTAAATAAAATGTGTTCAGAGCACATAAAACAGAAATTCATCAGCGCAGCGAAGAACGGAAGCACTTAAATGTGTTTTACTGTCATGCACAGGGCCAAATTAATTCTATTCTGGGAAAGGAAAGCTTGATTTTTGAAAGCCATTTGCTGTCAAACCACAAGCACTTACTCCTAAAAATGAAACTTCAAGACAAATACTGAGCACCTTAAAAACATAAATTATTATTGTTATTTGCAACCACTTCTTAGACCTTACAGGAGATGAACTTAGTTTGTACGGAAGAAAAGGGCATAATTTATATGTTTTTTTCATACTGTCACAGTTGTCAACAGATTTCAATATAGGATGAGTCTTTGTCATCCGAGGAGATATTCCTCTTATGAAGAAAGCATTAGAAATTGGAGCCTCCTCCCTCCCTGTGCCACACCAGCCATGAGAAGATGAGCATCACCACTGCCTGCGATGGAGAAGCCGAGTCACATCTCTGCACTAACTCCAGGCACTCCTGGGTCACCAGCTCCTGCCTGGAGGTAGTCACAAAGGGGTAACAAAAGGGACATTCACATCTGCTTTGCAGTATGACATTTGCTTTATGTGGGTCCTTATATTACAGTATTTCTGCTGGTCTCTGGTTCCTCCTTTGCTGACAACACCCAAACCTCCAAATAAATTTTCTAATTCAGCAATGTTCTAAGTTAGCAATTTTAGAAATTAATTCTTTTTGAAAGCTCACCTGTCCCTCACTCCCACATAAAAAAAAATAGTGAGATGTTACTTCTTTCACATCACTCAGATGCATGAACCAGCTAAAGAAACGATCCAAGGAAACAGCACAACAAACCAGATTTACACCCTCTGCTCCAGTTTATTTTTGCAAGGAGCAGGAGATTATTACTGCAATGAAGTGAAAATGTCATCTTAAATCAATAAATATACAGGGCAATGACTACTTCCGAATTAGTCTTGGCCTTGTTAGTGTTATGCATTGCCATCTTAGCAAATGAAACAAAGCAATCAGTTTTCACCTTGACTTACTACTTCAAACAGAATTCAGTGAAGCCTCAGAAGGCACCGCTTAACGTGCTGAGCTGATACAGACTGGCTCTACCTTCTCATATGCTACTTCTCCCATTGGCCAGGTACCATCATGGAGAATCACATGCTTATTCCCTGATGTTTAGTTTGTGACAGGAGACAGCAGAGAACCAGCCAGACAGGATTCCTATGAGTCACTACCTACTTAACAGGGATTCTACACTTGCTGGCTCTCTCTGCTGTAACCAGCTTTACACGGGATCTCAGGCTCATGGGGGATCTCGGCTTTCCCATCTAGAAGCAATGCCCACCTTCACGCAGTAGCTTCACAAATTTGGGTCCAGATGCAGTAATACAAGGTATTTAACTTGATTTCTTTGGAACAGTTTTCTATTGCACAGGTTTTCTGAACTCCAATATTAGTTTTCACTCGTCACACGGAATCACTCCTTCCTTCCCTGTAAAAATTCTGATCTCATAAAATTTTACCCTACCTAAGCACACACTTATTTCTCAGATTTTCTAAAGTTTTTGTCACCTGAGTGTGACACAGTCTCCATCAAGTACCACCATAATTGGACAAAATATAGTGCTACACTTAAGCTCTCACATCTATAAAATGATAATTATCTCTACAAAGTTCTTTGAAATGTTAGAATATGAGATCCTATGCTTGAACACAATGTTACAGTATTTCCTTTCATCATTCCACTTATAAGGCTGATTAGAAGTTAATCTGAGAAGGCAGCACAAAACAAAAGAGGGAAACAAAGCACAAATATGTTAATTCCTTTCTTCCACTAACTGCTCCCTTTAATTTTGATTTTGTAATAGATACAGTAGTAGATAGTAACATCTACTTTGTCATTAATTTGGTGTCTTCTTAGGAAGAAAAATAAAAAAAAAGAAGAAAGCAAGGTAGTCATGAGAATCATCTTCCCCATGGAAAGCAACACTGGTTGCCTGAAACACCAAGTCTGTTTCAGCCAAAGGTGTCTTTCCTCAAGATCCCTTTTGCTGGGGCAGATCTCCTGACTCCCTCCAGCTGTAACTCATTCTGAATACCCAGGTGTGCCCAATAAATATCTTAACTGAAGCATCTTCTAAAGAGTTATTTCCACCAGAGCCTAGTTTCACAGTAATAAATGAATTAAAATCTTTCTCTGGGTGTTCGAGCTCACAAATCTTCAACCTGTTGCCAAAAAGATTCTTGTCCAACAGCTGTCACGTGTTACAGGGACCTTAAGAATCATTGAAGCTTCCCTGCTTTCCAGCAGCTGCCTGTCAGGTACAACTGGGTTTGCTTTACTGGGGGAAGCCACTGTGTTACTACTCATATACTATCCCTTACAATCAGAAATTATTCAATTCCTCAATTCCAGACGTTATCTTTTGACTTCTGATTCTTTTTTAAAATCTAAACCACAAAAATTACCTAAATTAAATATCCTTATTCTATCATGTAAAAAAAAAAAAAAAAAAAAAAAAAATCTGTATTTTAGGATGCCAGATTTAAAGAGCATCATTACACTTTGGATGAAAATCCTCATGAGAATGAGCCAAGTTTGATGTTAGGTTCTAGGAAATCAAAACTATAAATTTAACTCAAAGATAGCTGCTCTAAACAATAGGCTGCCAATATATTTTGGATTTATAGGTCAAAAATATGACTGTTCCCAAACTTTTCCTTTTACTATGAATGGGTTTGGTGATGCAATGTGTACTTCTGCTCCTTAAGCTACATGTGCATTTCTCATTTGATGAAACATTTTCTGCTGAACTTCCATGAAGGCCAGGACAAATTTTTTCTGGTTCATGTATTCCAAAATGTAAAATGTAAAGTGCTAAGAAGTTTCCAAGAAAACTAGTATCTCGACTCTTACATCATTTGCATGTCAGGAAATGCCAGTTATAGCAGCTCATATACTAATGGTTATTTTCTATTCCCACCTAAAAATGCTGAAGCCTGTTTCAGCCACAGAATTTCTAGCACGTTACTTGTGTTGCTTCCCCTGTCACGAGCACAATGAGTGGTACCCACATATCATTGTCGAGGCTCTATAGATTCTCAAATGACATCTCCCCTCCTTGTGAAGGAATTTCTTGAAGATGTCACCACAGCCATGCCCAAATAAAAGTCTGAACTGAATCCCAGTGCTCTTGTAACCATGCCAAGAGCCAAGAGCAGCACAGCACTGGAGTTTAGCTTCTGTTCATCCCTGTAGCACAGACACAAAGCTGAAGCTCGTTTCTACACCAGAATCTGTTGAGAGCTCTCGAAACACTTAATTAGATTTATTTATTAAACCAGAAGAACAGAAATGAGTGTCTATAGGTAAACGTTGTACCATCTAGAGTTTTTTTTTAAACTGCCTGAATATGGCAATTTATGCTTTAAAATGAGAGGATGAAAATGTAACATTTGTCAATTCCCACTCTCCAGTCCCAAAGCTGATCAAGTCATTCTGACAATACATTGCCTTTTCATTTGAAAGCTAAATCTCCCCTAAGTGATCAAAACCATATTTAAAGCCAAGCTGGTACCAGAGAAACACCGGCTCCTACCCACAGCTGTGGACCTCTCAGACACACCTTCTCACCCCACCCCAGAACCAGTGGTTCTTCACTCCCAACCCTTCCCACAGTGTGGGACGTACCGGTAACACTGTGGGTATGGACAGACCTATAAAACTAGACCCATAATCATGTTGTTTTTTTCATTTTCCTTCCTGACTGGATGCCTGAACTGGTTCCTCGAGGCCAGGCGAGCACCAGCCCAGGCAGACAGGAGGGCAGGGTGGCAGGAGTGGCAGCCAGGGCCTGACTGACCACAGAGGTGGCTAAACCAGGCATTAAGAGCCTCTGTGAACGTGTCTATTACTCAAGGGACAAGAAATAAATTCAAAATTGATAAGCAAAATGAATACCAAGGGGAGTTAAAAGACAGACTTAAATGCAGTGGTGAGAATTTCAGAGGTTAATGCAGGCAAAGGTTAACAGGAGATGGCTTTCCTGGGCACTTCCCACACTTATTGTCACGGGCTGATTTCACCATTTCCTCTGCACTGCCACTTGGCCTTTCTCCTCTCAACTTAAAAACAGGAAAATAGTTATGAAGTCACTGGAACTACCAGGGGACCAGGGGGAGGGCAGTAGTCTAGAAAAACTAAACTTGCTTTTGGGATTAGCCCGCTGGTGCACACGCAGCATCTGACAACGGGAAAACTCAGTGCAGGGGGGGTCTCACCAGGCACACTGTTCACTGCCATCAAGTGTTCTGGACCTTAGAAAGGTTAGAATTGGAAGGGAACTTAATCATCTGGTTCCAACCCCCTGCCCTGGGCAGGGACACCTCCCACCAGAGCAGGTTGCTCCGAGCCCCATCCAGCCTGGCCTTGAACCCCTCCAGGGATGGGGCAGCCACAGCTTCTCTGGGCAACCTGTTCCTGGATGCCAAGAGAGTTTCCCTCTGGCATTAACCCAGTGCAACAGTTGCTCCTGACGGGTAGAAATTGGGTTTTTAAGATTTCTAAATTCAGAAGACTCTTGGTGAAGGCAGTAACAAGCACAGAAATTCCCTGTACAAACCCTGACAGCTCAAACGTGAAGGTATCATCAGAGCCAGATATTAATATTGATGGCTCTGAGATAACGCTCGCAACAAACAGGTTGGAGCTCGGGCAAGAGTTTTGTGAGAGATTCCTGCTGGGCCAGAACCAGCAGAGCAGCATTGCCCAACCTCCCCCAGCCCTCCCAAATCCATTCCTCATGGGACGGCTGCGTTTTGGACAGAAGTCATTGCCAGCAAGTCCCAGTCTCCTTCTCAGCTCTCCCATTTCAGACCAGCTCGTAAGAAGCAACTTTAAACTTCTGTGTAGAAATGCATAGAAAAAAATTAAAAAAAGAGAAAGCAAACCCAAAGCCACCCAACAGCTGAATCACCTCCCAATAACTCCAGCTTTGCTGGGTAGTGGGAGAGGCTGGGGCTGAGCTCCAAGTGACCCCAGGGCTCGCTCCAGCTCTTGTCTCCATTTGGCCAGGCAGCCTGTTCTTGACCCCATCTCTTCCCATGTCATGTTGGCTCTGCCCCAACATTAGGACAGTTCACATCACTGATGGGGCAGAGAAATGCCCTCTCTTTGCCTGGGTGAGCTTCCTGGTAGCTGGAAGCTCAACCATCCTTCTGTGGAGAGAGACCAGCACCAGGAATCCAGAGCAGGACCTTCCTCTGGTTACAGCAAGGTGTTCCATCAGCTTACACTGCTTCGTGTCACTTCACACTCACTCTGCTGTGAGGAATGGAACCACAGCTTTGTTCTTCATGTCATCAGCTAAGCACTATTTTTTTTTTTTCCGACTAGAAAAGCTGAAGCTACTTTCCGTTGGCTCTGCAGTAGTTCAGCTATGAGCCCCTGCCTTTTGAGCAAAAACCTATAACTTCAAGTTCCTCCTCAAGCTTACCCAAACAGTTTGAAAACTACATCAAAGGGGTCCCCAAGAGATACTTCAGAAAAATAAACCTCTGGCCACTTGAAATTAAAGTTAACTATAATAGTCTCCACACCTCACCAGAACATGAAAAAACCCCAAACCAAGGAACAAAACTAAAACAAACCACAAAACCAAACCAACTCTTCAGTGTGTTCCCTAAACCACCGAAATCCTACAGGATGTTTCCCCCAGCAAACCACCAGGTTCTGAGCGTTCCTCACACCACCATGGTCCTTCTCACCCCTATGGTAATTACACAAGAACTCTTCAGCAAGCGTTGTCTTATCCTGGGAATGGACAGAACAACCTCAATACCAAGAACTGTTATGAAACTATGTCAATAGTTTCATATTGGCCATATTTAGCCCAGTATCACATGCTTAGACTGAACTCTCCAAGATTATCAATTTTATACAATTTGATTGAAATAGAATTTCTTTTTTCTTTCTGTCTACAAAAAAAATAATGAAGAGGAAGGAGGAGCAAAATTACAAATTACTACAGTCCTCCACACAGTTCTCTTCCCTCTAACACCCCCCTTTTTTTTCTTTAATAGCTATTCCCATTATTTTAAAAACAAAGCAAAACAAGCAAAAAAAAAAAATCATGTTTAGACTAAATGACCTGTAACACAGCCTGGAAGAAGCAAGTAGGTGTAACAGGCTTCTCATTAAACATGACGTTGATAAAGTATTCCTGAATTTTAAAAAGTTGCAATACAAAACATTTGAGAGGAGAATCTTAGCCAAGACACTCAATTGTAAAAGTTACCCAAAAAATCAAGGTGCTTATTATACAGTAATTAGAAGATTGCACAGAAGTTTAGCAGTGAGAATTTCACCTATGAATTTCACATTAAATGACAGGCACTCAGAAATCCTGTATCGAATTGCTTTGAAGATCTGAAAGCAGTCCCTTAGCAGAGAAAGGTGTTCCAATCACGAGTTTAAAAACCCCAAGCAAAGCAAACCCACAAAACTGGCTCAGAGCCACTGCTCTCACAGAGATGAGCCAGGCTTGGACTTAAACGCAGAATTTTTAGATGAAATGAGAGTGAGCAGATATTATCCCACAAGAAGAGAACATTACGTTTCTGGCAGCACAGCGAGACAACTCTGCTTTTTTTTTGTGTACCGGACTATAAAATCACCACACACCAGAACAGCTGAAATAAAATTGATACCTATCTTGGAACATGAGTTATAAATGCAAGAGAAATTGCTATTAAATACTGCATCGACAGTCGCAGTGTAAATCCAGAACTGTTATAATTTCCTCGATTTCAGATTTTAATTCTCTCCAATGTTTTCAAAGCAGCCCAAAAGTTTCTAGTATAATATCAAACTGATTAGGTCATTACGTATGTCAAACGGACTAGAACGCACCAGATTAATTCCACTCTAAATTCCAAATGCATTTCTAAATAATTTTAAGACACCACTAATAACACAGGATTCAATAAATACAACTGTTATACTTTATTCTGAATAACTCAAAACCCCACCTACCCGCTCTATACTCTTCTGACCAATGTCAGATAAAGCAAGGTCACACAGATTATCTGTTAAAACTAATCTTTCCTACAAGGGCAGAACATGAAGTATATACTTGAAAAAGTACTCAACCCTGAAGGGCCCTCTGACTACAAACGTTTAAAAACTTCTCTTCTAAAAAGGACGGGAAGCTGCAAAGAGGCCATAAAACTCTGTGTCAGGGTTTTTATTTGTTCCCATCTAACTGATGCATGGAGCAGGTCTGCTGCTACCTCCCCAGGAAACCAGAAATCATTATAATGGAAACACAGATGTTATGTACCAGTATATTAATATTTCAAGAAGCCCTTGTTGAGAAGCTTTCAACAAATTAAAGCCAAAATTGATCAGCTGTGAGATTTTACCTCGGACTGCAGGTGCTGGATCACAACTGTTAAGGCTTCAAACTTCTGGTTACTGCACGTCAGGAACTTCTTCAGCTGCAGGATGATTCCACTTTGGGCCTCACATTTTGTTTTGTACTGGGTCAGCTCGGCCGGTTTTGTGCTGGGCGAATGCGTGTCCGTGGGGATTTGGGCCTGGATGCATGAGCTCTTGGGACTCCGCTGCTTGCCCTTGTCAACTGAAAGGACAAGAACAACAATTAATCAACGTGTACTTTGAAGTTTTTAAAAGATGTGAAAGGAAGTGGTGAAATATCCTTGTAAATGCTTCCTGAAACACTAACTAGGAGAAAGGGTTGTTTCAGCAGCTCTGCAGAGAAGACCATTTTGCACTTCATCCTCACCTTCTTGTCTTCTGTGGCTTCCTTTCCATCATACTTTTCATATTGTGCTTTAAATAAACATTTTCATAAAATGCAAGATCTCTCTCATCCTACTTGGTAACTTATTTCTATCATAAGAACTGACCACTTCAGTTTGCAACACGGATTTCATATTTCCTGTGCTCTAAAGCAGTGCTGAACACAAAACCCACTTTCTCCGTGTTTACTTGGTCTTTTCCTTCCTTTCTTTCAAAACTTTCATCGCAAAAACCCCCCTCTCTCCAGCTTAGATTTGAGCTTTATAAACTAGAGGTCTTGCAGCATTTCTAAGTCTTAGCAATTTCAGTCATAAGGACTGAGACCTTAAAGAAAAAAAAATAAAAAAAGGGCTCCAAAATGTTAAGATGTTTCTACTGTTCACAATTCAAGAATTACAGAGTTGATTTAATATTCTTAGTTATGTTGCAACCTCAGTCCCTCAGCAGTGCACAATCACCTCCTGTCAGAGGTTACTGACTCTGAAGACACCAGCAGATAGAGCCAGACACCGTGGATCCCACGGGGAGAGAGCGAGCCCTTTTGCAATAAAAAGGCTGATGCAATACACAAACATCCCCTGGCAATTTAATGAAGACATCTAAGCGGATTGCTTTGTACAGTTTCAACTTAACAAGATTTCTTCACGATAAAGTGGGGGAAAAAAAAAAAGACAAACACAAAACCACCAAGAGGTGAGATTTGGAGAAAAGAAAAATGGGTATAAAAAGAAAAACAACAGGAGACTGAACTAACCAACCAGAAGTAGCTGCTCATGAAGCAGCTCAGAAGTAGCTTTCTGAAGCCCAACCACCTGGTGTGCAGGTTATCAAGCAACTCTGGAATAGTCCCAGAGGTGTCAAGTTCAATCACACAACTGGGGACAGTATTAACAACAAAAGCTTTGACTCCCAGTTGTGTTACCCTGATGGACACACCACCAGTTGCATTAACCCATCAATCCTTCACTTGTGTTCAAAGCATTCAAAAACAACTTCCCTGTTCAAAACACTGATGTCCTCAGTGCCTCTCTGACTAACCCAGGTACAAAGTGCCTCCTGAGCCTAGTAATTTTCCAAATAAATCCTCTCTAAGCAAGATTTTTCTGTCATCCCTCATAGTTAAGAGAGCTGTCAGCATATCATGTTCAGACGCTCCCGTGTTCTAGGAGATGTCAATACACTTCTGCTCAGAGATGCTGACTGTTCAAGGGTATATTTTTAGTTAGAAAATACTGTCTTGCAGTTTAATAGTAGAGCTATTAAAAGCTGTATCAACACGATAAGCCAAATCAAAGTACAAACCTGTAAGGCTAAAAAGATCAAGCTCAGCTGCCAGTTCTAATTAGCTTATTTTTACCAGCATTTTAATTACTGTTAGACCACTTCTTTGCTCACAGTGCTGTCCTTTGAGTAGATCTCTTTTAAATGAATGACAGTTCACATTTTGAGAGCAACCCTGTCAGATTCCAGCAAACTTGCTTGGGAAAACACTGGCTACTTGCTGAAGCTCCTTTAAAAAAAAAAAAAAAAAAATTAGAAAAGAGATGATAATCAGAGAAGAGAGGGGAAAGCAAGAAGAGCAGGGATTGGGGAATAAACACGTACAGTCAGTCCTTCCCTGCCCTCCTGGCTCACACACTCCTGCTCTCTCATATTCCACCTCCTTTCCTGAATGCTCCACTTACAATAAATAGAGAACTAGAGCACTCCTCTTGATTTAAGGCCACTGGGTAAATTCACTGGTACAGATGCTAATGTCATAATTTAATTAACTATATGAAATGACTTCTACCTCGATTTGCAGGACCCTGTCAGAGCTGCATTAAATCTGAACAAATGTTTGCAGGAAATTTTTATTCTGGGGAAAAAAATTACATCACATACTCTTACCTAGTGATACCCAATGAAGTCATTTCATTTAAATACAGTGACAGAGCAGCTAACCACAAATGACACAACACTCCAGATACCCCCAGTTTCCAGAGCTCAGCCAGCCTTTGCCAGTCTGACACCACAGCCTTTATCGTGGCACCCAAACTACCACGTCTTTTCCTAGAAGCTCATTCAAACATCCAACCGAGCCAACCTTGGATACTATGCTAAAAAAAGCTAAACAAAAACCACGCGCTGGAGAAATTCAGTGACATTCCTGTTGGCAATTTTATCAGAGACCTGTGCTACCCACAGCCTCTTCCAATGTTGAAAAGCATTTCTCTGCTCGTGTGAACCCTCCA
>BJBW01002842.1:10596-47741 GCA_004320125.1 Scolopax mira
TACCCAATTTAGTTGAAATGCTCAATTTCTCAAGTCTAGAAATCTTATTCTCAAGAACCACACGTAGCCAGCCAGACACACCATCATCTAAGGTCCTATCCTTCTTCAGACCAATAAAAAAAAGCTCCAAAAATCCTCCCACTCCCTTGACAGTCCTTACACGGATGGCAGCAGCCAGCTCTGCCCCAGTTCTTTGGGGAGAATATTGGACCCATCCCAGGCTTTTCCATAAAACAAACTGTTTCCCATAAATCACTTCTCTAGTTAACGGAGAGTTAATAGCTGTTCAAAAGGAAGAAATACACAACTGTCTGTACAGCAGGGCGTGTTCCATATAGTTATGTTTAAGAGCTGGGGTATTGCCCAGTACTTGACATTGTACTTGGCCGGATATCTCAGAACTTGCTGGTGCCACTGGTTTCCTGAACCCCTCTATCTTGTGCACTGCTGCAGGATTACCAGATGAATCATCTATCGCCCGCTTTTTGGCTTGCAGAGCCAAATCAAACCCTTCCTTTGCTTGTCATACACGAGGAAGGTCTGTGTAGGAACGTCTACGCTAGTGAGAAATTAATTTTCTTTAAGCAAGAAGTTCAATTTCTTAAAAATATTACATTTTTAAAAGCATTATAAATAGCCTAAACAAACTACTGGACAAGCACAAGTAGGAACAACCCCTTTTCTCTCCCCACACCTTTGCAGTCACCATTCTCTTACCCCTAAGCACCTTCTTTTCACCTTCCTCATCCAAACTGTTAGCTTCCACAGGTCTCTCAAAACTCATGTGTGTCTTGTGTAAGCACTTTTCAAAGAAAAAACCTTGCTCAGCATTTTCTCTTGTAGGAAGATGCAGGCTGGTAAAAACTTTCTGCCTCTCCTCCATTTTCTGGAAAGCCTTGTCTAAACACATTAAATTGGTGCTCACTTCTTTGATCAGCAAGACCAGATCAGCCTGAGTATTTAATCGTGCTTCCATTTCTTCTCTTACTCGCTGAATTTCCTCAAGCACAGTCCTTATATCCACGTGACTGGACTTCACCTCTGCTTTGAGATCTTCTTTCACCTGCTGCTGGCTCCTCTGCAGTGCTAACACTGTTCTGATTTCCTTCTGAGATGTTTCCACGTCATGCTTTAGCTCCTTCTGTCCAGCCTGCATGGCCTCCTGGCTGGCTTTGACTTCTGCCAACAGAGCAGCGAGGCACTCCATCCCGATCCCACGCAGCACCTCTTCCCACGTCACAGCTTCCGAGCACTTGGGGACATTTGTCAGGTGGGTGAAAGTCTCACAGGAGGCAAGATGAAGACACTAAATAAAATCCTTCAATAAGCCGGGCTGGGGAGCCAGAGCTCCTTCTCAGGGCTCAGCCAGAGCACTAATCAGTTTAATTGGCAGATTATGCCACACCTGAATTTTTTAAAATCTTTTGCTGACATCACTGTAGGTGGAACGTCACCCTGAAAGCCACTCCCAGCAGTCACTTGATCTGTGCATCAATCAAAGAATGCCCGGGCATCAGGAGCCGGGTTTGCTGCGGGAACGCGGCGCCCCTTCCTGCCTTCCCAACACGCACGGGCTCGGAAGGAGCCCCAGGTGCCTGCAGGAGCTGGAAGCACCTCGTTATTCAACGAGGTGACTACACACCTGTCCTGCTAATGTTTGCAGCCAGCAGGGCTCAGGAGTACACACAGGTGAACACCTTGGACCTCGGCTCGCTCCCACTGAACGCCCTCTCCTCGTTCCCACGGCGAGCAACCCTCTGCTCCCAGTCTTTGGGCAAACCCAGATCCTGAGGAAGCCCTTGTAGTCCACAAACAACAAGCGGTTACCAGAGAAATACAGGAAAAGTGACTAATGAGACGTTTTTGGCAGGTTGAGGAGGATAAGCCTTTCAGATACCAGGTCTGAGTGTGAACTTTTCTCCATAAAAGCTGAGGTTTCTTATTTTCGTAAGCACAGAACTCATCATAGATCTTGGCTCTGTGTAGAAGCAGGTAGATTAATGACACCTGTTGTGTTCCACAGCTATTTAATTACCCAGTCAACGGACACAGTTTGGAAAAAATGACCAACACAACATAGATCTTGGTCTGCAAAGAGGTGAGCTGGCATTCAGAGTGGGACTCGGAGCAGTGCACAGCCTGGAGCTCAGGAGAGCTTTTGCACCACACCTTTGTTGGTTGTGGTTTGTTGATGGTTGTGGAGACAGTGATGATCCCACAGCAACCTCACAGTGGATGACCCACTCTACTCAGCCAAACCCACAGTAATCCCTGTCAACACTATTTTGGGGTGGAAGTGTTACAGAAAGTGCCAACAGTCCATGCGTGCACAGATGCCGGATTTCCACCTCACCACAGTGCTACTGGGCAAAGAACCAATCTCGGGAGTCCTGTTTGCAATATAATTTTACTGCTCGTTTTCCATTTCACCTCCTACACTAGTCCAGGCATACTCATGGGACCAGGAAGGTATCAGAGACACCTCCTCCTCACAGAGCACCTCATGGTTTGCAGGTATTCCCCGACTGTCCTGTTATTGCAGTGGCACCACAGCCCCTGGTGGACACAATGCTGATGATGGAGGTTTTTTCCAAGACTGTATCACCTGCCAGACAGTCAGACAAGGCCTTTCTGATGGGATTTCCTCAGCACAACTACAGGCCCCAGGAGCAGTTTCTTCCCCCATTTCTAACTGGACAGCTATCCAGAGAGCTCCTGAGCATTATTAGTCACACACAATCACCACTAAGGACACGTACCCAAAACAAGCTGCAGAAGTACAATATCAAATTTAAATACAATGACAAAAAATGTAGGTATGTGAAGAGACCCAGGTATGAGCACCCACAGTATTGCTGCATCCCTAGAGCAACACCTGCAGTAATTCAGCTTGTTGTGACAC
The DNA here is from genome assembly GCA_004320125.1 of Scolopax mira. Classification (NCBI taxonomy): domain Eukaryota; kingdom Metazoa; phylum Chordata; class Aves; order Charadriiformes; family Scolopacidae; genus Scolopax; species Scolopax mira. The sequence goes on from BJBW01002842.1 coordinate 13,499, forward strand.
ACCATTCCAAACATCACCATACCTTAGTGGTTCTTAAAAATACCATGAATGGAGGTGAAACAGTTACAAAGACCTTGTCAGATATTTCCTGGCAGCAAATGAGAAGCCAGCAGAATGAATTTCCACTGGTTCAGGTATGATACAGGTAGAGAATAGGTCTCTGTGTCAGGGAGAGGGTATTCACCAGGCTCATCCACGTAACCACCTAAGATCTAATTCTCCCTGACAGCCCAAAAGCTGCAGGCTCCTTTCTAGATGTGTGTGCATCCATCCCAAGTGCTCTCTGCTATAATACACTGTGGCGAAAAGCCCTCCTTGGAAATCAGTCTCTTGCTCTATATGGAAACATTCATTCCACCCATAATGTCATTGATGTGATTGGTTCATTCCTCACTCAAACTAAGAGCTCTGATCACTAAAGACTCCAGTGATTTCTGAAGATCACCTTCTTCACACAGCTTCCAGGCAGGTTTTCATTGCTTTTCTCCAGTCTTTTTTGCTGTTGCTGCTGCTCTTATCTAAAATTAAATTCACATGTAGATACTACAAAGCAAACCAAAATCTACAGAGGTTGCTAGTACTTTGAATTTTATGACCTGTCTGAGAAAAGCATCACGCATAGTTTGGAAGTGAACACAAACTTGCTAGACCACAGTACCAGTTGTATTTTACAGTGTTAGGTAATAGAGTGTATTTAAAATATTAAACAAAAGAGTTTACACAAAGCTTACAGTGTACATAAAAAAAAAAAATCTACTGCTTTGACCTTTAGGGTGGCTTCATGTTCTGTACAGCTGACCAGTTTGTACAACTAGGACAGGGATGAGACTTAAAACAGCAACCAGATACTTTCACTTCCCAAATGTGAAAGAGGAAGCATCTAGTCACCTCTATATACTGACTTTTCCCTTTTTCAAAAATTCTGGTTTACACCCAATTGTAATTGGTAACTGAGTGCACTCCCCCACTGCAAAAAAACCCACCTAACCCCCTCAAAAAATCCCACCCTCAGACTTGATGGCATTAGGCTGGCAAAGAGTTTGAGAACTAACGAGAAAGGCCAAATTAAAAAATGTCAAAAGAGAGTAAGGACTAGAGAGGACTACAGGAGAGAGTACTTGCTACATGGAATAGGAGGGAACACTTGGACAAGAATATATCCTTGCAAACTAGGTATATATTCATATTTATATATATTTACAACCCAAATACTAAAATACAGGTAAGGAAATGCTGCCACCACATCCCAGAGCACACACTGAACCTGGTTATGGAAAGCATTACAAAACACGTATCCTGCACAATATCAACATCCATGAAGCACTTCCAGCTAACTGTGTTCAGTGGAGTTTTGAGCTGGATCAAATTTCTCCAAATACTCTGATAAACACAAAAGTAAACTTGAAGGCCCACCTGTTTTTATTATTTCTGAAGAATGCAGACCTATACCACTGACCTCCACTCTAGATGCTTTATCTTTTCCTCCTGTGAGCGAGCTACTCCCATCGCTCCAGTACTGCATGGCTGTCTCATTCCGGCCTTTTTCCCTTCAGGAGCTATCAAATGTCAGTCTCACATCTCAACCAACCCCTCAGTGAGTACGTAACTTCACCTTATACGTTCAGGTAGTTCTGAAGCCTCAAAAAAATCTCTACAGTTCTCCCTCCATCATCCCCCCCCCCCCCCCCCGCAATGTACAAGCTATTCGAGCAATGCAACAAAAACACCCGTCAACCATTTGATCTCACAGCTTTGATTTTAAAGTTTGCCTTGTGACAAGCTACGGCACCTCAGAGAGGAAACCTGAGAACATCCATACAAATAAGGAAGCCACTGGGTTGACTCCGCAGCAGTACATTCATTATCTTTGAGAGGACCTGGAAATTTAGCTAGCTGTAAATTACCACACTAAATTCTTTCAAAACTCCTGCTCTGGGCTATAAACCCAGGAAGCAGTTTCAGACAAATGTACAGGGAAAGCAGTCACATAACTAAATTAACGGTGTCTGTGGAGGCCCTGACAGGCCAGACGTGGGATGGAAGCCTTCCAACACCTTCAGCCTCTCTCCACAGCTTGGTCAACCGTAATTTTCACCTGCATCCAGCTTCACAAGTGGCAAACACACACCTTCCCGCTGTGCCTCTCGGAGTGCAGGCTGGTGACTGTACAAACACAGACTCCTGAAGTGATGTGCTGTTCCTACCCCCTGCCCCAGGCCTGTCTGAATAAGCCGGCACAGACAGCCCCAACTTGCCCAACGTGTGTCAAGCACGTCAGTCGTGAGCCAGTTCCAGTCCACGGGAAAGCAATTTCATTTTTCAGAGCTGTGCCTGAATAATTTGCCCCACTGAAATTCTGAAGACACCAACACATCTTACAAACTCTTCTAGCTACCTATTCAGAAGGTTTTGCCTCAAGAAGCTGGGGGAAGAGAAAGAGCACTTCTCATCTTTCTTCCCCCCACATCAATGTGGTCTAAAGCCCAAGAAAATGAAATGTTTTGTGGAGCAGAACCACAGCTATCCCATCCCTTTATGCTCAGAATAGTTTGGGTTGGAAGGGACCTTTAAAGGGCATCTAGTCCAACCCCCCTGCAATGAGCAGGGACATCTTCAACTAGATCAGGTTGCTCAGAGCCCTGTCCAATCCGACCTTAAATGTTTCCATCTACCACTTTTCTGGGAAACCTGGGCCACTGTTTCACCAGCCTCAGTGTTAAAAATTTCTTCCTTACATCTAGTCTGAATCTCCCCTCTTTTAATTTAAAGCCATTACTCTGTGTCCTATCTGAGCAGGCCCTGCTGAAAAGTTTGTCCCCATCTTTCTTATGAGCCCCTTTTAGAGGGAATTTAGGAATTTAGCCCCCTTTTAGGAAGGAGCTATAAGGTCTCCCTGGAGCCTCCTCTTCTCCAGGCTGAACCTTCCCCAATTCTCTCAGCCTGTCCTCACAGCAGAGGGACTCCAACCCTCAGAGCATCTTCATGGCCCTGCTCTGGATATGCTCCAACAGGTCCACGTCACCTCTTGACTTTCCCTTCTTTAGGGTCAGCCACTAGCCCATGTTCAGGAACATCAGCTTATTTTAGCTGTTATCAAATCCTTTTCAAGTTGTCCTGAACAAAAGAATCAGTAGCCATCACAGAGACTTTTAAAAAACTTGCAGGAACCGAACAAAATTTTATCTGCAGGTAGGTAAGGCCTGACCTAGATGCTTAAACTGCCTCAGCAGGGTTAAAACACACACACCAGAAATCCCTCTGCCTCTCTTTGCAGGGGCACAAAGGTTTTTTAGCATATTTTCCCTTAAATGCTGGTACAGCCTAGAGGGGCAGTGCAGAATCATCACACGTTGCTCCAGGCACTCAATCTGAAGTTCTCTTCAGAAGTCCAGGTCTGTCCTCTCACACCAACTCATCCATTGACTTCCATTACTGTAGCACCAACTTCTAGCCTCGGTACAGCTCCTGAGCCCATCCCTTTTCACTCCTCACCTCCAGCCATGGAACTGGATACCCCCTTTATGCACACAGCAACGAAAAGGAAAGGGAAATCTCAAATGCATTTATGTCCTTCAAAAAGCTCTGTGCCTGTGGAATGTTTTAATCCCATGCTTGGCACACACGTATCTCATAGCACTGGCCACACGGGGTTTCATGCTCCAGGACCAAGTCTTTTCTGAAGCAGAACCTATTAACGTGTCAAACGCTTCCCTGTCTGTCACAACTCTGGCTATTAGGTAAGAAACCAAGAGCTTAGGGACCACAGCAGAGTCCTGCAGCCTAGAGCTGTTCTCTAGAAACTATAATACACCACATGCAGCTTCATGACCTTCCTGCTTGTTGACACAACAAATGGACCATGAACCGAGGGCGCCGTTTCGTTACATCGTACTTTTCACAGAAACAGGGGTGGGAAGAGGAAACCTGTAAATACAGGCGACTGGGAAAAAAACAAGACATGGCAAAGCAAAGCCAGTTTTCCAACAGCACACCTTTCTAAGCCAGTTTTTGCACAGTCTCCACAAAAGGTTCAGCACCCCCAAGCAGTCCTGAAATACTTCTCCACAGAGGTTCTTCTGAAGGCAGACAGAACTGCAGAACGGTTGGAGTTGGAAAGGACCTTAAAGATCACCCAGTTGCAATCCCCTGCCCTGGGCAGTGACACCTCCCACTGGACCAGGTTGCTCAAAGCCCCATCCAGCCTGGTCTTGGACACCTCCAGGGATGCCATCCTACTTCTTGCCAGTTAATAATAACCCACAGCACACAGCAATCCCTCTGCCCTGCAGTGTGATGGTCTGGACCTTTTCTGTTGGGTTATGAGCATGCCCCTGCCATCTTCTTGTGAGGGAGAGAACTCTCCCTGCAATCGGGAGGCAGCCCTAGATCCAAGGCTACCAAAATACCAACACTGCAAGTGTGACATTGCACCAAGGCTCCGAGATAAGCCTCAGCACATCATCTTTCCAGTTCCTACCCCAATAGACTTACCCACATGGCAGCCTTTGAACTGGCTTCCCTGCGGATACAAGCCTATTAAAATTAACCATCCATTAAGGCTTCAGTATTTCTCAACCAAAAAAAAATGCTTTCATCCAAGTGATTAACACTGATTATCTTTGTTCCCCTAAAATGCCACCTGTGGCATTTTATGGCTCTCCAGCTTGTACAACTGTTTTAGAACATTGTCAAATGCACTACTGATTGCTGGGAACACAGTACTAGAGGAAGCATGTTAATTAAATCATTTCTGTTTGCCAGTAATTGGGTATGATCAGTTACTAGAGCTGCACTGACAAAGTCAGTGATGATGGCAGGAAAGAATTTAAAAAACACTTTAAAACAGCAACGTCCAAATTTTCTAGAAGACTGAAAGGGATAATCTTAACAAGTCACATTTTACAAAGGACTTAAAGGAGTCCCAGACTTTAACATTAAGTGTGTAATTAATGCATCAGACAGATGTCTGCCTGTTAAATGCACAGTACATGTGGAAGCCTGACTAATACTCTGAAATCTCAGCATTGTGCCCATGACACATTTTACTTTATGTACTACAGGCATATCTTGCAGAGGCGCTAGTTGAGTTTTGAATGCTTAATGTACAAAGTGATTTTGTCTTAATATTGCATTCACAATATATTTCTTCAAGTTTACTGGAACTATAACATCTAGAATTGAATTAGGTTTTCAGCTAGCCAGTACACATCAAGCATGAATATGAGCTACACATCAGCTACAAAAATAAAAATATTAGTAAGTCCACCAAATATTCAGAACTGACTGCAAACTAAATCAATTTGAAATGTTATGCCAGAAGAGAACTCTAACATGCACCAGCCAGACTCCCAGTGGACCAGGGTGGTTCTGGTTATTTTCTAAATAATCAAGAGCAATATTGATGCTTGATTTCTGAACTAGGACAAAGCCTGACACATGCTAGTTCACCATACAGTGCTACGTACCACCCTCTGGGGGAAAAGGAGGGGGAACCAGTTTATTGTACTAACACTGCAAAGCCTAGAGCACATATGTTTGGATAGGAGAGGGACTGGCCATATGTACACCGATGAAATAGCTCTTAATTCACCTTATAAAAAAAAAAAACAAACCCAAAACACTGCAGCGAGTCATCCATTTTTAAGGACAGAGATCCCAAGAGGATGGAGAATAATTGCATGAGGATGTACTACAGTGTGCTGATGCCTTGGTCAGTAAGGGCTGAGTTAAAGTCTGTGAACTGTATCTCAAGCTATTAGCTGTGTATTAGGCATCTGAATTTTGCTACATCAGTTCCTCCTACATGCCACAGGCCACTTTAAATCTTTGAATTCCCAAGCTTTTCAAGGAGAAAAAAAATGCTATATTGGAAGCTAGCAAATACGTTTACACAAGGGGTTTATATTTAAGTCTCTAGTTCACTTATTGCTCCAAGTAGGCAGAGAGACACCTGAAGCAGGTCCTCTGTTTCCCCCCTCATACCTTCTTATAGCTCCAGCTGTGCCTTGTCATCCCTGAAACACAGAGATGCCCAACGAACCCGGCACAAAGGGATGTTGAAGACTGATGTTCCTCACTCCTCTCTGCTCCTGTTTCCACCTGCTGCACAAGAAGTTGCTCCTTGTTGTCTGGTGCCCTCTACTGCTTCATCACAAGTACAGGACATGGCTTGGTTTTGCCCTTCATTCATTCTGCAGCCTCTGTCTACAAAGTCAGGACCCAGAATCGACTGGGACAAGGAATCCCATTGTGATTAGTTCATACAATCTGCAAGCCCTTCACAGATCCCATTAATTGCAAATTCTGATCCTTTCTTTTTACCTCCACATACTTAATTTTTTGCATCAGAATTTCATTCTAGATCTATGTATCAAACACACCTAGGTTTTAACAGCTAATTGTAAGAAGAACTACAAAGAAATCTAAACAGGATTCTTGTAGCATACAGAATTAAGATTTTAAGTTTGAAAGTCACTTTTTGCTTATAGACTATGGAGGTCCATTTTGTTACAAAAAAAACCCCCTCACAACCCAAGCCAGAACTAATTTAGAACTTTAGCTGAATCACTCAGCTTCGTTTCATCAATTGTGCCTACCCCTAGTTCAGGTAAAACTTCTTCCTTCACAATCAACACATGGTTAGTTAACTGCCAGCATATTTACTAGCTCAGCTTAATGTTAGATTCAAGAATCTGGTGTTTCTTTCTCTTTTTTTTAACTACTCAAAGTAGTTTTTCAGAATAAAAGTCTACGTAAGGCTCAGTAACTTGCAAGGAACCATAATCCTTCCTTGAAAGCAACTGTGCAAGATACAAGACTTTTTGACCACAAGACCAGCACGTTAACATGCAACATCATTTCTTGCACACTATCTGCAGCTACCTTGGATGGAGAGGACAGAGGAGCTTTTAGTTTGAACTCAGAAGCTATTTATTCAATCACACTGGTTTGAGCTGATGTTATATGACTGCAACAAATGTCACTGGACTTAAGCGTGGCACCGAAATGCTGCCCAAAGGATATTATGGAAGAAAAAGTAGGGCAGGCAGTGGGAATTTAAAAAGCCTCGGTTATATTTTGCATTATTGCCGTTGTGCCAAAACTGTTTCTGAACATATCCAGCAACAGCTTCTTGCGTTAAAGAAACTCTTCATCTGTTCTTCATCATAGACAAATAAATCTAGATTAGACTTAAATTCACCGATGTTGCTCTTTAAAGAGTAAGGTGATAGCACTTCTGAGCATGTAGGAAGCACTGTAAGCAGTGCAAAGTTATCCATAATAATCATACTTTATCTACCAAAAGATCACAAGAAAATTAAATTCTAACTTTTTCCTCATAAAATAGATGACCATAATTTTCAATTTCAAGTTACAAAAAACCAAATCCAAATTCTCCTTTTGCTACATACAGATTCACAAATTTCTGACTACAAAATAGAATATAAAACAATGCAGAGACCAGGATGGAGATGAATTTTGACCATGGCTTTAAAAAAAAAAAATAAATTCAGTGATGATATAGGTATAATTAAATATAGGTTTGAAACAAACTGAGAAAAATAAAGTTTACAGTAACTGTTTGATTTCTAAATCCCCCCAAGAATCAGTCCCAGAGCTTTTAGGGACTATGTAGAAAACACTAAAGTAGTATTTTCAACAGTGTTCATTATAGTATCACTCAATGACCTTATTTCAATCAATATCTCTAATTATTTTAATCACACCCTGACACGTCTGGAAGATCACATAAGGGAAGTTCCATTAAACTTTTTCTATATTTAACTAGAGGATTATTTATTTCTACAACTGTTTCATATCTCAATCAAGACTCTGAGTTACTCTAGATGAGTACTGTTTTTCTGAGGTGCTAGAAATAGTATTGGCAGACAATCACCTCTTCCAGGGGGTTGGTTCATGTACTGCAAGTTATTTTTACTTTTTTTTTTTTTTAATGTGTGTGTATATATATATATTACTGCTACAATTGACAGTTCAAGCACCTGTGCTATTCATCCTTTTGATTACACATATCAACACAGTTAACTTGAAGTAAAGTTTCTGCAGAATGAAGGAAAATCTAAGCAGTCATCAAAATTAGAGATAAACTCATAACTTCTGGAAAATGTATTTCAGGAGGCAGCAGCAACACGTTTTAACAAATATCAGCACAGTTGAACATGTGTCTAAAATTAACCTTGAAATGGTACTTTAAAGCTACCTTAGCTTTGAAACACAATTTGCTGGCCAATAGAATAAAACAGCATCATAACAGAACCACTTCAGGTGCTGCTGGTTAAAATCATCCACTTGAACTCCATCTTCCATGGCTCAGTGCAAGTGGAAGACAGAAAATACTGCACCCCGAGTGCCCCACAGGAGCTCTAAGCACTGCTGGAACATCCCCACGTCATAGTTAAGGACCTATTTGTGTATTTCCTGTTAGGTTAAAGTTTTCCTGTTATTAAGCAGTGAAGGTATCTCCCCAGGGACATGCCTAGAACATTGTATGCCATTGTTTGAGGAACAGCCTGAGCACAACCCAACAGAGCCCCCATGGAAACCTCTTGCCAAGCTGAAAACAAAACAGAGGACAGGGCAGCACCCAGCGCTTTTATTAGCCACAAGATATGATGCATCCCCACCCTTTGAGAGGAGCACAGTCCTTCTCATCCTTTCTGATTGTCCCTGGAAGTCGAGAGATTTCTCTTCCCAACAAATCCTGACCAAATTGCACAACTAGAAATTGCGTTGGCCCGATGGGCACCAGGTCCACCCTCGCACAGGGATCACTTGCCGAGGCTGCACTGGAGTCAAAGAGGTTCCTGTGGAGGAAGCTTAAACATTCATGGCATCTTGCTTTGCACTTCATGTTCCCCCAGGTCTCTTCTGCTTAAGCTAACAAGCAGCTATGAAGATGGAAGACTTACATTTTTTGTTTAATTGGGTGGTGGGCAGGGAGGGAAAGACGACTGGAGAAATTTTCTTGAGGAACTGGTATCTCAGATAACTGCAGGGGGGTACCCATAACTTCCCACATAGACCAAAACCCACAGGTGAGGTTAACCCCTGTGAAAGATCTGTAGCTACAAACCATCTCTACTTGTGCCAATAAAATGTGGCAAGAAAAAAAATAATTAACTTCACATAACATATGCATCTCCTCTTCCCTGACCCTAACTTCTAGCTGAGAGGTCCCTCCCAAGACACAGAAATACAGGTTTAATAGGGTTATGCTATTCATTTCATATTAGGACAGGTTTTTTAAGTGGCAACGTCTCAATTTGCTAAGTAAGTTAAGCAGGTGGTAGATTGTACAGTAATAATTGTGGAAATAAGTGAACCTTGATTTTATATCAAGTGGCCCATGCTTATGGCTAAGAAAGGCAAAGTTTTCTTGCCATCTGTTTTATTTGGAGTAGAATAATTCGCAACTGACTTTTTAAGTTCACTCGTTCTTCTGCTGGAAGCATTTCCAATATGCCTGTTTTACTACTTCAAATCTTTGAAAATGCTTAGCAGAAAGTCTATTCTTGCTATATGTATAAACGTAACATTTTTAATAATTTAAGTGCTTCTGACAGTAGCAATATTCACACGCTGACAAAAATAAAGGCCACCAAAATATCTTAAGTCTAAAAACAGTACTAAACAAGTCATTAATGAGTAATTATTTGTAACACTTTTCCAACTTTCCTACTAAAGGACTGCTAGTTCTCTTTAAGAAAAGGATGAGCTTTCATGAAAAGAATTTCACCACAGATGTTCCCGGCTGCCCTGTTTCCTGCCTAACTAGAAGAATTTCCATAACATCACATACAAACTGTTTACATGAGCATCTTGAAGAAGAACCTTTACTTGCTATAAATGTATAAGCAGCACCCTACCATGACAAGATGTAGCAAAATTAAACCTCACCAGGAGCTGAACACAGGACCCTGAGTTATTAGTGCCCTTCCTAAAACCACGATCAGCAAAGATGATACCAACAGAAGGTTCATAAATAGCAGCTGCAAAGAAACATCTCAGCAAGATATGAGCCAGGTTATTTAAGGTGGGTTATTTCTACAGTTCAGTATGTGGACAGCTAAATTGAATAGGGTTGGGTTTTGTTTTTTTTTTAAAGAAGAACTAAAGATGTAAATTATGCTGCTGCTGCATTAATTTTTTTTAAAAAATATTTATTTTTAATACTCCACGACTAAGAAACAGCAAAATAGAAGAGCACTGTTGGTGGACATGATTGGAAAGGTGTTGGTGACAGCACTAACAGTAATATAAATCATTAATTAATAATTCTGCAGCACTGGTTTACCATATATCATGGTAAAAATAATTGCTTAACCTCCTCTTAAAAATAAGATTTAATTCAATCAAATCTTTCTGACACCACCATTAAACCACAGACAGCAGAAACATCTAGAGAAGAACAAACGAGGCACAGGTGGATTCAGCCAGCTTGACCAATGCAGCCTTCTGTGGATTTTGTTCTGGGGGAAGACAAGCCAAGACAGATGGGATCTGTTTGCAAATAATTTTACAAATAAATTAGGTTTTGGTATGATACTTGGTGAAACAGTCAAGCTGTTTGAAACACCCGCACATTTTCTAAAGACATCAAATCTATCAGCTTTTAACCTTTTTTCTCTGCACTGTGCCACTTGGGTATTAGAATTTTTTTAAGTAACAAAAACAGTGGAGACACTGCTTCATCATGTGACAGTAAATTTACAGTCTATAAACAGAAATTGTCATCTCTTGCCATTGATTGCGATGAGAGTGGAAGTGTGGTTCCAATCTACCCAGTACTACACATATAATTACATTTAATTAATTGAAGATGCAAGAAACTTTTTCTGCTTTCCATCCCCCTCCTATATCAAAGTTTTCTGTGGCCAACAAAGAAAGCAGAGTAACAGGGAACTGTCAGTCAACTGGCTGCAAATACTCAATACATTGCATTCTAGCACGGAAATTTCATGGCATCATTTTCCTCAACAAAGCTATTGCTTTATGACTTCGAAAGTTCAAATTAAAAGGACTGAATAGGTAGTGATGCTATATATAGTGATGCTATGTAACGCTGCAAGCCATTTCTACTATGGAAACAGTTTCATTTGCACAAGCTGCAAAACTGGTAGAGGCAGCTTTTAAAAGTTTAAGTCCAGTTTTACCGCACTGGAAATCCCCTGAAGTAATTTAAAAGTTATTCAGGTTTTTACATGTAATTGTAGCTGCCTGTCACTTCCAAACCCCAACCTATTTCACAGCACTAGAAGCTGCAGCCAGGCCCCGTCCACCTCTGAGACACACCAAGTGGGAACAAATGCACACTTAGAATATGAAACGATCCTAGCACAGATAATTTTCTAGGTCTTTTATGTTTACTCTCCAATTAACTATTCTTCTATGAAGTTGAGCTTGAAGAAGCAATTCTAGTTATTTCATGTTGACAACTACTTGAGGCATCCTTCACATGTAATTAATCCCTTTAAGTCAAGGAGGAACAAAATCCAACATCACTCGACGGCTGTGGAGCCAGAATACAGAAGCTGCCACGCATCGGCTTTTCACAGCTCTCCAGTGCTTCTTGCTCCAAAGATTATCTATTTTTTTGAGCAAAGCTCCACATTTGCATTCCCTTCCATCCACGCTTTAAGTGTTAACATTACATATAAACATAAGTTGTTTTTTTTTTTTCCACTTTGATGTGGCTTTTATTGGTTTGTGATTTTTTTTGTAGGGTTTTGGGGGTTTTTTTTGTTTGTTTTAGTTTTTCTTTTTAGTAGCTCCTTTCTGTTATCCAGGCTACCTTTGAAGAGACCTATGGCTATCTTCAGTTTGTAACCATCATAAATGCATCAGTTGGATGAGACTTGTATAGAACACGACATATACTTAGGAATTCCAAGCACAGAGCTCTAGCACTTGAAAATAACAACCTTCATCTAGCCATCACCTCAATGCCTACTGAAGACCTATTAAGAATGAAATCAAGCACATCAGGCAGGTCATTTAGTAGCCAGTCTTGAATAGTTTAAGTCAGGAGCAAAGAGTCCCACTGATTTCAACAGGAACATGATTAAATCCCCAAATCCCTCATAAGAAATGGCTTCCAGCTACTCAACTTTAGCTCAGAATAGATAAAGCTGGCTCAACTTCTGAACTATATTTTTCCTTGGTAGGTGACACAAATATTCAACACGCTCATCTTGTATCAAATCTCCCCAGCAGAGTTTTAGATTTAGAATACTTAGCAGGGCTGAGTGTGTTGGGTATCTTTCTGCAGTTCTATATTAAACTGCAGCTTCAGACATGTTTGCTCGTTGCTACCAAGGCAAAACAGGACATTTTAAAAATTGGTGTTGCTGAAGGTTGACATCAGCTACTGTTTGTCCTCTGAGACACCTCTTATTCCCAAGGTAGTAAGAGAGTACCTAGGTTTAGCAAGCAATGGAAGTCACCAGAGAGATAAGAGCACATAAGTACAGCTTGCTATGGCAAAGAAGAGAAAGAGAAAGAGCAGCAAAAAGGGCTGGATGAAAACTTTTTGAGATAGCACTGTTTACCACAAAAGCAACGGCGCAGTTCAATATACAATCTTTGAAAAACTCTGAACAGAAGACACAAGAGCTTTGACCTCCATTTGCAAAACTAGTTCCTTGGATATAATTTTATCTTCATGCAAGAGACAACATAAGTAACTCAAAATGACTATTTTGAATCATTCATATAAGAATGTCTTTCCCTGGCAGTTTATACAGAATCACAGAGAGATGATGATTTACTCTGTCACACCATTGATGCATGAAGAGCCCAAGAGCACTTTAGTCACTCTTCGGTAAAAATCTTTAGTGGTTTGATAAAGGAAGCAAATGTTATAGTTTGTCACTGAAAGACACTGGTTCATATTTAACTCATATCTCTCATGTTTACGCAGTTCTGAAGCATTGAGATTTTTGTTGCAGTTACTTGCTACAAATAAGTTTTATAAGCCACAGAATGGGTAAATAAAGTGTTTCCTGAAATCTTACAGTGTTGGAGTTTTTTTGCTGGAGTGGACACTCATTATACACAGCTAACAGTGCAGGTGTGCTATATTTGCAGTAGCTGAGAAAAACGCCACTTCAATGTCTGCCTGCACTTAAAGGGAGAAGAAACTTCTGGGTACTGTGACCTTGAAAGCACACAGCATGGAAGTCACACACAAGGCAACAAGCTGAAAGGCACTTTGAATTTTACAGCAACTTTCCTCTGGATTTACTCCATACCTAGAACAAAAAAAATCCCATTTTATTTGGTTTTCTCTGAACAGGCTGCTTGCTTACACCACAAGATATTTTAACTACTCCAGTTACTTTGACACCTCCACATGAACAAGGTGTAAGCAATGCAAACACTTTCCAGCCCAAGGATCCATTTCACTATAAATGGAATGACTAATCAGACTAACTTAACACCAGTGGAAACAACTGTATGTTTCCATGCTGTACTGGAGTCAAAATATCCTCAAGCCAGAATGAAAACCCGAGAAAGAGTTCCATCCTCTTCCTCCCAGTAGCGCTCCATCCTAATTTCACCAAACAACCCCACTGCAGACTGGCAAACAGGAGGTGATAACAGAAGAATCCAGCTTGACCCGGGCTCTATGCTTCCATAATTGCCATCAGTATCTCCAGGATGCTCTACAGTGGTACAAGGCAGTGGGTCTATGCTGTTATGAAAGGGAGCAAAGGATGAAATCCATGATAATGTTTATTAGATGTGAATCTACACCAAAACTGGAACTGTACGGTCCTTGCATAACACTCATACATATTCACATTCCTGCAGGGACCCTGAAATACCTTTTTTCTTGCTCCCTCCTTTATTTCTTGATACGGTCTCTAGTATATTCTATTTCTCACTGCTTGTGTGACCTTGGGAAGAAGTCACATGCCATTTTAGTCCAATTAAACCACTACAAGGAAAGATGCTCATACTGGCACTGCAAAAACAAATATGGCTCCTCACAGCACATAACAAAAAAAAAGAACCTTTTACACTTATGATATACATTGTCACTGTCTGATCTACTGTTCCTGAGTTTTATGAACCTGAAATAATCACTAATAAGCTTCAATGCATTCCACTGTTTCTAAAACAACCATGTATCTATACATTCTTGCGCTCTCCACTAAAGAATATGACCTGGTTTTCAGATGCCCTACTTTTTTTGGTATATTCAAGCTCTAGCAAACCACTGGTCAGCTTTCTGCTAACACACCAGCTTCCTACAAGACACAGGGAGGGCGAGGCAGAAGGGGGAGCACAGGGAAAAACCTCTCTGAGCTTTCAGAGCTGTACCATCAGCCTGTATGTGCTGCACGCAGAGACAACACACAGAAGGTCCATTCAGTGCTTCTGATATAGTGAAGTGCTGCTTAACTGGAACACGGAGCTTAGCAATCTATTTCACACGCTGTACTTAACAGAGGCATCCTGCAGGCAGGTTTTTGCTTCCACATCCACTCAAACGAAGTAAAACCACAAAAGGATTCACATCGCTGTAAAATTCCTGTGACACCATGCAGCACTAACATTCATATTTATTTTCCAAATTACATACATTTCAGTAAACGACCTTTTGGAAGATTGACCATTATCTCCCACCCCTTCTCTTTTAGGATTTTTGTCCCTGGAATATGTGCTGTGTAGAAATTTCACACTCTAGCAACATCAGGGATGTACGTATATACACCAAGACTCCCTTATGTAAGAACTTTTAGCACCAAGGTATTTTAATCCCAACTTAAAGCCCTGCAAGCAAGCTGCTAACAGAAGCCTATATTACATTTGAAGAGTCAGCCTTTATTATGTTTGTAACTGAATTTATCATCCAGGAGGGACTCAAACTGGATTTACTTTGCCAGGGATAAGTAATGACAAGGTGAATGGTTTAAGCTGCTGTGTGAAATGCCAGGACAGGAAGGAAAGCCAACGGGTAGGACTGAACTCCAAAAAAATATAAAAGCAAAGAGGGTGGTGTTCAAGAGAGGAAGGAAATCCCTGAGAGGAAGAGCTTCTGCAAAACTAGTTTTGTGTAGCTGCTTGCTCGTCCCTGACTAAAATGCAAGAAAATTACAAGTAGTGCAGTGGAGAAAGAGACTTATGTAATATGCAGGCTGCCATCATTTTCTCTATATGTCATGTATCTGACTCAAAACAAACAAACAAACAACAATCAACTGCCACCCTCCACCAAAATGACACATTTATGCCCTGGAACAAAGCTCTGCTTCCATAACCTTGTTCCCATTCCAGGTACTGGCTTTATTTGCTTTACCTGCCACTGAAGAGGAAAATCAGGTCAGATGCAGCTGAGAATTTTATGGTGGTTTTTTTGCTTGTTTATTTTCTCTATTGTTTTGGGATTTATAGGTTTTGGAGGGGGCTTTTTGAGGGGTGGGCACTGGTGTGGTTTTTTTTAAACACACACTTGTCTTGAATGTCTCTAAAACTTCATACTTTTTAGGTTTGAATTGACACAAGTGAACATAAAAGTTTGCTTGTCCTACTTGCAAATAAGATGTATTTAGCATGACCTGCATGGTAACAGATGCCTACATCTAAGTATTCAAATATTTTTCATTAGAAAGCCACAATATGCCAGCCTGTATTCATTCCACTGCCCTCCCCGATTCCCCTCCTGTACACAATCAAGGAATAGAAAAGATGTTGCCCCCAGCAAATAATCATTAAAATGATGAGATAAATATTTAATAGTACAGGCTTCCCGATACTATTTCTGGATCCGTGGGAGGAAAGAGCAAATTCCAATTTGCATTTCATAAACAGAACTAACCATGTTCTGAACGAGCAGCTCAGCCCGGCTGCACGCACACACACAGACCCAGAAGAGGAAACTACTTTCCTCCAAAGTCAGACTTCTGATTGCAATTCAAAAACTTTCATGCCCAGTACGGTTTTTATCTGCTAAAAACAAGCTGCTGTGGAAGAAAACAAGATATTCCCTTCAAACGCATGCTCTAATTGTCATATTAAAAAGCCCACAAACCTGTATGAAATATAACAGTGCTTTTCTTGTAGCCAGAAGGGAGACGGATGTTTCGGAGCAGCCCCTTTGCTGTCAGCCGTACCCGCATGTTGGATAAGGAAAATTTCGGGGACCATAACATGTCTTCAGTGCAATTGGAAAACAAACAAGCAAGAAATAACCTCCATGTACTGTCACATACTACGTTTTTAAAATCACTCCTGGCAGAAGTAAAGCAATTCTTGCTAAAGAAAACAGGCTTGAAGAAATAATCAAGTCTCCATTCCTTCACTCTTATTCCTTATGCACAGACAAACAGAAAAAAAAATAATAAAAAATTCAAAAGTAAAAGCAGATATCCACGGTGTAAATGGTGCTGGCAGCTTCTCCTCACCAGATGTTGTGGAAACAAAGCTTGTCCTCAGAATAAAACCGACTTAGTGATTCGGAAAACCAACAGCCTCTGAATTGCATCACTGTGTTGATGCTTAATCTGCTACGGGACTCTGTGGGGCTGGGAGCTGGAAAAGGAGAAAAGGGAGGAGGAGGATGAGGAGGGAGGAGGAAGAGGAGGAGGAAGTGGGTGGTCTCCCCAGCTGAATATATCATCCAGCAATGTCACAGACCATGTAATTGTTCTTTGGAGACTGTTAGGGAGATTATTTTAATATTTCTGGAGGCATATTTCAGCTCTCCTCTCCAAGAATCCTTTCAGGGTGCATTTTTTTTTAAAAACAGTTTCTTTCAATTGACATGAATTTATCAAACTAGATTTATCAGCTAACGTTTTTTCCCAGTGTTTCTTTTGGAATTAAATATTATGTCAACATTTATAGTCTTAACAAACCCACAAACCAAATCTATTCTCTATGAACAATTCAGTGTTTGAGATCTGCTACAGGGAAATAGTATTTAGCTTGGCAGCTCAACACTGCAGATGCTTCCATTTATCAGAAGAGGAGCAAGGAGGCAGGCATCAATTCCACATTAAAACAGATCTCTGCCAGCTGGGTTTTGAAGGCACCCAAACATTATAGCAAACAAACAGTGTTAAAGGAGTTCCCTCAAAATAGATGCTGTCTCCATATTTAATTAGTCCTCTTAAAAAAAAATTATATATATATTTCCTCTTAGTATTTAATGAGCTCAAAAGTTTTGCTTAAATTGGTCCCTTTCAGCTGCCCCGAGGAAAAAAATAAAATGAAAAACACAGTTAGAAACTAGAAAACAGAGAAGTAAATATTTTACAGAGATTAAAAAATGTCAGATTTTTCACCTACAACCATGACTATAAATAACATGCTGTCAAAGCACTACAGACTGGCACTGATCCCCTTTCTGTGTAAAGAGCAACATTTCACTATTTTGCCTCCATCAGTAGCTGCCTTGTCAGGCAGCCAAAGGAGCAGGGACCACCCAAGGATCCCACAGCCAGGAGACAAGGCAATAACATGCCTCTTTTGGGGTGCTTGAAGAGCTGCCCTCCACAGTTTTTTTTCATCCCTCTGACAGGTTTTCTAGTTCCAGAAACCATTAACCCAAGTTGCTCTGAAGTGGGTATAACCCAAAGCAATAGCACTGACAGGTCTCATCCCTGTGGTCCCTAACCAGTCATCTCCTTACCACAAATCTATTATATCTTAATAGCACATCCCACTCAAGTCACATAAGCAGCAGAGAATTTAAAATGTTATTTACCACATCAGCTAGAACTAAAAATAGCATTTTGCTGCTTTGTCCTGGGCTCCAGGCATCTCTTAACATCACACGGGCCAGCACAGCAACAAGAAAGCAGCTCATTGTAAGTAGAGCAAAAGAGCCGCAGCCCCGTATCAAGACCATCAGACCCATCCAAACAACCTCCTGCAGGAGAATCCTGCTGAATGTTTTATGATGGGGTACCAAACAACTTTATTTCCCAGCTCAGTGACATACCACCGACTCTGAAGTACTATAATACATCTTCAGTCTGCACAAAACCATTCAAAATAAGTACAAAGAGAATAAATTAAGCTTTTTTTTTGTTTGGCTGGTTGGTTCCCTGGGCAGCCTCTGCACACAGCAGGGCATGCATGTCATTACTGCTATAAAATCCTCATCTATTCCTTCTAGTCTGAAGAGCTTTGGCACTAGCAGTGGGCCTTCATCTATCTTCCCAACAGCCTGTAGATCCAGGCCTTTTCTTAATCCAGCACCATTATCAAAGACATCGCCTCCTTTCTGCACTGCAAGATTATTAAACTTGGAAACCACGCTCAGCAGGAAGACAGGCGGCTTGTTATCATAGAATCATAGAATTGTCTAGGGTGGAAGGGACCTAGTTCCAACCATCAACCTAACTCTGATAAAAAAAACATCACTAAACCATGTCTCTAAGCTCTGTGTCAACCCGTCTTTTAATATCTCCAGGGATGGTGCCTCAACCACTTCCCTGGGCAGACCATTCCAATGTTTAATAACCCCTTCAGAGTAAAATTTTTTCCTAATATCCATCCTAAACCTCCCCTGGCACAACTTGAGGCCATTCCCTCTTGTCCCATCACCTGTGACTTGTGAGAAGAGACCAACCCCTGCCTATCTACACTCTCCTTTCAGGGAATTGTGAAGAGTGATAAGGTCTCCCCTCAGCCTCCTTTTCTCCAGGCTAAACACCCCTGGCTCCCTCAGCCTCTCATAAGACTTTCTCCAGACCCCTTACCAGCTTCGTCTCCCTTCTCTGGACCCGCTCCCGCACCTCAAGGTCTTTTTTGTGGTAAGGGGCCTAAAACCAGACACAGTCCTTGAGGTGGGGCCTTGCGTATTCAGCCTAGTTCATTAGCCCATCTCTTCAGATATTAGATCAGTACTGTCAAATTCTCTCTTCACAAAAGAATGTTCAGACTTTGACCAGGCCTCGAGCCGGCCTTCAAACATCACTCAACACCAGCCATACCAGGCCACCTTCAGGAATCTCCTTTTGATTTCCTCCTGCTCTCCTTGGCGCCTCAAGGGGGGAAGTATATGTTCTCTCACCATCCCAATTCCACACTCACAAAGATGGGAACAGCCCACTCAGGTTAAAAAAAACCACAACACACACAAAGAAAAAAAACCCCAAAACCCCCATGCCCAAAAACCAACCCACCATCTTCTCTCCATCCTTACAATGGTACCTGGGAGAAAGGTGAAGAACTTCTCATCAGCCTGTAAATCCAGTGAGGTTGAAGTGCTCCACTGAAACCCTAATTTCCTTCCTAGGAACAGGAGCTAAAACAAAGAATCTCCAGAGGCCAAGTGTGATGTAATGAACCACTCTGGAGACTGAGGAAGGAATGAATCATCAGGCAAAATAAAAACAGATAAAAGCTCTATAGGGACATAAAAGCCCTTGTAGCAGAGGCCAAAACTCCTCTTACAGAGATACATAAAAAAGTATTTCCGCTGCCTCTTCTTTCCCATCCCAAATCTGAGTGGAAATAGGTCATGAAGAAACAGATATATTGTAGTATCAATTTTTCAAGAAAACTTCTGATTTGAGGTAAATGCCTTTTTAGCTTCTGGGGTTGGAGTCCTGCTAACCACACAAAGCTGAAAAGCTTTATGCCGAAGTGGGACCTGACAACACTAAGAAGAAGCAAGAGAGACATGTCAATCCCTTCTAGCACTCAGCTCTGACAGCAGCCAACAAGAGAGTGTGGCTGCCCATCCCTATACAAACAGCTCCCAGGAGAGATTTAACTCATAGAGAGGTTCCTCCAACGTAGCACTGCCCAGAGCTCTGTGTCACACCATGATACACTGCGCTACGGTGGTGGCTATGTAACACGTAACACGAGGATCAGAGGTCTTTTTCCAAGTTGACATTGGGTAAGGGTGATGGAAAATAGCTCAAGAAAACAGCAGAATAAAATAGGAAGTGATATACAGCCCAGAGAGAGAATAAAAGGACTAACATATTTTATTTACTAGCACCTTATTGCTGGCTTCCTGCCACCCCCAAGGACAAATGGGTGATCGACATGGACAAAGGGGCTCTATCCTGTCATGGCCACATAATTCAGTCTGGGTTGGTTAAGTGCATCAATGCCTGATGTCACGATGAGATTGATGGTGGGGCTAGACCTATTTTAACCCCAAGAGATTTAGCATATCTGCTGCTCCCTGGGAACATTAGACACATGACAAGAAAGAAGCAAAGGGCACTGGCATCAGCAGGCTCCTCAGCTTAGCCTCATGAGGCCACATCTGCAGTATCTGAACATGTTTCTGCTGTC
This sequence comes from Scolopax mira, assembly GCA_004320125.1. NCBI lineage: Eukaryota > Metazoa > Chordata > Aves > Charadriiformes > Scolopacidae > Scolopax > Scolopax mira. The sequence continues at coordinate 33,788 of BJBW01002842.1, forward strand.
CCTGTCCCTCTTTCCACATTCAATAATCACTAAGAAAGCCATCAGAGTACAATAAGTGTCTTGTTGCAAAGAAGTTTAAATCAGAGGCTAGATCTTTAGATCTGAAGTCCACATAGAGGACAACTGGCTCTGTGTCATAAGACAGCATGGACTATGAGGAGCAGATGGATTTTACTGGCATGCTTTACTTCAGAAAGGACTGAAAGGTGACTGCTTATGCAAGGAGCGATGAGAAGAGCCAAAGGGTCATCTGTGTCCTCATTTTTATTTCTGGAAAATGACTGCCCCTCCCCACTTCCTGGAGCCCACCTTGCTGGAGTCACTGCTCCAGTGTGAAAAAGTAACCTTCCTGCAGGCAACAATACCCACTGCCGTGCCAAAGGCAGCTTCAGGACTTTTTAAGCTCCAGTCCTCACCTGAAGAAAAAAAGCAAACTTCTCCCTGCCTTAGAGCAAGACCTAAAATCCTAAATAATTTAAGATTCTTCTAGTACAGAGAAGCTTTTAATCATTATAAATTCATCAGGCTGTCAAACAGAACATGATGCTGCAGCGGATTCCCAGGCAAAAAGCTACAGGAATTGGGTTGATCTGAGCCTCTCTCACACAACAGTCGTGGCATTTACAGTGCCTGCACTCTTTCAGAATTGAGAATGGCTGCAAAACACTGCAAGAATCATTTCATTTTTAACTTCTGACTTAAAGGAGAAGCACGTTATTTTCCATGTGCAAAACTGTCCCTTTCAAAAGGGCATTTTTGGTAGACTGCCTCGGTTAAAATCCTACAGCACTTTGAAAAAATAACTGCTACTCTACAACCGCAAATAATGTCATGAACATTAGGATAACATGCTTAAAATAGGAAGCCATCTAGCCAAACGCATCAGTAAAAACAGCTACCTCTGTGCCAGGGACTTCTGCAGCTCAGCAACATGTCTACACGAGTCCTTGTGAGCTCAGGCCTTAAGGACCAGGGAAAAGAAATAGAAATTTTAATTAACAGATTTGTGAGCTCTGATCTTAAGTGTTTATTCTCATGATACCGATTTATATGCACTGTGCAACTGTTCTTCACGTATGTGGCCTCACAACATCTAGACAGCCTCTGCTGAAAAGCAACACTGCAAGTAAGGACAACGTAGGCAAGAATATCAGCTGAGACATGGCAGCGGTTTATCAGGAGATCCCACACAAAATTACAGACAACTCAAACGATGTGTTTCATTTATCTCTGTGGACTTTGTATGTTCTTCATAGCCTCAGGTGTGCAGAAAAAAATGCAGATGTACATTTAGTTTACAAGCTGTTTAACCACCTCTGACACAAGATCTGTGAGTTTCAGGTCTCTGGGACAGTTCCATGGTCTTTCAAGTATTATATCAACTTATTTCCCTAAGGGGGGTCAATGACAATAATAAGGGCAGCTACTGTATCTGCTGAAGATGTCTTAAGAATTGAGGAAAGGACTTAAAGAAAACAAGACAGAAGATTTCAAACTAACAAAAAAATTGTAAGAGTATATCAAGAATCAGCTTTGGGATACCTCCTACGCCTTAGCTCAAGCTTAAGGAAGAAATCCAGTACAATGACACACAATTCTTCAGTGTTTACTGCAAACACATAAACCAATGTGCACAATCTAAGGAACTCTAGAGAGTCAAAGGGAAAAAAAACCCACAAGCCTGAGAACATAAGAAATCCATACCTAGGTTTAACTGGAGAGGGAAGGGACAAGAAGATAGTAGAGAAAGAACCAATTTCTAGGATGGCAGTTCCAGGAAGGTGATATAATTCAGCACTGCACATGGCAACTCGGTTAGGAATAACAAAATAACAAAACAGTTTGCTACTGGTATGTGACTCTGATGGTCAGTCAAAGCCCTAAAGTCTCCTAACAAAATAAAAAATTATTGACCTCTTAATTACTGAAAAATTTAGTGAGAATTTAGATGTTTTAATATTAATTCAGATGGAATAGTAATAACAGCACCATCTTTGGCTAATCCTAACAATGAGGTCTAGAATTTAAAGCCTTTAGGACAGACTTCCATGCTAAAAAAGTCTTGAACTCCAACTACCAACACTGGCAAGTCCTCTTTAAGCATCCCCTTTGCACCAACATGATCTGTGGACACCCATTTTAGCTGTCCCCTCTACTCCTGCAGACTATTCAATATTTAGGCAAGCATGAGGAACTGCATCTCTGTGTTCTTCGCTTGTGTGACTTGTTATTGTGAAACATAAAAATAAATACCATAGAACTGCAGACATTCCTCCCAACATCAGAATAAACACCACAGAAGTAAACTACAAACATTCCCTCCATAGAAAGTCTGCATACTTCTGTGAAACGTGGCTGTGTGGAGCCAGAGAGCAAGTTTCTCACAGAATTTTGGAATTAAATAATAATAAACATCTATGAAATATCTAACTTACAATCCAGAACACAGATCCTTCCTTAAAAGTGTTAACAGAAGAAACAGACCTTGCAGTGTGAAAGCCACTTGGGTTTCCTTGCCATAGGAAAACCAATAGGACCCACAATAAGACCCCACTGCTCGGGTTGTAATAAAAATCCCAGCATTACCAGCCCACTGATTTGAGAATTTCCCAGCAGAATACCATCATCTGAACAGAGCTGGCCCATGAGTTACTCATGTGCTTCAAAATTCATTGTTTTTTGTAAAAATATCTGTTGAAGGCACAGGGAGCAGTGCTGAATTTCAGCATGGAACAAGAGACAACTTTCTCAAAAAAAATATTTTTTTTTTCAGAAGATTTAATTATCAGAAGATCAAGTTGGGAAGAACACTAGGAACTTGCATGCAAATATAGTGATATAGTTACCTGACAGCTGAAGGGACCAATTTGGAAGACATTAAGGCTCTGCTGTCATATGTCCCACCTTTTTGCATCCTATTCTCTACTGCAACAAACATACTACCTCAGCAAAACACCAAGTATTAATAAAAATCCCCAAACGCTGTAAACAGATGACTTTAAAGTTTAGGGTGGCATTCTCTGAACCTCAGCCCCAGCCATTTCACTGTGAGGACTTCTGGAGAATGGTAGTTCTTCTACAAGGAATTAAATCCTTAGATCCAGCTCTTGTACTATGCTTTATTTAGTAACACTGGAAAAGTCTGGCCAAGAAAGTAACAACTATTGAGTTTACAGATATTCCCTCAAGTCTTTAAGATAAAAATCACAACGAACACATTTAATAAGAAACTCAAATTCATACATATTTAGATTAATTCTGCATTTCTTTATATAGAAGGGGCATAACAAAAACCTGCTGGTTTATAGTCTGTTCACATTAATAGTTACACCATTTAAGCAGCTTTGCTGCCTGTTCATAAGAACATTCTCTATTAGCCTGAAGGCATTCTAAAGCTTGATCGCATGAGACAATTAAGTCATTCAGATAGTCCTCATGTCCTCATAGTCCACATGGACGAAAAACCATCTAAAAAAAGACTATAGCTGGCTTTATATCACAGCTAGAAAGGCCACAAGATAGTCCAGTTCACAGTACCAGTGTCTGCAAAATAAGTGTAAGCTTGATATTTTTGTTCCTTTTCAAGAGTCAAAGGAAAAAGATTACTTATTCTATTCAACTCCTAGAATTTCCAATCTGTAGAATATTAACTGTCTTCATTCAACTAATAATGAATGTAATCATATTTCTTCTTCATCCCACAGATTTTACAAACAGTTCAAGTTTTTCTGCAAGATTTTCAGCCTTTCTTTTTGGAGAGAGGGGTAAAGGCAGAAAGACTAACCCAACTTACTTACAGGAGCTGAAGCTTTTCACACAAGAGCCAGAGAATTCAGCCTCAACACAACTATATTGAAAGTCACGATCAGAACCAGTCAGAGATGCTACTTCTGAAACATGGAAGACCTGGATCAAAATCCTCCCTGCTTTAAATATTTAAAATACTGGATTTCTCTACGCCTGGAGTGCTTTAAGCATAGTACAAACTACTAGCTGTTAAAAGAAGAATCTTCCTCCTGTTTTTAACTTCACTGCATAAGATACTTAGTTTATTCCAGTGCAGAACAGGAAAGAGCTTTGAACTGTTTAAGATATTTACCCATCAAACTGTTTCCTGTGTGTTTCCCAAGGGAACTTATTTCCCATGAGCTGCAGGGTACACTATTAGAAGATGCTGAAAGAAAAGCAGAGTTGGTTCAACAAGAGAAGTTTTACTTCATGGAAAATTTCCCCATATTACCATAGAAAGTTGGGGGTGGGGGGGTTAATGGGTACCCAAAACTTAAAATTACTGTTTAGACAATACTGAAATACAGTTTGTTCAGAAACTGACACACAGAGCTCTACAATGTTGGGGAGGTGTGGGGGGGTGAGGAGTTTTGGGTTTTTTTAAAGCAGTTTAAGACTTCTGGGGCTTTTTTATATGAACGGACATTCTTCTGAACTGAAGGAAATTAATTTTGCACTTAACCTTGTATCTGCAAAGTTGGGTACTCAAGAGAAACAATATCTGTCTATATTCTCTGATAACAACCTCAATGACTACTTTTTTGTTAAACAGCAGGAAAAATGTATCAAAAGTGAATTCTAAAGGTAAAGCCCTCAAAAGAGAAAGCCCAGAATGCTGAGATAGAAGCAGTCTGCTCTGTTTTCTGCATGTTGCCAGCACCGTGATCTATGCCTGTCCAAAAGGACTATCTTTCCTGCCTTGTTTTTAACCCAGGATATTTGCTGAATCCTATCTGCTTTATGACCAACCATCATACTGATGGTTGTATGAGTACTGATGTTCACATACACATGAAGGTATTTTCAAGTCTCCACACAACAAGAACACTGCATGGACAGTTTCTTCTACAACTTGCAAAAAGATTCTGCAAATATCACCTTCCCCCCCAAAAAAAAACCCACCCAAACCATTTTGAGTAGATATGAAAAGAGGAACAGAACTAATAAGCCACTTGACCCTACCAAGTTATCCTCATCATCAGGATAACTTGTCATAGCATGCTGAAGATTACTAATGGCCAACTAGATGAAAGAATTCAGTGAAGACCTGAGATTTGACACTCATAGTGATGTTCATCAGTTCTCAAATGATAATCTTCCCAAATTTTAAAGAAAATTTACACATTTTCATTACAGATTTTAAAACATTAATGATTTTTTTTTTTGTTAAAAACTAGAAGCACAGTGAGATGTGTATTAATCTCTTTTTTTCAGACATTGAAAGTGCAAGTATTTTGAGGGTAACCTATTCCACCAGTGAATCTACAACATAATAAGAGATGTTTCCACTCCATTTCCTCTGATTTTCAACAGTGATGAGTGAGGGTGTGAAAGAAAGGCGTGTTACCTGAACCTTAAAGTATTCATGGACTGTTACAATTACACCTTATTTCTCCATTTGAGCTTGATCAGCACTATCGCTCACTTTCACAATTAACCACCTGACTGAAGTTATTCCCTCCCCCAGTGTTACATTTTTCTCACAGATGATTAAAACAAGCAGTCTTTTAACCTCTTTAAAAGGCTAAGACAACAGAAAACCATCTGCCACGATGGAGCATGTGCTGGTTTTGGATGAAGCTTCTTTGATTTTCATGGCTTCTATAGCCTTTAGTAGTTTACTCCACTATGTATGCTCCATCATAGTACAAAGAGAGATGACGTAAATCATATTAGTCTTATTTGATAGGAATTTATGGGTATATCCAGCACTTACCCTAGCTTTCCTGACAGCACTGTTGTGTGACAAGCTTAAGTGTAACTGGTTATCCATAATACACCATACTTCCCTTTCAGGGTCACTGAACATCAAGATAAAGATTTCCAATAAATATTTGCATCCTTTATTCCCAAAATAATAGCTTTACCTTTGGAAGTGCCAAAAAGGATATTTGTTTTTGCTTGGCTTACATAGCACCAGGGATTATTGTACTGTCATTTGTCCTTAACAGTCCTTCAGTCAATAATGGAGACACAAGATGTGAGTTACCCATGCACTGTCACAGCCTGCACAGGTATTAGGAGTCACTGTTTCTACAGGGAGGACTGGAGAAACAAGGGAAAGAGCACTAAATTTACGCATTTTCAAAGGCGGTTTTGTACCCAATTCAAAATTCCAGGGTCAACCTTTTCAGTCATCTTTACATTAAGACATCACAGTAAGTGCACAAGTACACTCCTACTTCCAGTTAGCAAGTTAAGAAGTGTAATAAAACATATTATGCCCAAGAAGGCAATTTTGTTTAAACAGTAAAACCAGTGCTGAAGCAATATGCCACAGAACTTGCAGAAACTGTTTGATCCACTGGAATATCACCCATGAAAAACAACCATAGAATTCACATAAAGGAGTCTTGTGAATGTTTTAACAGGAGGGAGGAATGAACACCTGCAAACATGCAAGTCTCTCCAGTTTTACAGGCCCACTAATAGCACGTTGTGTCTGGCTTGGCATCATGGCTGTAAATGAATGGAAAATGAATAAAGAGCACAAGCAGTCAAGAGAACAGAGATCATATCCTAGAAATGCCTGCTATTTTTTCCATCCTTGAACTAATGCTAAAAGCAACATTAACAACTCAGCGAGACACTTAATTAATGCATTACTATGGTAATCAATTTACTACCAGAGTTTTGCCTCGAGAAACTACTCCTGACTCTTCACACAGAGCACACGGGCAATAAATAGAAGTGGGATTGGAACTCCTCACGGAACGAGGCTAAAAGCTGTAGAGTTAACTATGGCACTGAAATAAAAGAACAGAAGCTTCAGCTGGCTAAAAAGCACTAGAACAAAGCTTCACTATAGTATCAAGGCCACTAAAGGGAAAAAAAAAATAGCAGCCTCCATTCTGCATGGTACCAGCTGGCATTATTTTAGTTCATTTCAAAAAAGATCATTTGTCTTTTTGTAAAATGTAAGGCATTGTACTGCAGAACATCCAAGCAACTACACAATATTTTTATTCTGTCTTAAGAACTATGTGCAACTATGAAGTTGGGAAAAAAATAAATTACTGCATCAGAAAGCTTTGCATGCATAAATGGAAAATTATACTAATGCTCTGGACACATTTTGAAATGTATTAACTTGAAAGTCTAACACATCATCCAGTTCTGGAATCTGCTTTGGCACAGAAAACAGTTCAGGTACAAACACTGAAAAACAGCTATTCACGTGGCGCAAGTATGATGCTAAGGAGCACTTGCTAAAGAATCACTAAATATTATAGGCAATTTGGAGTTTGTAGCTGTGTTTTTACAGCATCAAACATAATATTTCAAGGCTACGTGGCTACATTCTTTATTAGGTTGGAAAAGATGAATCACAAGAAAAGTTATATTAAGCTAGTAAAAAAAGGGGAGAGAGTACTAATTATTTTTCTTCATGGAAAGTACAGAGAAAGTGCCGTGCTAAATTTAGGGAAAAATAAATTTATATTTTAAGACCATCATAAGCAAGTGGAAGAGGAATTTAATTTTCTGTTTCCAGTCCAGAAATGGACTTTGTTGCTTATCATGAATTTCCTCAACTGACCTAATTGAGGCCTTACGTTGCTAGCTTTATCACCCTCTATGCTCCTGTATACAGGGCCTCATATGAGGTCATGAAACTCAGTGTAGGGCTATACCTAAACCAAACCAGTAGTTTGGCAAATTATCACTAAAAGTAACAAACACACAAGAACTTTATGCAGTCTTCTGCTTGCTGGATGACAGAAGCCCCAACTTCTAGCAGGGGATATCAAGCAAGAGACTTGGTCACGATTAATATGCAAACATTTGACAGCTAAATGAGTAAAAGGCAAAACTATTTGACACAGGTGATGACTACAGTGAGTGAAAAGCACACTGCCACAGCACCAGTTACAGGGCAGAACTGACTGACACAGTAATTCCAGACTCAAATTTGTAATATCTGCTTGGCTGCAGCACCTCTTTCAGAAAGACATCTGCTATTCACTCAGGGGACACTCAGGGGCTTTCCAGTGATCTTCAGTATCAGACAAAAAGGGCTTTTCAATGAGTAATTAATTACGAGCAGCTTTTAATTCGGCAAATACACACTGGTGCTGGGGAAACTAATTTAGACTGCCAATTCTCTTGAAAAAACCTGGAAATTGCTGCAAGTAGAAACATCCTCTGAAGACTTTTCTGTCTCCTGGCACACAGACACTAGCACCAGGTGTCCTGACCAGCATAAACACTAAAAACAAACCCAATATGAAGTCCTTAAACTCTGCCAGATTTTGGAATGCCATCTGCCACTTAATCAGCTGTCATTCCTTCCCTTGCCATACGAGCAGACATACACATCAACACGCTCAGATAATTCCAACTTCTTATTCAAGTGACACAGAGACAGCTGACACCAAAAGGGGACCTAACATGAACCTTCTAGAAAAACCTGTTATTCTGCATGAGTCTTCTCTTTTTTTATTTTCTTGAAGCCACAACACATGAGTGTTAATCATTACTTACCTCACTGTGACTAAATAGCAAAAACTACATCCAAGTTTCATTATTTTTTTTTGTCACAGTAACAACCTCCTTTGGCTTTGGTGGAAACAGATAGTGACTGATAGCACGGGCTGCATTCTAAGAGCTGGGAAGCCAGAAGGCAGAAAGTAGGAAAAAAAACCCCAAGACTTTTCTCCATGTACCTTGAAACCTGAATCAGTGACAGTTTACAGAAATATCTGTCACAAAACTGTATTTACAAGAAAAAACCCCAATATACTAATATAATGTATATATGTAAATTAAGTTGCACCACAGAAAATGTAAAAATGCATTCAGAAAACTCACCAGAACCCAAAGAAGATAGGCTTTGGCGTCCATTTCTTCCAGGAGTACCTACAATGTTCAGAAAAAGAGCAAAAAAAAAAAAAAGGAGAATTACACTTCAAGCCAGTAAGGGACAGCAAGGCTGCCTTTTTATAGATTCATTCTGTATAAGCTCCTGAAACTTCCCAACTTCATTTTCTTTCTTGTGATGGCTGATGGCACAGACAGCTAACTCTCAGCCAGCAAGAGTTAGAATTATAAAGGTTAAACTATTTGGAAAATTCATGATGAATTCCCAATAGTCCAAATGTACATTTTTTTTAATTACAATTATCATACTTCATTTAAGCCAGGTCTCTCTGTTCTAGTTTACTCAGTCATAGAGGATCACAGACAAAAAAACCCCAATTGTCTATACTGGCATCATAGTAATTTTTTTCCACCTATACACTGATTTGTATAAAAGGAGGTATAAATTGAAAGCATCCTCAAATCCTAGCAATTAAGTTATATATAAATGGAAGTATTGAGAAGGTTAATCTACCCTAATCTTTTTTTAGATTCACGTGAAAACTGACCTAAGAACCTCATTATTTTGAAGGATATTAATTAAATGAAAGCACTCTTTTGGACTGCTAAGTGTTAAGTACAAAAGTCATGAGGAGAAGTTTATAAAAGGTCTGTTGATACCACCTATCAGCTTTCTTCAGGCTTCACAAATAGCGTGTGATCTAATGGCAGGTATTTCAATAGGAAACAATTTGCTTGTACCCTTATTGTACTTGTGTCCCTCACCTCACCCATGCAAATGGAACTTTGCTCCCAAAGGGAAAACTTTGTCTTACAGAGCCTGCCTGAGGATTCCTATCTATTCTATTGATTCACTCAAGTAAAAATTATTAATTTAAATTAAAAGTTCAAGATAAAACAAGCATCTGATACAGAAACATGAAGTGGAGTAAATATCCTCAACAGCCAAACTTGGTCAGCACACTCTCACAAGAATCTTGCTTAATTTAAACACAAACTTGGAAATCTAGTGTGGGTTGTGTCTGGCAAGCAAACCATCTTATAAGCAGGTGACAGAACATCATTTCCCAGATATTACCAAGTGTTCTGAATCCTCATGGGAGGCAAGTTTCAAGCAAATAGTGAATGCCCTGATTCCTCCCCTCTCCCCCCACCCAATAAATACATAAGGAACACTTTGCAGTGCCAGTCTCCAATACTATGAACTACAAGGAAAAAGAGCAGACTGACCACCTCAATCACTCTGAAGTCACAGAGCACACCTGCTCTTTCTCAAGACAGAGAAATTCAAGAATATATAAGTGAAAAATTGACTTTACCCAGCAGCTGATTACCTCTAGCCTCACTGACTCTCCTTGCCGAGTGCAGTGGCCCACATGACTTTGGTATGCACTGGTTCAGTAAAGCAGACTTGGCCTTGGCTCCTAGAAGTAGCATCTTAGATTAGTTTTTGAAGTACAACTACAGCAGCAATTAAAGACATGCCTACAGTTGAGTTTAAGATGCACAAATCTACTCAAACGCAAAAAGAGACACCTAGAAAAATTAAGCTATATTTAAAGTTAACTTTGCTTTACCAGAACTCTCACTGGAAGAAATAAAAAGATAGTTTTAATAAAGCAGAAGAAAACATTGCTAAAGATTTCGCTTTCACACTGAGATCAAATTACTGAAGTTTCAAAATGGCAGCAAACACAGCTATGGAAACACTGGCTGAAAGGGACTTCTGGAAAGCAGCTATCCAGCTTCCCCTCAGAGCAGGGCCACCACCAAGGTGAGATGAGTTGACCATGCTTCTGTCTAGCCGAGCCTCACAAACCTCCAGGAAGGGAGGCTCTATGGCCCTGCTGGGCAATGCTCCATCTCCCACTCCACAACTTGTAACCCTTTCCCCCATTGCCACATCATCTGAGAAGACTTTGACACCATGACCTTCATAGGTTTTTCATGTGTTTTTCACATTACTGCAGACTGTTACTAATCTCCCCTCACTTTTTGCCTGACTACACAAGCTCAACCCCCTCAACCTCTCCTCAAGGGTCACATGGTCAGAGACCATGACCATCTTTCCTAAGTCTCTAGTTGACCTTTCCAGTTTCAAAACAACCCTCCTGAACTGGGAAGGCCCCAAAACACAACAGAGTAGTCCACGTACTGAGCCAAGGAGGAATATCAGCTTCTTCTAGCCACATGGCTCCTGCAGACACCAATGCACACTTCCAGTACCCAGGTCACTGAAGATGTTGAGCAATGCATAATGTGTCTTATGTGATGGACCCCAACACAAAGCATCAGCTTGTCAGAAAGATGTATAATTTGTGTTTGTTTCAAAGTGATTTACAGTTTGTGACAAATTCTGTTTCTTTTCACTGTTTACTATTTTAAAGCATGTCATTATAGCGTGACACTTGGCAGGCATCTCTTCTATTTATTCTCAATTATGTCAAATACCAGCTTAAAACTTACTTAAGCCTAAAGCAGGAGCACAGTATTTAGTTAGGTTTATCCAATTACAATAACCAGTTCACCACAAAGATGGTCGAAGCAAGCTGATTACAACTAGGATTTAGGAGAGAGACACAGCAAGCTTATTTATCTGCTCCCATTATGTCTTTAATTGTGGCCAGAGAATGACTTGTCAACTGCTGTTTGTGGCTTGAATGGAGAAGCCCTGTCAGTCGATGGAATGGTTCCTGCCTCAAAGACAAAGAGGAATCAGAATAGTGCTTAATACAAAGCCAGAAAGTACTTTTAAATTAATGTTTCCTTTAGCACCAGATGATGAAGCACAGTTGTCCTATCCCCATTAAAAATTAGAGCAAACTTCTGCTTCTGTTTCACCCAGTAAGAAGAGTACCAAGAACAAGCAGCATAAAGAAAGAGATAAGCTGTTTCTGGGACTCTTCCCTTGGAAGGATGTGACAATGTGATTCATCTACAAGATATATCTACAAGAAGTATCTACAAGAGTAGATACTTCATCTAGTAATACCTTATTCAAAAAAATATCCCAATCACCTAAGATCTGCTCTGTCCTGAAAGGGATGAAGATAATGCAAAATCTGCACAAGGATGAGGACAACCAGGATAAATTCAGTCTACCCTGCAGATCACCAGCAGCCACAGAGTCTGTGCCTGAGCTTTGTGACAAAAAAGAACCCATTAAAACAACATGAACACCTGCCACGTAGCAAAGTGGATTTAATCCCTGTGCCATGCAGACCTTAGCCATATCAGAGCACAGACCTCCTCCTCATTTGACTGAAATACCTCAGTCAATTATGAAAATATAAAGGATATTTTAGCCTTCTTACAGAAAGAATTGAAATCTTACAGAACTTGAAGCACCGCTGATATGATTTTACTTCCTTGAGCTATTTTCCACAACCACTGTTTAATAAACACTGCTTCAGGAGGCAGGTACGGTTCTATAACAGTAATAACTACAGTTTATCTACAAACAAACCTATATACCTTTTGGCGTTGACTTCAGCGAGTGTATTCTAGGTCTTGGCCCTGCTTTCACAGAGGCAGATCCCAGAGTTCCATTCTGGCAGGCTGGTTTTGAAGGCCATTCTCCATTCTTGATGATGACTGTGGCATTTGCAGCTGCAACATAGAACAACAAAGAATTTGCTCTAGGCAGTATCTAGTTTGAGGAAAATTAAATCCTAAAACAAGCCTGTTTTACCCAAGGCTAAAGTCAGGAGAAACAAGTGGGAATAAAAATATTATGACCACCTCTGATATCTCCAGCACCACCTCTGCATCCTTTCATCCTTCTTGTGGGACACACTAAAAATGTGTGAGCCTAACTGCATTCACCAGCTACCAAACCAGTTCTAAGAAAGGTTCCTCTTGTCTCCGTTCAGAACGGTGACCATCTCAGTGACAGCAGACCTCAGAAGACACCCAACCTCCTCAAAGAGGGGACGAAGTCATACAGCAAGATGCAAAAAAGGGTCAGACAGACCCAAACTGGGAGAGGCAGGACAATAAGCAATAGTATCTCACGTCTAAATCAGGTTTCCAACTAAGAGGTCAGTTGCTACAGAAGACCTTTTGTTCCATTTCAGAAGAACTTAAGAGAGCTTATTTGGCTTATTGTCACAATGGAAATTTTTCCTTGTAGAAAAAGGAGAACTGAAATTTGGGGTAAGCATTGTTTTACTTTTCCAGAAAAAAATATGAAAAAAATTCTAAAGTATAGACTGATTACACTTTGGTTCAGCTACTAAAAAATTATGTATATTGACACATTAAAGAATAAGAAATTGACATGGCATTTACTAGAAACAAGGAAAAACCAAGTCACACTGGAATAGTTTGTCACACTGTTGCTTTTTTCTCTAGTGATTTAAAGAAAGAAAAAAGGGGGAGGGCTTAGTATAATATCAAGTTTGTCTCAGATTACATTTAAAAAACATCAGCATGTTAAAACGCTAATGTGAATTACATATCTAATATGATCATCAAAGGACAAAACATATAGACTCAAGACTAATTTAGTGTCTTTAAATGCAACAGCATAAATTAACTGCTTAAAAAAAGATGCTTTTTGGCCCCAAACAATACATTTTCAACAACACAAAGAGGGATGCTTTCTCTTTTAGAAACACATGCAACTAAAGTCCTCTTTTTTAAAAAAACTGGAGTCTCTCTAAAGGCACAAAAGCTAAATATTTACCAAAAAATCTACACATGAGGAACGACTTGCATAACACATCAATAACATAATCAGGCTGCAGGACTCTGACTCTGATCAGCATCAGATGATTCCAATCGATTTGTTTTAGTAAAGCAAGAAGCCTGAAGCAGCCCTTCAATTTTTCCATAAAGCACTAAATGAAGGGTTTTTGCTCAGAGTTCACTGCACACAGCTAACAAGTGCCTACAAACTGCTGAGTGACCTTCTTCTAAATCAGGAGTGTGCCACAGAAGAAACAGTTTGGGTAAGTGAGTGCACTTCTGCTGTGGGACTGGTCAGGGCATCGTTTCTTCCCATTAGAAGCCATGGAATCAGGTAACTAGGCTGGGGGGGGGGGGGGGGGGGGAAAAAAAAAAAAAAAAAAAAATTTTTTTTTTTTTTTAAAAAAAAAAAAAAAAAAAATTTAAAAAAAAAAAAAAA
>BJBW01002844.1:0-52213 GCA_004320125.1 Scolopax mira
TTGCATCAAGCGGAGTCCCGTCTCTCAATCGCGGCATATCCTGTCTCCTTCATTTACAGGTTCTCTTAGAGAGATTATAGAAATAGGTAAAAATGGCTCCAATACCATAAAGCTATCAGAGTTTACTACACAGTGGCTTTTGTAAGAAATTGTATCTTATGAATTACAACTCTCAAATGAAATTAGAGATCAGTTCAACCTGTATTTATTGACTGTAAGTCTTTGCTAGACATCTAACCCCACAATTTAGAAAGTGTGGCTGAAAAATTGGTATCTGTCCCGTGATGAAGATATATTATGCACTGTAAGAACTGCTGCTGTTAAACCACCCATAAATACAAAAGAGGAGGAATGATAAAATATAGTTTGCATAAGAACTATGTTCCCTTTTTGAGGTGGGAAATAGTACTTTGGGAATGATCTTTCTAAAATTGAATGGATTGTTGAAAACCATATGTCATATTGAATATAGTTTAGTTTGTACTCATGCATGAAATTGTATTTAAAGATTTCTTATTGAAAAGTCAATATTATATTGTGCCATCTATGTAAGGGCTACATAGAAAGTTAACTATATAGAAGCTAGCTATATACAAGTTTGAAGAACAATCTCTTCATATACACTGTTTTCTGCATCGTGATTCAATTAAAGGAAGATGTGGTATATTTAAGAACAAAAAGAAATGTATTGTGAAAAAATCTCAAATATTACTTTCATTTCAGTTTTCCACCCCTGGATAAAGAGGGAAATACTGGGGAAATTAACAATGTTGAGAAAAATAACACAATAAAAAAATCCAAAACTATGTTGATATAAAATTGTTTTCTTAATAGAAAAAAAAAATGAGTATGCCATTGAAGAATCAAAAATTCATTCAAGTTTTAAGGGACTTGGGAAGTCACCCAGTCCAAAGTCTTACTCGGACCATGGACATTGAATTCAGGCCACCTTTCTCAGGACTTTTGCCCAGTCAAGTCTTAGGGAAGATTTACTGGTCTTAATTACCCTCATGGTGATATTTTTTGTTCCCTTAGATCCAGCTGTGGCTCTCCTTGTTGTTTTTAAATATAACTTTCTTTAAACATCACTGATAAGCATCTTTTAGCACTTCATAGAATCCAGTTGAATTAAATTTAAGGATCAAAATAAGATATACAAATTTGATCAGAATGTTTCAAAAAGGGAATAAATTTAAGAACTGTTTCTTTAGAAGGAAGGTAAATTAGACTAGAAAAATGGATCTCAAATGGCATAATCTGCCATCTGGGTTTGGGTAAATTTCAGAGCCTACAGATTGAACATGTCAGTCCTTAAATAAGGTCCACTTGTATGTGGACCTTCTATGTACTTCTTTAAAATGAAAGATTAGTGGCTGGTCTTTAACTGCAGTTTGGCAGAGTAACCTGCCATCCATAACAGAAAGAAACTTAACTTGAATCACTGCTGCTTTGCAGCTGTGCTGTTCTTTACAACTATGTAAATGATAATAGAAATCACAACTATTTAAAAAAACAATGCAAAGTTCAAGGTGGTGGATAAGGAAATTGGATGATAAATTAATCTGAAAATAAAAAAGGATAGATTTATAGGTCTAAGAGCTGTAATATCCAACATATTGTAAACCTTGTGTCCATAGTATAGTTTCCACTACCCAAAAGAAATATGCTAATAAATTAAGCATCCTATGAAACCTATTGTGGGGTCGTTCAAACTGTGAATATAATGTTTCACATTATAGTCCTGAACAGGCATTTATCATATGCCAAGACACTGGCCATCATATAAAGGAAAACATAACTGAATTCATTGTGATTAAACATATACACTCGCATTCATGGAGCCTTATGGAAGAAGGATAGGAATGTGCCTATTTTGGTGGTTTCATCTTTCCATAATTCATACTTTGTTCTCCATTTGTTTCAGGTGCTGAACTGTGATATAGAAGTCTAGTCTCAGTTGAATTTTACTGTTTGTATAACACTGAGCAAACTCTTAATCTATTTGTATGCTAACTCATTCATCTATAAAATGTGTTCAGCAGTGACCTACACTCATAAGAGAGTTAAAAAAATAGAGTGAAATTTTTAGGTAATCACAGTCTTGAGGAACTGAACAATGTAATTTCCATCATTATGGAGTTCCAAAATGAATTCTATAAAATTTCAATGTACTCTGCTAATAGAGCAGTCTTCCAGAAAGTGTGAAAATGGAATCCTGGGCAATCTTAAGGCAGAAGAAAATGCATACAACATCCCTCCAAAAAGAATCATTCATATAAAATAAATAAAATCATGCTTTCAAAAGAGGATAAAGGAAAAGTCACTTTGATTCAAGCGACTGTGTTTAAACTAGTAAAGATATTTTACTTTACATGGGACCACAACAGACTTCATCTTATTAAAAGACCAAGATGGAAGGTCCCAGAGATCTTCAAGTTATATATACATTTATCAACAAAGAGACAGTGTAAGATCTGAGAGTGAAGGCCTTACACACTCTTTCATTGAAATAAATATACAGAAAGGACTGGTAAATAAAATAATGTGGACATTCTTGGGGTTTTTTTTGGGTTTTTTTTGGTTGGTTTCCATCTCTACACTAAAAAAAACCCAAACAAAACCATAAAAGAATAAATCTTCTGGCTGACATTCTGAACATACATAATATTTCAATATTTTTTTACAATTTCTATTTATTTAAAATTTTATAATATCTCATTGCATTTTCCATTTATCATTCATACATGTAAGAAATTAAGTTTAATTTCTTCTATAAGGGATTTCATATCCTGCAGGAAGTATTTCAGTGTATCACAATAACATTCTGAAGACATGATGATTTTTTTCCTTGTAAATAAGGAATAAGTTGGTGAATACTTAATGCTTTAATATGTTCATTGTTGCCCTAGGTCTACTAGGGTTTTTTTCCTCTAATATACTATAAAGTTTTCCTCCAGTCTTCTTGAGATACAGTGCACTAGGAAAATTTTCCTTTTGGAAAATATTTTCCTGAAGAATATAAATCAATATCAATCACCACTATTAGGATATGCTGAGTCTGTATAATAGATTGTTTTTAAAATTGCAAGTACTTGACAAGATCTCAAAAATATAGCTATTAAATTTAACATAAAGCTTAGTAATCTGAAATTTGAAAATTGATGGGTTTTTCCTACATCATTATGTGAATTTATTAGTAGTATATTATTGAGGTAAAGTGCTTGGTAAAGTGCTATGTCCCCCCAAGTTTAACTATACCTTTGAAGTACATTGACTTCAAAAAATACTTTGAAGGGAAAATCTGAAGCAACCATTAAGAAAGAGTCTAATTCCTTGATCTTCTTGCTATAACCTCTATGGCATACGGCTTGAGACTCATGATCAAAAGGCTATTGATAAAACTGGAGTGGATGATTAGAATGAAAAATTCAATATTGAAGGATTTTATATGCATATATATATTTTTAATATATATATATATATAGAATGTCAGCAAGATTCCTAGTCAAGACTTTATTATTCTGTTTATTACAGTAGAACAGCTATGGCATCTTCTGTCAACCTATGAACGTATTTTTTATGACTTCCATGCCCCAGTATGTCAAGACTAAAGCTTATGACAAATATTAAAATGTCCTAAACTAAGAAAAAGAATTGAAAAGCACTTGAATAAGACTTTCATTGAAATGATTGCACTGGTAGACCATTTTCTCACTTGCTTAACATCTTCTGGTGCATTATTGCCATAAGTCTGCAGGTGCATTTTTGTCATTATTTTGATAATAAAAATACAATTATACACACTTTCAGTTACAGTAATCTAGTATTTGCACAGTAATACACACCATATGCATTTGTTGCTACCTGTAGGTTATTATGTAGACAGCAGCTCTGTTCCAGACCTCAACAGAAGATTCCTGAATTCTGGTTTTAGCTTTTTTCAAAGGCTTTACTAAGAACTTACGTTTCTTATTATTTTGGAATTAAAAAGTAAATTTAAAAGAATATAAAAAGTGAGAAATTATTCTGAAAATTATATCCAATTGGTTCTAATAAATCTTCCATTCCACAGGATATTGGCATTTCAGCATTTGTGTTGTAGTGTATAAATAGGAATAATGAACAGTGAAACTTTTTGGAATGATTATTAGTATAACTGACTAAAAAAAAATTTAAAACAGAACAAGGAAAGTTATTCAGTAACATAGCACTGAATCTGTGAAGAACAGGAAATATTTTTGATTAATATGTTATAACAATGATGAAAACATGCAAAAATAGACACAGCATGTCAAAAACATAAAGATCTGTCCTTCCTATATTTAGAATGATACATTTGTCCCACATCCTGTGGATGGAACTATAAATTACAATTTTCTACAAGAGAATGTGTGATAATATACTAACATTAAACACTTCCAAAAGACTAACCACAGATAACTTTTGTAGGAGACCTAAAGGAGCTGGATGAGAAAGGTTACAGTAATGCTTGTAGATGAGGATTCCCCATAATGTTTTAAGATCAAAGCAAATGACATATTCTTCACAAAATCAGTAAAAGGCAATTTTATTCAGATTGTATAAAAGTCGTCCAAAATACTTGGTCAAATAAGTTCGCAAATGAAGATATAAGTTGGCAAATGATAACTGGTAACAAAGAATGTCCTATTTAAGCAGCCTAATTTAGTCATAACATTCACTAGATGTAGGGCAATCTGAAGACCACAACAGACAGAAGAGAATATAAATTGAGGGTCAACTGCTTGTTGCAGAGAAAATAAGCTTCTCACTGGACAGAAGATATGACTGTTGCATAGGACTTCTGATGATTGACTGGTGTGGGAAACAGGGAAAAACAGAAAAAAAGATTCTGACAATACCATCAAGGAACCTAATATCAAATCACAATCTCCATTTCTTATGCTCAAAACATTATTTAAGGATATAGAAGAAGCACTCCTCATACACAGGAAAAGCAAAAATATACATGCAATTCATAAGATAAATAAAATAATATAAGTGTAGTTGAAATACTAAGAGTTTAATTATTATTAGCCACAGAATCACAGAACAGTTGAGGTTGGAAGGGATTTTTGGAGGTTCATCTGGTCCATTGCTCAAGCAGGACCACCTTAAAGCCAGTTGCCTAGAACTCTATCCAGACAGCTTTTGAATATCTCCAAGGTTGGAAAGTCCAAATCTCCCTGGGAAACCTGCGCCAGTGCTCAGTAACCCTCACAGTACAAAAGTGTTTCCTGATGTTCAGAAGGATCCTTCTTTATTTCAGGTTGTGTTTATTCCCTCTTGTCTTGTCATTTGGAACAACTGAAAAGAGCCTAGGTCTATCTTCTTTTCACCCTCCCCTCAGGCATTTATATACATGAGCCTTCTCTTCTCCAGTCTGAATATTCCCAGCTCTCTCAACCTGTCCTCACAAGAAAACAGAAAGGTCAGTAAAGTAACAAATAAAGACAAGGACAGGTTACTGCTAAGGAGTGATCTGAGTTGCCTAATTAGAAAGTTGTTATTCAATGAACTGTATTTTAATTCAATGAAGTGAAAGTTCTGTCCAAGAAGACAATGACAGCTAACATATATAAAATAAAGGGAACCTAAAAATTTGATGGTAGTCATAGGTTATCTCCTTAAGAATATTTCTGAGGTATGATTACTGTATCTAATGTTACATCTATAAACTCCTGAATAGATAAATTAGATATGATAGGAAGAATGGAAAGAAATACTGTACCTTTATATAGAGTATTAATATGAACCACATTCATTAACTAGGAATCTTCCATTTTTACTCCATCATTTTCTGCATAAAAGCAATGTATTGTCAATCAAATCTATTTAAAATTGAGTGAAATTCAATGATTGATTTGCAAATTTTATGTTCTAGTTTTCCCAATAACAGCAAAATTTGGATTTGCAAGACTATAATGAAGTGACCAGTAGAAGAGGTTATCTTCTTACTAAAGAGAAATCAAAATACATTTTGTAAGAGGAAATCATCTTGTGGTTTAGTTTGACACAAAGTTCAACTGAATGGGTGTGACAGATCTCAGTTGCCTTTCTGGCTGAAATAACAGTGTTTGAACAATCTTATTGTAACTTACAGATTTCAAATTAAATAGTGTTTAACAGCAGACACAGCTGATAAATTTGCCAGCCTGAAATACACAGCAAGCGTGTTCTGACTTAGAAAAATCAAACTGTTGTTTGAAGACAAGGATGAACCAGCAGAAATTCTCTCTTCTGAATTCATCATTCACTTACCTTCATCAAGAACATAAACAAAAGGGGAACTACCTTCAAGGCAATCTTGGCACTTTGCTCTTCTTTGTTCTTATAGTGATCCTGGCTGGAAGACTCCTGTATGTTGAGAAGTTAGTGATGCACAATACAGTTAATCTAAGCAGGCCCAAGCCTGTGCCACATTGTGCTGCATGTAAAGTGTGGTCTTCAAGTCTGTGCTGAACTGTACAAATGCCTTTACTGCACAACAACCTAAGCCAGCTCACTATAACAGAGGAACCTGCAGGCAGCTCACAGGTGGTACCAGCGATTATGTCATCTACATGTCTTTCCCTTTATCTATTGGTACAGCAAGACGTTGTCATGAGAACATTTCTGTTTTCACTGTTGACTGATGACCAGATGATAACTGAGTTGTTTCCTTGTAAGAAAATCCTATCATAGCTCAAAAGACTGAAAGGGATGAATGTCTGCTATGAATGGGATCAGCATGGTGTGCTGCACAAGGAGTCCTGTTTGATGGTACACCGCTTGGGGGTTCCAGCATCTAAAGGGACATAAGACTATCTACACTAATGCAAACTGTTAGCTCTAATTAATAGCATTTTAAATGATATCTTAAAGTTTAAGTGCCTTTCTATTAGGATGATAACGAACCAGCACCTCCTGGTGCAAAACAGATCCTAAGACCTTTTCCTAAGACATTGTTTAATATAGCTAGTATAATGAGGCATAAGTATCCTGCAGCACAAGTCCAACATCTTCCTGTGAACTTGGGTATCTATAGATGTAAGACTAAGTTCATGTAACATCACAGGCACTTGGTCTTAATCCATAGGAAACACCAGATAATTAAAGTTTGCTTACATATCTTCCTTTGAGACTTCTTTTGTTCCTGATTGTATGTTGCTCACTTTATTCTTTTTATCTTTCCCTCTGAAAAGCCTAATTATTCTCGATTTATCCCTACCTATGTAGGCATCAATCTTATGCCTTTTTCATAAGCCTTGTTGCACATACAGAATACTTGTTTCTAATGATGCTCAGGTTGGCTTTATGACAACTCTGATGACATTGGTCAGAAGGCAGATTGGGGTCATGCAAGTCCCTCCTTTTGAAAACAGTGTGCTTGTACAATATCTCCTCTATAAAACCGAGGTGGTATTTACGTGAAATACTGGTTATCAAATCATTAATTTGGAGAAGCCCTGCAACCAAGGGCAAAAAGTTGAAGAACCTGAAAGCCTACAGTCAGACCAAAGACATGAGAATTAGAGAAGTGAGATGTCAGAAGAAACAAAGTGCAGGGCTCTGCACTTTGTATTTTACTACTGAGGAGATATCATAGCTAATGCATATCTGTGTAAAGAAATAATAGAAGAAATGTGGTAGAAATTCACATGACAAGTGTTAAACATGCACTTTTAAAGATTATGTAAGGGCAGTAGGACAGATACTATCAGCTAGAACACTCCGTGTCACATGTCATGGAGATATAATGAAGGCAATACAGTGCTTGAAGTGTTTTCTTGGGCAAAATGGTATAAAACACACAGCCATTAAGATGTAAACTGTAAACAAAAAAAAAAAAGTCTGACAACCAGAACAAAACAAAATGGATAAAGTTCTGAAGCTGATGATATGTGCATATCAGAATTATGAAGTAGACATTACTTTATCAGTGTTAAGCTTTTCTTTTTTATCCCTTTGAAGAGCCTTTTTAGCAAAACTGGTTTTGCAAACAGGCATCAAAGACCTGGAATAACAAGAAAGTCTCTCTGGAGACATTCAAAACACACCTGGACAAGTTCCTGTGCAATGTGTTCTAGGTACACACTCTCCAGCAGGGGGGTTGGACTAGATTATCTCTAGAGGTCCTTTCCAACCCCATATGATTCTATGAAAAATTAGTTATTTAAATAGATGGAGCCAGATCCTGGGACTTTTTCTCCTCTTGGAATCTGTGATGATCTTAAAGGAGAAAGTGTCATTTGGGAGATCAATTTCAAATCCAGGTCTTTCCATTTCTTATTCCATTAGAAGAATTTGTATCCTAAGACCTGAATATAACCTAATTTCCTTCATATATCTACTTACTAGGTTTTTTTGCTTTACTAAATCCCCACTGAATTGAACTGTTTCTCAAAAAAGAAGGAGTACTAGATAACAAATCAGAAGCACCAGCGGAATGTGATTTGATTGATAAGTCCTGCATTCCTACAATATGATATTTTCTTAATTTGTACACATCATAACAGCATGCTAAGCTCATTTCATTTTCACCCTGAGGTTGTCTTCCCGACTAGAGTTCAAACACAATGCAAAACCCTTTCAAATGAAAACAAATTTATATCTCACAGAGGTTTTTTTCAAACAAAGCTTTAAAGAACAGGCGCCTTTAAGTTCTCTAATTTTTCTCCCTCTCCAGTTACTTGTGAAATTTATAGCTGCTAGGTTTTCAAGAGGATGTTAGTGTCCTTTTGCATGTAACAAAACCAAAATATAACTAAACAATACAAAACTGATTTAGTAGAATTTTTCTTAGTTATTTCTGTTTTGCTTCTCTCATCTTTACAACCTTGGCTTAGGAATTCTGTCTTTACCATGTCCCACATAAGATGTTTAACACATAGATCATAAAAAAAAAGCCTGAGAGAAACTGTGCCGAGAGACTAGGGAATGTATTTGGAGTTTGGGGAATAGTGATTTTGTCATATCTGTATTCCTCATCTCTAGATGAGCACACTAGTTTTCCCCATTGTATGTTTCCACAGCTAATCTGGCAATCTGTTTGTATACTTCTCCTTTCAAACAAACAAAAATGCCCACAATGCTGAGAAGAAGGAATAAATGTTTATTTATTTCAGATTAATTTCAAAGTTGTGGATTTCTAAATTTTGTTTCTTTAATGTACAGTCCAGTACAGAACTTTAAAATGTCCCCTAGACTGCATTACTTGCTCACATAGTTTTCTCTTCTGTATTTACACAAATATTCTCATTGTGGACTGGAAAACTATGAAACTAATGTGGTTAGTAAAGCCCCCAGCATCTAAATTTTATTATGTTTGGATTTTGGCTTTTTAAATTTCTTTCAGTCTCTCTGTACAACTTGTCTTAGCATTACTTAAAATCCAATCTCATGTATGAGGCTGAAGGACCAGCAGCATTTTTTCCTTTTCCATTTCAGTTCACATACCCATTTATCAGTGCTGAGGCCAGTAGCCCATACATTACTTTCTGCCTGAATTCCTAGAGATACTAGTAGCCATTATTTTGACTTTTACTCAATCTTTGTTGATGTAGCAGGTCCAGGTACCCAGGCACTGGCAAGGGTGGCTTCTGAGAAGAGAAACCAGGGCTGCCCCATGCTGGATGCAGCTGGTTCCAGATGGGCACAACCAGCTCACCACAGGGCATAGCTGAGCCATGCAGCTACGATGGTTGCACCTTGGGGAAAAAAAATATTGGGGGAGGGGCAAAAATGTCAGACAGTCAGAGGAGGAGAAAACAGAAAAAGTGCAAATGGGCAGAGGAAGCACCAATGTCAGAGAGAATTTGTGCTTGTTACCTGTAAATATTGAAATCCCAAAGCTAGTAGTGAGACTGATTTTTAAAAAGTTTTTAAATAAAAGTTATCTGTTGAGTAATTTTGGAATTTCATTTTGAACATAAACTCTAAAATAAATTTTAAAATTACATGTTCTAGAACTTCACAAAACTAGGTCCTTTACTATCCAATTTTGTTTCTTAGTTTCTGAGATTTAAAATATTTTCTAAGTATCACTATCCTTGCAAAAATAGTCTTAGAGCCAATAGTCATTATAATAATGAATGTAAATTGGATCAGCCTTTCTTGAATTTTTTCTCAAGTAATGCATACTCTTTCCAAAATTGTTTCAGTACCTTGCTTCATATTGTGAAGTCGAGTTCAAGTTTGTTCAAGTTCCATTAATTTGCTACGCTCATGAACAAGGTGCCCTATGGTTTTTTTCCTGGCTTGTTCTCTCTTTCTCATTTTGACTGCCTGCAATGTATCTATTGTTTTAGACTTGTTCTGACACTTGGCTTTATCCTGCCACAAGAATACTGTCTCCAGAGACAGCTTCTCTGCCTATTTCACAAACTTGTTTATTATTTGAAATTTAACAGTCAAGAATATCTTCCAAGAAAACAATGTACTATTTATCCCATAATTCACATTGGGATATTTTATTTTGGGGATTTTGTCAGACTACTTTCCATAAAGCCTTAAAAGGTCTTCACAGGGAATGGTTTTTATCCTGAAACTGTTAGGTCCTTCTAAAGACTGTTTCTAACTCCTATAATAACATCTGTGATATAAGTGTTGTCAAAGGATGTTTAACTGTCCATCCCTTATATTATATTTCCCACCTTCAGGGTATCTTCTTATCTGTGTTTCCTCTGTGCTTTGCCATTTCTTCTCTCTTTTTACAGATGGGAGGCTGTTTCACAAATAATCTCATAAAGGAAAAAAACATAGCTACAGATGGGTAAGTATAAACAAGCGATTTTGTACTACTCTAAAGTTATTTTACTGAAAAACAATGACTATATCTAAAAGAAGGCAATCTTTCCTACAGGACTGGCCTTATAGCCAGATGAGAAAGTTAATAAAAAGAAGGAAACTAGCCTAAAAGCACGAATTACAGTAAAATTGCATACTTAGTTTCCAACATTATTTGCTCTCAAAAGACAGGTGCCTTAATGACTTAATAAGGAGTTACTACATAACACTCTGAAAAATGCTTTGGAGCTTTTTTAAAAGCCTTTTCTCACAATCTAGGATATTCCATCAACAAACAGAAAGAAATACAGTTTGTAGAATTAAACAGTGAAAATGTGGCCTAAATAATTTTATAATCCAAGCCAATGGAGTCACAAATGGAAATTAAAATACTTAGACACTTCTGCTACCACTCTTGCAATATGACATGAAAAAAAGCTTTATTGTATATGGTATCTTAATTTTGACTACTTTTCAGGAAGTAAAATTATATTTTTTTAAATTATATTTTTTAAAAATTATATTTTAAGGATCTTAGATATGGATCTGTCAAGATATATACAATACCATATCCAAGATCCATTAAAACAGATCTTTAAACAGAACATAAATACCTATCTATATATTGATGAAGGATTTCATTAAGAATGATCTCAAGAATGACTCTGCTTGTACAGCTGTAACTTCTAACTGCTATAAATATAAGACAACATCACAGCATAATATTTCTAGTCATAATTTTTCTCTAACTCAAAGAGAATTGAATGTAATAATTTCATTTTTACTTTTTTTCCTTTTTTTTTTGGTTGATTTTACCTTTATACAGTGATAAAACTTGGGCTAAAATAATTATTTGGACCAAAAAATTTACTTTCTTTAGCTACAGATATTTTGAACAACTATAAATCATAGCTTGTCTTATTGAATCTTTCCCTTTTCAGTTGTCACAGTTTGGGCCAAATTGGCCAATGACAAGACAACAGATGCTCTCTCCACCTCCTTCCAAGGAGAGGAAGAAGAGAGGTAAAGACAATTACTGGTATAGAAACACCTAAACTCCTTTAATGAAATATTGATAATAAAATAAAAAAAATCAATTAAATAGATATAATATATACAAAACCGTAGCAAGCTCCCAGGGAGATGCCACCAACAGGCAGTAGGAAATTCCAGACTGGACTCAGTGACCAATAGGAACCAGATTCTAGAAGGATCAACTGTAGACAAACTCACAGTCTTCCTCAATAAAGAACCCCTAAAGAAAAGCCAACCAGATCCTTTTTATCCCTCAGATTTTAACTGAGAATGACAGATGGGATGGATTACTCTATTGGTCAGTTTGGGTCACCTGACCTGTCCACACCCCTCCACAGAGTAAAAACCAAGTCAGCTGACCCTGGTTGCCACAGCAACAAGTATAAGCAAGAGCCTCTCTCACTGAACAGAAAGTTGGCTTTGCTCCGTCCCAAACCAGGACATGAGTTCAGTGAATAAAAAGATTTAGAATGTGATTGAGTCAAAATTGTGCATTTCTAAAACTTTATATTCAGGCGTTCAGGTTTGGCTTATACTAGAATTTGTATTCTGAAATAGTAGAACAGTAGAGATTACACAAAAATAGACCCTTACTTCTGCAAGTGACTGAACATGAGGAAATGGTTAACCAATTTTTAGAGGCAAAAAGAAATTCTATTATTGACAATTCCTCCATCATCATCCCATACAAAATATATCTAGCCTTGGAAAACAGCTCAGGCAAGCAAGGCAAAAACCATTCTGGATAGAGGAAGTGACATTCAAAGGACAGAGTTCTATCCCCACCTGCCTCCTCAACATTTAAAGTGCTCACCTCAAAATACAGAATTTCTTTATTCTCAGTATTTTCAAGGGGAACACGGTAGTGGTAGTTTATTGAGTGTCTGAGTTCACTATTACTGGAATTTACTCTATTTTTCCCTCAGGTGTTAATGGAAGGCACTTTTTGGACTGAAGTGAAATAGAAGAAACAAGAAAAGCAATTTTGTTTTTTGAAACATCTATTGTTCTTTGCAGTAAAAAGTTGATAATCAGCTAAACTGATACACAGATTACACTAGCATGTGAACTTGGATTGTCTATACTTTAACACTAATTTCTTGGTAGGATCCATAGAGGGTGTACTGCTGTCATTTTATCTTGGTTTTTGAACAAGAGACTGCGGAGCACAGGCCCAGCAAAACCCCAGAGTCATC
This sequence comes from Scolopax mira, assembly GCA_004320125.1. Classification (NCBI taxonomy): domain Eukaryota; kingdom Metazoa; phylum Chordata; class Aves; order Charadriiformes; family Scolopacidae; genus Scolopax; species Scolopax mira. The sequence goes on from BJBW01002844.1 coordinate 13,017, forward strand.
TTCAGATTCCTCTTGGGGATTATAGGTGTGGTGACTTGAAATATGTTTCTATAAAAGGCCTTCAAGAATGATCAGAATAACCTTGATGATTCTGTAGTTGTAACACCTCATATAGGCTATGGTAACTTTGATCCTTCACTTGGTAATGAGTACATGGTATTTTTGGAGTGTGGAGACTAACTTCATCTATTCTTTAAGATCACTTACTATGTCAGTCTTGTCAATGGCAAAACAACTTATTCCATGAAGATAAAAACCTACCAGGAAAACCTATCAGGAAAGACTTTGAGTAACAGACAGTTGTCGCTCATTGTTCTGCAATACAAGAGATGCAGGTTTATTTCTGGTTGAACAAAACTGCTTTAATAACAATAATAATAACATGATAGAAAATAAGAAGAGAAATGCAGATAAAAAGTAGATTTTATATTCCTTCAGATGCTGGGAATTCCACTCCTATGCAGCATCAGATAGACCCCAGATGAGTAGGCACAGCACACTGTGCAGATTCTGCAGAGAGGTTCGCCCCTCACACGGTGTACTGTGGCTCTTTATATTTAGCGTTACAAAAGGAACTAAACATCTTCTTTGACAGGTCTTTTTGTTAATGCCTACTGGAGTAGATCTAGCTACATGTATCAGGAATGGTACATGTGCACAGCCTTCCAGCAAGTTCCCTTTTATTGTTACGTAACTGGGTTTATATACATTAACTCATGCAAACATATGTGTATTTCAAGCATTAGCACAAGGCCCAAAATGGCAGTCAGGGCTTGCTCAAGATGACTAACCCCTCAAACACAATGTCTTCCACAAGACTTCTAATACACTTGTGCTTTACAAGTAACATTCTGTATAAATACTTATTTCCATAGAGAGTTAGAAGTTATTTTTAGAGAAGCTCTCACAGAAGTCTGTTTTTAGCACATTTGTGTTGACACATCAATAACACAAAGCTGATCATGGGGATTCACATGAATAATCGTTAAGCAGTATATGAATTTTCTAGGAATCACAATTTTTGTACAGCTAGAGAATTAAAAAAAAATAAAGAAAGAAATAAAATCAACAGGAAAGAACAAAATGGAATTTAGACAGACAAGCTTAATAAGACTTAAGGCAAGTCCAGGAAGTCCAAGCATGTCATCTAAGAGCATGAGCTTTTTGCTACAGGTTTGGGGCCATGGATTGCAGCCCAGATATTTAGCTTCCTGAAAGTAATAAAAAAGGATTAGGAGCAGGTTTTAACAGAGCTAACTTTGGTCCAAGAATTTTCAAATACTTTTACAGTATAGGGTACTTGAAAGGTAGCACGTTTCCATCTCTTTTGTTATAGCAGTGTGCTTAAGGTTCTGTTAACTATTTGCATTTGCAGATATATTGCAGATATATATTTGCAAATGCAGATTTCTGAATGAACATTCCATTTTGGTATGCACTGAGGAAACAGTAGTGAGATTGCTGTACTGACTATAGCTGAAGACTAAAGCTGTCTGTATTCAGAAAAAGCATGTAATAATAACTTACTAAATTGCATACATGAGCACCGATAAACATGCTCGGGATTTATGTCAATAAAAAGTTTTCAGTGCTCTCCCAGAGCAAGCTGGAGTGACTGGGTCTAAAAGAACGTAGACAATAAGCAAACATACTCTTGCAAAACGTGCAATTGATGTATTTCTGAAGTGAACGTGACAGATATGGTTAAACAAGCCCACACAGAGATAACACAGGAAACGAAGTGGTAGGTTAGGATCTATAGAGGCATTTCTCCTTCAAAAGGCTTTGTTGGAGCCTTTCCTTTAACACCACATCATGTACTGCTCCCTTCCTGCCTGTCCTAGACTGAGATGCAAAACAAACTGCTAGAGTTCACTGTCACATTTCAAGGAAATTCCCATATCTTCATCCTATGGCAGTACTACCATAATAGAAATGATCTGGGAAGTATTTGTTATTACTAGTCAGATGGACATTTTAATCATCCTTTGCTCATCCTTTACTGTAATTGACCTGTTCTTTTACAATTATCTTACTTATATATTACTTATATATTGTTAAAAGCTCTACTCAATGTGACTATTATCAAAGTTGATTCTTCCAACCCCAATTCCAATCATTAAAAAAGAAGTTTTAAGTATTTATTTGGAAATGTTTCAACTTAGATGTGAATACTTTGGCTCATTAGCAAGAAAGACAATCAGCTGTATAAGATGTACAGCTTCAAATAACTATTTTATGCAAATTAATTTTTGCTTTAAATGATATTTCCCACTTTTAATCTTTTATTTTAGACATGAGTTGTAAAGGTTAGTGTTTACAGTATATTTCTAATACCAACTCAGAGAGTAATTCTTTCTTATCTCTTGAATTCAGTTTTATCACTATAGGGCTGGGCAGATAGGGAAAAAAAAAGTAAAAAAAAAAAAGTAAAAAAAAAAAAGTGCCAGTCCTCACCTTTCAACACTTACACAAATAATCTGTAGCTCCAGGTACAATACACAGTATTTTAAAATGATAAAATCTCTAGACTGACCCCAAAAGCCATAAGCTCTTCTACCATTGACACCCAACTATTTAACCTTATTTTCCTACTTGTCTTCCGTGTCTTCTTCAGAATAATGGCTCTTCCAGGAACATGACTGCAAATACTCACTGCACTACTGCACTTCTTCCTGCACACAAATTAGGATGTGCCAATCAACTTGTCTCTCCTCAATGAGCTGCATTCTGGCCTTTTGGCCTTACACAGCTTCCAGGTAGATACTCAGCCTACTGGTATACCTTGTTATCTTGACATGCTCCACATTCACATTATTTTTTCAGGTACACTTCAGTCCTGAACTCACCTTTAACTGTCTTTCAGGTTGTCATTTTCTGCCTATTGCTTAAATTCTTAACCCTTAGTGTTCCACACAGTTAAGTTTAGGTACAATTTTTCTCCAGAAATCTATTCACATATAACTGATATTGCACAAAGAGAAGTCTAACCTTATTTAATGTGTGTCCTTTGAAATGTCTTTTTGGCCTCAATTGTCAGTATCCCTGGACACAGTTAATCTCAAGGAAAGATTTTATCTTCTGAGGAGAAACAATATTTATTATATTCAAAACAGGCATATGGAAAATTGTCTACAAACATATTGAAAATTAATACACAGAATCAGTCTTGAAATGTTTCCTTTTTTGTTATTTCTTTGTTTTCCCTTTAGTGTTTTATGTGAGTTTATCTAATATAGAAGGAAATGGGAAATCTAAAGAAACAAAGGCTTTGAAATGTGGTGAGGAATAAAACTGCACTGGAAATTTCCTATGCATGTCTGTGAAGCATAGAAGAAAAACTGTCCAGACACAGATTCACTGTGTAATACAATCTTTCTCAAACTACAACACAATAGTATGCAAAGTACTTGCAGACAGTTCATGAAAACAAATTCTGCCAGCTAGCATGGAAACTTTATTTGAGTCAAGTAATTTTTAGTCAGTTGCTGCAGGCAGTTTGTGGTCAGAGGAATTGTCATCTGTGAGTATCAGCTTCAGGTCCCTGAAGGAAGATGCAGTGAGATAGAACAGCAACAGAGATCAGATCACCTGGTTTCTGGTTTGTCTTGGGAAATGAAGATGCGACATTAAAAGCGCTACAGACTGACGTTAGCCAAGGTAGTCACAGCCAAAGCAGCATGTGGTGGTAACAAAGCTTGGCAAAGGATGTCAGAATCCACACAGAGCCTTAGAGTCTTTTTAACCTCCTCCCCCACCCACTGTACAAGAGTTTTGAAGCTTGAAATGCATTTATCTCTGTAATAATAGTATCAGAAGTGAAGGAAAAAGGTTTCAGATGAACACCAATCCATTTGCCAGCCATTGATCGCTCCTTATTATGTCAATAAAATGAAGCAACATAAAATGAAAAGAATTAGAATTGGCACACAAAATGGTCTGAAGTTCATAAAGCAACTGCACAGAAATGTTCCATTACATGTTTTCTTGTTTACATTAACTACATGCCTTAGAGCATTCTACTAAGTTTATTCTTTCAAAGACTCTAGACCAAAATGCACAAATTATTTTGAACACAGAGTAGGTAACTGTTACTTGTATGAAAGGTAGTATAAGTCTTTCATCTTCCTTCCTCACAGCATGCTGAAAAAACTGTCATCAAAACACAACTACTGCCAAGACAAACCGAGAACAAATATATACACACTGCTGCAGTCTCATTAAAAGTTCCTAAAAGTATTTGTGTCTATAGAGAGGAGCTGCCTTTATCCTGAAAGCAAAATAGTTTTTACATTTTCTTGACTTTGCCTCTTTTTTTTCAACTTCATTTGTAAATCCACTTACCCGGAACACGACAGAAAAGTTATCTTAATCTGGGTTAAAAAAAAAAAGTCTGTAAAGTCTGTAGTAAGTAAGCACAAAAAGAAGAAAAAGTAATTTTATAATGACATTTTCAAATAATTTGAGTAACTTCTACTTCAATTATTACAACAATTAAGTGAATTATAATACTGAACAGGTCTCAGGATCTGCAAAGAAGAGCAACACAGTATAACCTTACAGCAGAAAAAAAAAGGCTCCTGCACCTGTTGTACCACATTTGAGGTGCTTTAAAATTGGCAGTGTTAAGGGCCCTCCACCTCAACTCAGTAGCCAACCATTCATTTTCAACCTTGTGATGTCTCATCTCCACACCCTGAGGTTGCTGTACAGTGTCATTACTCTGGTATCCCAAATATCTTACGCTCATGGCTTGTCACTGACAGAATGTGAATCATTATCATGCTGGATTTCTTACAGAAAACAATTGCCACTCAGTTTAAATCACCCTGCTGTTTCTTTACCGCCTCACAGTTTTGTTAGTAGCTTTAGTCTAAAACTGCACTAAGATCCATTCAGTGTACACCTTTTAGCCTGCAGTATTGGAGGTATACAAGAAGGTTTTGGTAGTGGAGGAACTGCAGGGGTGGCACAAGTTAAGTCTGTTATGGCTGTGAAGATAACTGGTAACAGTCTCCCTAGCTTTCTCTTGACCCACAAATTTTTCATCCTATTTTCTTCCACTGATCTGTTGAGGAGAGGGATTGATTAAACAGCTTTATGGCATCTGGCTGCTGCTAAAATTAACAGACCAGACCTACAAGAAAACTTTGAGATAACAATAAATTATTAGTCTTTCTAATATCTGTTATTACTCAGTAATATACTTACACAGAATTAAATGACCAGTTATTGTGCAGTATCCAGCCCGAATTAAGTTTGCTCCAAACAATGACAACAGCCTTGTAAACAGAAACTACCAATAGGGAGCATGAGTGGCTCTCAATGAAAAGTGTCATTGTAGCAGCAATAAATCATCATCACTACATTATGTACCATACAAGATTCCCAGGGAAGGACACTTGTCTGACGTGCCTACTGTTCTAACAACTTGACATGGTTGGCCACAGGAGAGAATTTTCTTTCTTTTCCCTTTATTTATTCTTTTGTTTGCTTGCTTGTTTGTTCATTTGCTCACCCTTGAATGCTTGAATTCATGCATGCCATTAGCTGCAGAACCCACAAAGGAATCTCTGTGCCCATAAGCTTCTCCCAGTTTTGTCCTTTGGGCCATAAGTAACTGAGTCTTGTTGGTTATACAAAGATGGATAGCAAATGGAATAAGAAAAATGATGCAGTGCTCTTCCATAAATTATTTGCGGTTAAAAATGTGTTAATCCTGAACTGTGAGTCAGGAGTGAGAGGACGAGTAAAGAAATCAGCTCTTATTTGAAGATTAGTTTAGACAATAAGCATAAGGAATTATTTACTTTTTTTTTTTTTCCTTACAGTTTTGGTCTGAAAAAACCTTACATTTCTTGTTGAATAATAAAGTGGGTCACACTTCAGTTTGAGTCTGTGGAAGAGAGTTAACAGATTGAAAAAAAGCCAACAAACCAAACAAAAAAAAATCCACAGAAAACCCACTCAAATTTTTAATCTTTCACAGCATATTTGAGTCCCCTTTTTAATGAACAACTATATTAAAAACATATACTGTTTGTAAGAACAACTATGGGAAATAAAACTACAGTTAAAAGGAAAAAACATTTAATAATAGAAATAATATTGAAAAATGAACAAACCACTATGATGAATATGTAAAAAATCCACAGAGGAATATTATGCAGAAGAAATCATGTATCACAATGTAATAAGGATACTTTTTTATTATCAGAAAAATAACTTTGAAAAATGCAATATAGAGATTAAAAAATTAAATAAGCAATGATGTGTCTATAGGAATGCTTTTTACTAATAAAGTATAAATTTGAGGTGTTTGGGGATCTGAATCATAAAAGCTGACTAGGAAATGATAGGTCTAATCTGAGAACGTGGCAGTCTTCTTAAATATTAAATTATAAGAAACAACATTTTCAGCCTTTTCTGATAATCAGTATTGTATTTGGAATAAAAAACAATAAATTGTACAGTAAATATTCTTTTTCACATTAAGGCAAATTAAGCAAGATACAAATCCAAGGATCCTTAACTAAAAAAAATCCAGTTACAGGGTCTCATGTGTTGATGTAATGATCTTTTTCATGTGCTTACATGAGTGTTATTGGTCAAGGTGGATTTATTGACACCTAAAGGAACTGTAATATGCTTTCCCATTCTTAGAACTACCTAATGAAGAATGCAAAAATCTTTGTAATGTAACAATAGAATGTTATGTCACTTTAACACCTGAAATGAACAACCATATGGATCATGTTTGCCTCTGATACAGATCATGTTAAAGGTGACAATGCAGAAAATAAAATCAGTTTCATGGTTCCACATTAGGCTCCTTTTTTCCCCCCCCATAATTAATTACAGCATCAAATAAAGTACTTACCTTCTAATAAATTAAAGTAATGTTATTAATTATTATAATTTAGCTGGAAGTAATTTGTGGTTTAACCATAATGTTATACAGATAGTAGGCAGTAGTAACAAGGAAGTAGTTATTCTGTGCAGAATGAAATATATATGACCTTGGCATAATTATATAGCATAGAGGAAGACAGAATTGTCAAAAGTAGGATGCAGGTATAAAATAATAATAAAAGGGGCACATGGAGATACAGGAGGCCCAAGGCTATAAAAAACCCCACCAAATATCAATTACTGATATTGAAAGAAAGCAGTTTAAGCAAGTCACTGAATATATGATGAATTCAAATGTCATATGAGCTATAGAAGATAAAAGAAAGACATAGAATGTGCTAGCAAACATAAAAAGTGAACACAAACAAATCCTAGATTAAGGAGAAATAAACCATAAATATAAATGTCATACTCCTCTCTTGGTAATGAAATAGAGATCCCACCATCGTATCATACTTCTCCCAGCAAAGAACTTAGGATACTAACAACCTACTCTAAATCTCCTCCCCAGCTGAATCTAATGGTCTTTGGACATGGAAACCATAAGAAAGCATAACATCAAAGAAAGAGCTAGATAGAAGAAAGCTTGTATCAGTTTAAACTATATATAATTTGAACTATCGTTACTATTATTGTAACTAAACTAATAATATGTGTTTGATTAGAGTGTTAAGGTTTAAATCTAATTATGACTTTAATTAGATTAATAGTAAATTCCTGGCTTTGCAAATAAGGTGTGCTTGTCATGCCCCACAGCAAGATTTTGAGTCTAAACCTGTATGACAGGTGGAATACGTTATGTGTCTTACATGCTACTAAACATTATGCTTAGTAATTGGAACTCTCTTGTCAGTAAGTTCTTATGTTGTCCCTTATTACTCTTCAGATTAAAAATTACAAGTTGTTGATTTCATTTGAATTTTCAGTTTAATTCCTTCGCTCCTAAATTAATTTTCAACTGTCATTTGCTACTTTTTATACTATCCTGTTTCTTATTTATTGTTTATTCTCATAACTGACTCTATGTCACAGAAGTATTTTCATCAGCAAATTTTTTTTTGCCATTTCCTTCTTTGAAGTTTTTTTTTTTAAGTGGCTCTTTTGCAAGGACAAATTAGCATGTGATTTTTGTTACCAAAGTTTAGACATCTAAAATATGATTAGCGTAAATATAGAAATTAATTCTAAACTCCTTCTATAGCCAGGAAAGTGAAATTAGCATATAATTGATTCACTGACGTATGTTTAATATCAATATTAGGATAAGATTAAGTATTCTAGAAGTCCTCGTTTCTCTAAGTTGATTATAAAGGCACATATAGGTGTCTAGTTAATGTCTACTTTTAATAAAACAAAACAAAGACTTACCAGTTATCCTTAGGTTTGACTGTAATCTTAATATATTTTAGATCATGTTTTAGAAGAAACAGCATAATTTCAACAATTTCAGCTCCCTTCCCCCAAACTTGGAAATCTTTACATTTGTATTTGAACACATATATATTCTATTTTACATACACTGTTATTAATATTTGCAGATCACTACCTGAGGCCTATCACGATAAATAAGAAAAATCATTTATTAAAAGACTAGAAGAAGGCCTTTTAATCTGAGGAACACAGATATACAATAATTCAATTTTCTCATTGTATTTTTTGCCATTAGGCTGTAATCTTGGAAATCCAAGAACCCCATTCCTTTCAGATGGCCTAAATCATGCAGTCTGTCAGTCTGTTTTGTAGATACCTTATGTTCTCTTCGCTTCCTTCTTGTGCATTTAAGACAACCATCTCAAGGACAGCAATATTTAACACCTTATTTCTTTGTACTGAGCCTTGCAGTTTCCTAGGTCGCATGATCAGAGAAATTGGAGAAAACTGATTTTTCCCAAAGTCTTTACTCGTGCCACTGTACCAGTGTGTTCCTGACTGAATAGAAACCATCCAGATGATACACTGTCAATCTGGAACTTTTAGTAAAAATGTCCTAGTATGGGAGCTAAAGACCAGGTAAGTGTACTCCACGGAATCCAAAACAATAATAGCTGTCTATGTGTTGACAACTCAATGAGTCCAAGATATTTACTTTAGGGAGAGCTGAACTGCTCCCCTAAATTTCATGGCAGCATTTTACAGACATTCAATTCAGTTTCCCAAACATGGGTGTGTGTTATCGCCTTTTTTGAAGCTTTTTTTTTTTTTAATAACGCCCATGAAAATATCTTCAGATACCTTTTTGTTTCGATTCTTTTATTTCTTGTGAAGTGGGAAGTTAAACTAAATCTTTCATCCACATCTAATACCACTTCTGAACCCCTGAAATTGGGAAAAGCTTTATTTACAACACATATTTCTTTATAAAAGTTTAAATATTAAAATGCTACATTATCTTCATTTTGAACTTCTATTCTATAGCAAGAAGGACAGATATCAAAGGAAGCTGTATAAATTAAGTATTCATTTATGAACCAAATAGCTAAGGACCTTGCAAGACATCCTTTCTGGGGAAAACTTTGCTATCAAAAGTGGCTAGTACTTTCAAGTGGCCACTATAATAGCAAAAGAAAAACAACTCAAAATAAGGCAGAAATTGGCATTTATGAAATGACAATGAAGATATTAAAAGCAGGATTTAAGAAGCTTATTTGACTAATATTCTAAACTTGTCAATTTAAAAAGTAAGAAAAATATATCTTAGTTCAAGCAAAATGAAAAAAATATCTTAAGTGCTTCTGTCTTTCAGGGCTTTTTTTGGTTGTTGGTATTTTTTAGCAGCAATGATGCAGAGTACAATCAGTACTGTTACCAGGACAGTAGCTGAAGGACATCGAAAGCTGATAGTTAAAGGAGATAGGGGGAGTCAGCTTCTAGTTATTATTTCTGTTTCTAGGGTGGATCGACGATAATGTTAAGAAAATACATTAGGGCCAGACTGCAGCCTTATTGACAAAGCTGCCCTATAGCTCTGAGTAAGCATCTAAGTTAGCAAAGATATATGTGAAAAGGAATGGAGAAGAAAATGGCTCTCAGGCTTTGAAGAAGTAATCATCAGTGTATGAGTTCTTGCCGAAATAGGAAAGCTAAAGAGTATTTACTTCCTTCTTCATTTTTTCTTATAAATACTTGTTCATAACCCATACAGTCATGCTAAACATCCATTGTTTATTTGTATTCAGATTTTAAAAGACCTATAAATGCCTGAAGTACATTTTAGACAAGCCTAAGTTAGGAACCAGAATGTTGCCAAATCATTTTTATTCACACAAATTATGTTTGCAGTCATATCTCATTTGTATATCTTTGACATTAAAATATGTATGTAATTCTGTCCTACAATACAATACAAGCAGAAGAGACTTTTCCTTGCTTAGTCTTACCATCCTTTCTCTCAAAATAATATATGCAAAGAATCATTGTCTTTGTACCAGTAGCCTTAATTGTTTGTTCTAATTTCAAGTGTTTAATTTCTTCTCACAATTCACTATCTCTGTCACAAAGAGATGTCCCTTCATTCACAATTGGTCTCATCTTTGCTTGGCAATTAGTGGAGAGCCTAATACGTTAGAAGAATGTTTCTTTTTTCCCATTTTGCAATTCATGAAAATATTCCTTCCATTCATCCCCTGTGTAAGTACTTTTTAATTGACCCACTAGCTTGATCCACTTGTGTAACTTATGGAAAACATTGACACTTACATTGACACTAGAAATTCCTAGAAATTCCATTCCAGATGGTCATAATGAAATGAACAGGAGAATATTCAGATAAAATGTTTAGAAAAGATATTTGGGAAAAAGTGATACATGTCAGTTATTAGATGTATAGTTTATTTTTCTCATTTTCTACCTCACTTGAGCTGTGTTTTCTAAGTAGCTAACTAGAAGCACTGAAATGAGATATTTTTAAAAATATCTTTTCTTCATCAATGGTCAAAGGGCTTCTGCTGCTCATCCTGTCACAGTTCAATGCATATATAACAGCAAATGCTTTGCTAGCTGACATTATATAGATCTCTAGGCAAAATTATGCCTGAATTTACTGTTTAATGATTATTCTCTGGAGCATGGTCTAAAAGTTTTTATGATTTCACTTTGTACTTATAGCACCTCTAACAATTTTCTTTTCAGAACTACCAACCTTCATAATGCCTGTCTGTTTCAGCAGCTGAGTAAAAAAACCCTGCTCCAGGAAGTAGCTTTGCTAATTCAGTATTTGGCAATTTGTTCTGAGTCAATACTCAAATATTTCTTTTCATTATATTCCAGCTTTTTAGCATTGTGATCATTTTAAGTGATATGTAACAAGCTGCAGGCAGGCAAGTAGCATCCATTAACGTTCCAATAGTAATATTTTTTATGAGCTAGCCTTTTTGCCTAATTGTTATAAATGAAATTCTTTTGGTTGTTGGTTTCGAATTTTTTTGATGCAACAATTTTGTACAGTTTCAGTAGGAACAAAAATTATTTACTTTCAGTCCTATGTTGTTGGACATGTTTGTGTTTAAAGGAAGGTTAAGAATATCATTAAGCAACTAGTCATCTGCTTTCTATTTGATTTGGCGTACCTTACTAAGAAGCCCTATTATTACCATATTTCCATGAAGAACTATAGGTTACTCTAATGATTAAACTATAGGTGAAATCTCAGCATCTTAGCTATCCCAATCACCCGGAAAGCTGTTCAAGAATTTTGAAGACAAATATACGTTTATAGAAAACATCACATATAATCACATATAATGACAATCGTTCCCCCGTTCAAATGGGCAATTAAACACTCAGTCACAAGCATCATAACCTAAGTATCTGTTCTCATGTCCCAGAATAACTTGTGACTAGATGCACACTACAACTTGTTCCTGGTGAGGCTCAGAATCATCACAGCTACCCCTACATGCCTATGAGCATGAGCAAATGAGAAGAACTAGTTTACTTGGAATATGATTTACAGCATCCAGTAGCTGTTGTGAATAACCATTAGAACCTAAATAATTTTTTACTCATTCCCTGATTATTACCAATAATCCATGATTACTTCCTACTTACATCCAAATAGAAACAATAAAACTTCTCTTTGTCTTAATCTTTGTTTCAAGTCCAGTTGTCACACCAATAGGATTTTAGTATAGCATGATATAGAAGTCATCTCAGTTAGTAGAGAACAAGAGGTGTTTCATATGACCTAACATTGTTATTTGTTATCTGTCCAAAAGCTGGTTCTCCTATCATTTTAAACCTATATGAAGTAAACAATTGAATAGTCTTGATACCATTTCTTACTAGCACATTTTAAGGTAGCTCTTAGTGAGTTTTGTTTCCTCATGTGCTGACTTCTAAAATACAAGAAGTCTTTTCTTCCTTGATCAAAAGAAAACTGTTTCTTGATCCCTAGCCAGAAGGTTTCTCTTCAGAACATGGCTTTCTTTTCAAATCATGTCTTTATGGATTATAGGGATATATTTCAGTGTGCCTCATGTTCCTAGCACATAGATTAGACTACTTCAATTGAGAAAAAAGACAGGGACAAAAAAAGGAAATAAATGAATTTTTTAGAAAGAGGTTTGTGGTCCTTGATTGCTATAATGTTTGTCCCTGATCATTTCTGTAATTGTAATACAGCCACATATTTGCATGCATACTGAATGAAGCTTCACATAAGCAATAAGGAATGTTTCAGGGAGGTATAAAAAATTTTCCAAAGATGAAAAGCGAAATTAAGTTGGCTTGCTATCCAGTAGATCCATCTTAACAAGGAGAAGATATTGCATAGTGTTAACAGAACCAAAGGTATGACTATGCCCATCTACGAAACTAAAAGGTAAAAGAGAACAGAAGATCTTTTAACAATTAAGTTTGTTGCCTATAACTGGAATTACCTATGTTGGAATCATGTTTCCCCTGTTTTATTCCCTTCCTATCTCTCAGGTTGATCCACTCAGAATGTGCTTTCTGTAGATGACAAGCATGCACTTCAAGCTTACTGGTTTCAAGAAGGTTAATAAACAGATCACCTACTAAAGCAGCTGTCAAATACTGTTTGAAGACACTATAAATTAAGGTGAAGAAATGTTGAAAAAAGTATGATATATTGACTTAGATCTAATTGACAACTATTTTCCCTTATTCTTACATTTACTTCCTACTTATCAGCTTTTTGGTATATTCCTTTTTGCAGTTGCTATTTCAGCAATTCTTGCAAAGTCAAAAAAAGTTGCTGTATTTTTTATCCATAGAGTTGAAGTGTAAACTCACTTTAAATATTAAGGTAAAAAAACCCAGCCCTACTTTTAATTTATTCACTCCATTGCCTCACTGGCTTTTCATTTCTGTATCACATTGTTAATTCCTTGACAGCAGCTCTCTCCATCTTTCTTATGTAGTTTGAAAAATACTGAAACCTCAAATCATACTGCAGTGCTGCTGTTTACATTTGGCATAGAGTAATTTGAAAGACTCCTCAGGTTGTTTTTTTTAAATGTCACAAGGCAATAGAAAAGGCCAGCAAACGTCTGATAGCCTTAGGAGCCCGTTTCAAAAGTAAATCAATCTTTTCTGTATCCGTCTCTTTGTTTGTTTAAATGTTGGCAGCATAATTGTATTCTTGGCATACTCTCCTATCTCTAATTGTCCTCAATTTCCAAGGATGAGAAAACTGTAAAACTAGTTATAGATTTGTTTTTTCTTCTTTCAGCATGAGCAATAAAGCATAAAGATCTGTGAGATTTGGCTGTCTTCATCCCTCGTTTCTCATATTTTATAAGTGATAAATTAGAGGATAGGAAGGAAAAGTAAAGGAAATATATTCAGTGAGGAAAAAGAAAAAGAAGTACATCTACCTGGTATAAGCTGTGGTTCTACATGGCTGAGCTAAGGAAAAGTGAGTAAATGAAAACAATTCATCCTAAAATTTTATCCCCTGTCAACTAGAGTACATCTGCTGAAATCAATTAAAGAATAATATCAATATAGGTCAAAAGCCAAAAAATTTAACTAGCAATTGTTTCCAGAATAAACTCTAGACTGGAATGGATTCAAAAAAGAAGCTGAAACAGAAAATTAAGTTTCAAACAGCAATATCTTGTAATTCTGGATTTTATACTCTGTGTTCTCACTTAACATTTAATAGGATATCAGCATTCCTACATGCTGTGCAGCCCAATTTCACATCTGTCAAGTCCCTGCATGTATTCATGAACTATTTGAGATTAGCAAGCTGAGGTAGGAAAATGCAAATTTTGAAAGCAATATTTTCTAGAGGGCAGAAGAAACCCTGGCAAAGCATGTTTTGGAAATAATTTCAGTATCATAAGTCCAAGACCTATTATCAGCAGTCAGATAGAAAAAAAAAAAAAAAAAAAGTGGAGCTAAAATAAATATGTCTGACATAAAAATTATGTAAAGGGATAGATCAAGTTCCCTTTGAAGTCAAGATTTAAAAGACTAGATGGAACTTGGGGTTTAAAGGTATATTGAAAGTATCCTTCCACCACCTCTTGTGAAACAATTATTAATTTTTTTTCTTTTTTCTAAAATTGAAGATAATAGCCAATAGAAACAGAAGAACTTAGGGTGATATGTGTTTTTATGCATTGTATATTGGCTGCTCACACCTCCTAAGCTAATTTTATTTTGTTCATCTTTATGAGTAAAAAAAAATAATTAACAACCAAATTTATCACCAAAGTGCCCAGGTAGTTCTTGCGCAGACTGAGGCACACCACTGCATGGTGCTCTCTTTATGGCTTCATGCTTAAGATAATTTGAGCTATCTGTGAGGAGCAGCAAGCATAGGCAGCTCCATAAGTGCAAATGATCTAGGAGCTGAGGGTGGTATGAGGCTGACAGGGCAGCTATGCAGCTATTCATCAACAGTAAAGAAGCCTCAGTAATAGGACAGGGATGGTAGTGGTGACTGGGATCAGCTGAATGGGTGAGTCCATAGTGACCGGACAGGTCTGAGTCCAAGCTGGGAACTCCCGTCACTGGCACAGCATCAGTCTATCTTTGGCAAGGACTGAAGGCCTAAGCTTAAATGTAATTAATATGTCAGTAAGCAGAAGTTGAAGAGATAGGGGGCCAGAGGAGGTATGTGACTTCTCTCCTGTAGTCTATCACTTTCAGCTTTTCACTGCTCTTTATCAAAATGTATCTGTATTTATAGAGGTCTGGTCCAAGGTCACACAGCTACACTATATCATAGATGGCTTTCAACACAAGCAGCCAAAACCTGGGGAAGAGGTTACAAAGAATTATGGAAAAATACAGTTATAGGCTGATCAGGTCAGATAGAGCCTCTTGGTACACTTAGGACTCTGACAGATAGTTTCTTTTCTCCAGAAAACAGAGGGCTATGTATTTTTCCTCCTTCAAGTAGATCCTTAGACAAACATAAGAGAAAATGTACTGAAGTTTTGATTTAATCAGTTACTTCAGAAAATTTTAGCCTCAAGAAACTAATTCAAATTTGATTCTAGGTGACAGTTGACATTATTTAAGTAGGAGAATATTTAGCACAAATATATTTCTCCAGGAAGAGGATTTTTTCATATTTTTCATCTGATTCTCAGGGCACTTCATTATCATAGAATCGTCTAGGTTGGAAGGCACCTTTGAGATTATCTACTCCAACCATCAACGTAACTGTAATTAAAAATAAAAATAAAAAAAAATACAAAGAACCCCCCACATCACTAAACCATGTCACTATGTCAACCCATCTTTTGAAAACCTACAGGGTTTTGCTCAGGCCCCAACCACTGCCCTGGGCAGCCTGATCCAATGCTTAATAACTACAGAATCACAGAATCACCGAAACACCTAGGTTGGAAGGGACCTTTTAAGATCTAGTCCAACCAATGGGAAAAAAAAAACCCAAACCAAAAACCACACCCACAACCCACAAATTAAAAACAACAACAAAAAAAAACCCACCACACCCAAAGCAACATTAATCCACTACTAATCCATACTCCCAAGTACCACATCAACTCGTCTCTTTAATACCTCCAGGGATGGTGCCTTAGCCACCTCCCTGGGCAGCCTATTCCAATGCCTGACAACCCTTTCAGTAAAGAAATATTTCCTAATATCTTACCTGAACCTCTCCTGGCACAACTTAAAGCCATTACCCCTATCATCTGTGACCTGGGAGAAGAGACCGACCCTTGTCTCTCTACAGCCTCCTTTCAGGAGAGTGTAGAGAAAGTGATAAGGTCTCCCCTCAGTCTCCTCTTCCCCAGACTGAACAACCCCAGCTCCCTCAGCCTCTCCTCATAAAGCTTGTGCTCCAGACCCCTCACCAGCTGCTTTGCCCTTCTCTGGACCCGCTCCAGCACCTCAATGTCTTTCTTGTGGTAGGGGGCCCAAAACTGGACACAGTACTCAAGGTGGGGCCTCACCAGTGCCTCAGTACAGGGGTACATGACCTCTCAGGTCCTACTTACCACACTGTTCTTGATAGAGGCCAGGGTGCTGTTGACCTTCTTGGCCACCTGGGCTCACTGTTGGCTCATGTTCAGACAGCTGTCGAACATTATTATTGAACATTGAATTATTCCCATCTGATGTTTGCATCATTACCAAGCTCAGAGGTACTCTGTGTCTTGAGTCTGTTAGTCACTGTACAACCAATACATAATATGCTTATCTGGAACATTTAACTCCTAGAATACTGAGGAAATCTCACGTGGTCCTAAGTATATGGGCCTGTGAAGAACTATTTAACTTTAGGATTTCTGGAAAAAATAATGTCTAAGTCTTGTCTAAAACGAGAATTAGTCACATATTAGTTTTCTAAACTAAAATACTGTCATTGCAATAATTTTCTTAGTCTCAGTGATCAATACCATGTTCCATACATATCAATGAGAAAATTAAAATTTTTAATTTTAATGTGACTGATCAATCCCTATAAACAGAAAACCCTGAACAATAAACTAAGTATACAAGTTGATTGCATAACCTTAAGTAACATATTTAAAGACTGGTAATGATTGCATATATGTAACTTGTATTTGAAAAAATAAATTGTTAATCTGTGACAGATCTCTAATGCAATTATGTTAAGCTAAGCTTTGCATGTTTCTAAAAAGTAAGAATAGACAAAGAAACTCATAATATGTGTGGAGTAACCAGAGATCAAAGAGGACAGTAAGACTCATTTCCCTGAAGAAATCAAGCCAAACTGGCACTAACAGTAAAGCTGCTTGCTGTATTACATAGCCCTAGAGGGTTACATAATTTTGCTACATAACTGTTAGCAATAATTGACTCAAAAATATTTTCAATAAAGCTGTTAAATCTGCTCCACAACTTCTCAAAGTCCTTGACCTACAAACCTGTAACTGAAAGTAACAAGTTATAACCCTGGTAGAGAATTCCTTCTGATAGGAAATATAAGATTTGAAACATTGTAGGATACATATGCCATTAATAAAGAAGGACAACAGTTAATTTAAATGGAATCTTTATATTACTCTCAAAATATATAACTTTGTTTCTGTTAAGAATAGATGAAAATGCCCAGAGAAAATAAATTCTTCCAAATAAATTATTCTTCTCATGTTGAGATGTAAATAACATTTGAAACCATGATACATTTATTTAAATGGTGAAAACACAGATTGTGAAGAAGGCTGATTGCCACTCCTTCAGTGTTGAGCTTTCAGTGAAAAGCAGAGGTCCATATTTATCATCACTACATAGCTATTCAATTTCTAAAAGGACTTAGTTGTTTTTGTAAGAAATAAAGCAAATGCACATATATGATTAACTGGCTTTTGTTTTTTTTCCTAACAGCTTTTGTATTTAACCATGAATGAAATGTTCTGGAGGCAATGCATCTGATTTATCAGGATTCTGTCTGAATGAAATGTCCATTTACAGTACAGTGTGGTCCTATCTTCAAACACTGATCTTTCCAAAGGGTTTACATATAGACAAATATTTGTCCTGCATCTATAATACTGTCTGTATTGTAATAGCATGACACTCACTCATACATTGCATATGGCATGCAAGGAGAGAGAGAAAAGAAGAGAAAAAAAAAAGAAAAGAAAAAAAATTCTGTTGAAAGAACAGTCTCAGAAATGTGTGAATAAAATGTGACTGAATAAATGAAGTCTGAGTGAATCAAATATCTATTGACCATGGTTATTCAATATATTTACAATGTGCTAATAACACTGAGCAAATGAACCATATGTTAAAAGAAGCTGCCTGTGTTGGTAAATATGCCAATATCAGACGTTAAGTATAATTAGAAAATTTATCCTGCATCTTTAATTAGCAAAGGAAATTTGGGGAAAGAAAAGATGGTATTTGGAAATTTGAAAGTCAAATATTGGAAATACAGCTGGTAGGCTTTAATGAAGGAATGAAAAAAATTCTCCACTCCTGTCTACAGCTGTTGAAAAATCAGATTTGTTATGCAGAGGGGCTTAATCTGCTGGGGCTTACATCACCCTAAATTTTACTTTCAGATTCAGATGTGAACAGCAATCTCAAAATAAAATTAATTCAAGTCCAGTGAACTTGAATGAAAAAAAAATTGCATAGGAAAAATGGGTAAAACCATTTAAGACTTAGAAGTCACAAAGCATTCTGGAGTTTCTCAATAGTTCTGTGAAAGTAGATAAATAAAGGCAGCCCTTAGAGTTCTGTTGGATCTAAAGTACCCCAAAGACAAGAAAGATATTAATACACACAGGGGACATACAGCAAAGAGCTGCTAGCATGGTTGGGACTATAGCACTTGCTGTGTTAGGAAAGGCTGAAGGACCAGGGCTTGTTTAGACTGAAGAAGAGACACATTTGGGGTGACCTAACAGCAGGTCCCTGGTGCCTATAGGGACTCATTAAGGAGACAGAGACAGGCCCTTCACAGCTGTGTGTAGCTGGAGGATGAGACAAAATAAGCTTAAGTAGTCACAATACAGACTTGGACTTCATGAAGAAAAGATTTTTCTTCATGAAGAGAGTCAAGTGGTGGACGCTGTTGCCTCTGTTTTGAGCAGAATTAGAAAAGTTCTGAGGTCATTTCCCACCTGAATTATTCTACAGTCCTATGGTTCCAAAGCATTACAGTTCTGCAGATAATTTATGGGGAATCCACAGGAAGATTTTAAACCTCTTTTGTTGGTGCTTGAGTCGTATGAAGGATGATGTCAACATTAGCAGTTAAACCAGCAGCCCGGTTAGTTGAAGACTGTACATCTTGTCATATTTCTTGTCATAAGTCGGTTAAGAGCACAAATCACAGAAACACAGAATCACCTAGGTTAAAAGGGACCTTTTAAGATCATCTAGTACAATCAATGAAAAAAAAACCACCAAAAATCAAAATACCAAACAATAAAAAAGCACAAACAAAAAAACCCACACAAATCAGACACCACACCCAAACCAACAACACCACAACATTAATCCATATCCCTGAGCACAATGTCAACTCATCTCTTGAATACCCCCAGGTGCCTCAACCACCTCTCTGGGCAGCCCATTCCAAAGTCTGACAACCCTTTCAGTAAAGTTATATTTTTTAATATCTAACCTGAACCTCCCCTGGTGGATCTTAAAGCCATTACCCCTTGTCCTATCTCCTGTGACTTGGGAGACTGACCCCTGCCTCTCTACAGCCTCCTTTCATGGAGTTGTAGAGAGTGATAAGGTCTCCCCTCAGTGTCCTCTTCCCCAGACTGAACAACCCCAGCTCCCTCAGCCTCTTCTCATAAGACTTGTAGTCCTATCTTCACCTCTCATCTTTTTAGATTAATACATTAAGAAAAGTTGAACTGCACAAAATAAATCATATCTATTTATCTCCAACAGCTTTACAGAAACGTGGAAGAACTAGCTTGGATATATATATATATTTATATCTGAACACCCTATGTCAGTAAGGCCCTTCCCCAGTAAACTTGTTAATATTCTAAGGAAATGAATAGACATACAGAGGCCTCAAAGATAAATACGTTGTTATATATTTTATGCAAGTAGATGTCCAGCTAGATGTCAGACATCATTGATTGATTTATTCTGTCACGTGCAAGGTTTTTGTGTGAGGAGATATTTTCTTCATGGTGATAGCATTACTTCTCAGTATAGCCCTGCTAATTCAATCAGTTCAAGAACACTAATCCAAAAGAAACTAGACATTGTCAGTTGTGAAATGTATGGAATTATTTATCTGCCAGATCCTTTCTTTTAATTTAGTGCTCAGAAGAGACTCTTCCCAAGAAAAGAAGTTGCTGTAGAACTTGTAGCAGAAGAGTAAACGGAACAGTTTCCTGAGAGTACTTTTCAAAAAGAAATTGTTAAAGAAAAAAGAGTTATTCAATAAATGAGATCACAGGAAATAGATGTCAAGAAGCACAGTATAATATCAGAGCTTAGGCAACTGAATGCTGCAGGAAAGAGTTGAATTGTAGGTGTATTTCTACCATTGACTCATGCAGTTTTTTATGCTTAAAATCTTTCCATGGACAAAAGGGAAAAACAGTTGATGCAGGGAGTCAAGAGTTTATTATTGATTTGGTTAAAATTTTGACAGTCTAATTGTCCAAGTTATTAGTCCAGTGTCAGTAGTGTATACTCATAAGCCCATTTTATATATAAAAAAAAAGCTCCATAATAATACAGTTAAAGCTCTTAAACAGAAGAAAACCTTCATGCTATCTATACCTTTTCCTGTGTAATGATCAAATTTCTACTGTTTCTCTGAGTCATAAGGCTGTTGATTTCAGTCAGAAGGGGATAAACCTAGTCATCTGCATCCTTAATATTTGCTAAATTATGTTCATGGTAAGAATTTTTTCCTCCAATTCAGCAGATGTTGATGGTTTTTTCCTCCTCAGTCTTGAAACTGCATGGTTTTATTATAATGCTATATGAAAACAGCATGCATTGTTCCAATGTTATATGAAAACAGCAATTGTTCCATTTTTCTGCTCTCTCTCATCTCTAAAACTGTTTTCACCAGAAGAATGCAAGGCTGCACTTCTGTAGCCTTGGACCTCTGATATCATCCTACATTTTCATTCTTCCATGCCAACATTTTATTCTGGAGTCGCAGACAGTCCAGCCTACACAGAATAACTAGTTTTCTTCATGAACTAAAATGAAACTCAAACAAATTTAGAAAATTCTTATTATGATTGTTATGCCACTTAAATCATGATTGTTAGGCAACTTTAATTACAGCTAAACAAGATCAAACCAGCTCCAGATCAGGGCAAGTCCAGACAATCCTGACCCTGTACTGTCAAGTCAGTGCAAAATGTGTATCACAGAATCACAGAATGATATGGCATTGGAAGGGACCTCTGGAAATCATCTAGTCCAACCCTCCTTCTAAAGCAGGTCCACCTAGAACAGGTTGCAAAGGAATGTGTCCATGTGGGTTTTGAATGTCTCCAGAGAAGGAGACTCTACCACCTCTGTGGGCAGCCTATTCCAGTGCTTTGCCACCCTCAAAATAAAGAAGTTCCTCCATGTGTTTAGGTGTCCTTCTACTACAGATGATTTCTCTCCCAATTTTAAGTACACAGATCATACCAGAGGAAGCTGTAAGATGAGTAGATGTCATTTTCCCAACGAGAAAACCTGATGCATAATTTTCAGTGGTATTCATAATTGTAAGCAGGATTAAATATGGCTCTCCACCCCAAAAGTACTAAAATGCAAATATTCTGAAATGTTAATCATCTAAAGTTGAGCATACGTATTAACAGACACTTTGTACTGGGTCTGAATGGAATTAATTTTTTCCATAGCAACCAGTATGGAGGCATGTTTTGGATTTGTGATTAAAATGTTGTTCATGCACCAGTGTTTTGACTGTTGCTGAGCAGTGCTTGCAATGAATCAATTTGTTCTTTTTCCCAGTCTCCCTCCAGCCAGTGGGCTGGGGGTGTGCAGAAGGTTGGCAGGGGGACACAGCTGGAACATGTGACCCCAACTGACTAAAGAGATATTCCGTACCACATGACATGCAAAGCAATAAAACTGGGTGTGCAGGGTGCGTTGTTATCCAAGGTGACTGTTGTTCAAAGACTGGCCTGGCATCAGTCTGCCAAGATGGGAGGTGGTAAGTGACTATCTTTGCATCATTTGTTTTTTTTTTCTATTTTCCCCCTTCACTTATTAAACTGTCTTTATGTCAACCCACAAGCTATTCTCACTTCTGCACTTCTGATTTTGGCCTCCATCCCACTGGAGGGGAAGGAATAAGGGTTGTTTTTTTTAATGCAGATTTGTGTGTGCGAGTCAATGCGTGTTTCCGTGTGCATTTACATAATTATGTAACTATAAAGTCACGAAACATTATTGCTGCCAAATTGCAGGACCTGATACTAACTTTGTTATCCAGTTTAGTAAGTCATTAAATTTAATAGGCTCCACAATGTATTGTCTGAAGTGAAAAAACGGTGACTTGATTTCCTCATCCTTGTTCATTGATTTTAACATTTGTTTATTATAAAATACCATTTTATTTACATGAAGTAGACTTAACTTAAACAATCAAACTGAAAACTAACCACGTGAGTATGCCATTGCAGTGTCTGTTAATTGGAACCATTTGCATGGTTTAATAATAATTCCTTTTGTAATGTGTAATAAACATATACCGGTTGAGTATACATATACTCAACCAAAGTACTGCAAATGGATACATTTCTTAAAATTCTCTCTTCAAGAACAGTTTTCCATATTTGCCTTTTTTATTTTCTGTCTGTCTTACAAAATAAAATTTTGTGGAATCTATAACACCACCATTCTAAAGAGAATGATATCAGGAGAGTTAAAGGGTTTTCCCTTTCAGGAAAAGAAAAAAAGACAAATTGATGTCACTCTTTCCTTATTATGGAACACACTGATAGGTTTAAGCAACTCCATTCTGAATAAAGATTCCACTTTCACTTTAGAAAATTATCAAATGTTAGAGATAGCACACAAAGAATATTTAAGAGGCCTGTGATATGCTTGCATTAAGTCTTCAGAACAAGTAATATCAACTGGTTTTGGTAAGAAGGTAGTGTTGAAGTTGTTTGGGTTAGATAGGAATTTTTATTTATTATTTACTTATTTGAGAGAGATATTACAAATTAGAATGTAATAGTCTACAAGTCCCAGGAATGAAGTTTTACGATATATTAGCTGAGAAAATAAAAATAAGATTGAGATCTGAGATTGATAAGAGGCAAGAAAAAGAGGCAAAAAATGAAGTTATATGTAATTAATTTTAGAAATGTGTCTAATTTATTTATTTCTAAAATCAATTACTCTTACAGAATTTTCAGAACACTTGGGGTCCAATGGAAATTGGAGCTATCACATAAATGTGAAAACAAGGAAGTTCATATTCTTAGAGATTTTCTTCTGTAATCATTATTTCCTTTTGGCAGCTGTGTTTACTTTTCTCCTCTGTGACACTGAAATGTATCAATACCTACAATTTAATGTAATTTTTTTTCACTCTTGGCTGCTTTCAGAAAACTTTCATTACACCTCCTTATGTGTCTGTTTGTCTGTTTTGTGTTTTTTTTCTTTTTTTCCTTATGTCAGGAAAAGAGCAAAGAGCAAATTGCAAAAGAGCAAAGAGATAGTTGTCATTATCTTTTTTCTTATATTTCTTTCCCCCTGTTCTTTTCAACCTAATATTTTTTTTAAAATTTAAAATTAAGTTTCAAGGGTACCACTAGTGTTCTGTCTCACTGTCCAGAATTTCATTTAGGTGTTTGTGCATGACCTAATATCTTACTGATATTGTGTTATCTATTAAGTAGCTTTCTGCAGTCTTTTATACTGTATATTATTATATATGTTGTAGCTTTTCAAGAATATAATAGACAGATTAAAATATAGTTCAGCCTCTCACATATAGAGATCTATCTTTTTTTTTTTTTTCCTTAAATTGACCACGTATAGGTCCCTGTCTTAACAGGAGTAAAGACTGAAAGGCTTGGATACAAATTTAAAATGTAACTAAATCATAAAACTCAACAGTCTTAGTTGTTTTTTTTTTTTTCTATTAAGTCTATTTAGCCTCCTAGAACTATTTTATCTTCTCTCAATTTACAAGGTTTCTTAATAAAATAATGCAAAAACATTGATCAAACCACTTATTTAAAGGACTTCAGATATCAATAAATCTATAAAATTGTTACAGTCAGATTGTCACATAAAGTATTATGCTTCTGTCTTTGTTTTACGACTGGACTAAAGGTATTGACTGAAGACATTATTTATCTGTTTATCATTATTTGAATTTGTTAACTTTTGTACTAGTTGAATCTTAAAAAACAACAAGTATCTAAAATTTAAAGCATGATTTAGAAATCACTGTTCAGCTCACTAGCATTGCTTCTAAATAGCATGGACATTTACTTAGAATATCTCATTATTTCACAGAAGTGATTAAAATTATATAAAAATAAAGATACATACTTTATTATGATAATTATAACTCAAAACTATAATAAATAACTGATCTATAATATATAAGTCCCAGTCATTGTGTTTACTAATACTACATCCACAGAAATTGCTCTTAGGTGTGTTAACAATGCTTGCTTGGTAGAGCATGAATATATTCATACACACATACATTCTTGAAAGCTTCAACTCTCCATTTGCTGATTGCAAGGATTATCTCAGAAATTGAGTACGATTTCTTCAGACTGATAAGTATTTTCATTTTGGTATAGACCCCAGAGAGTACCAGAAGCCCAAATGAAAGTTCTGTTATGATTAAATACACAGTAATATATATGAGACAAATAACTACATCAACTTTTCACTGATAGAAAACTTCTTTGAGCAATCATATTTTTCTTTCATGTAGACTAGACAGTAACCCATAATGCAGTATGAAAAAAGTATGTTAGCTGCAGCCACAGATGTTTGCAATCTTATTCCCATCAAACAGTTACACTCATTAAGATTGTCAAAATATGATCTAATAAATATTAACAGGGTGCTTCAGTATCCAATCACATTAATTTCTAGGTCCAGTTGGCTGCTGAAGTTGTTTCAGTGTTTTAATATAACTGCAAAGCCCATATTTATAAAAAGAAATTTGTTATCTAGAATTTTTCTATCATCTTGACTATTTCTATGCTCCCCTTTCAGGTGACCATATTCCATGATAACATCATTAGCTAAATTAATGCTTGCCGGAGAAATTTAAAAAAAAAGCAAGGCAGCGTGCACCAACAGATCAGAAGATGAGATCTGGGGAGCTAGGAAGTCAGTACAGATAACTTAAATGTACTAATGATGAGTGCAAGAAAATCAATGATAATTTTAAAATAACCACGCTTCAACATTCTATTTATTATTTTTTTTAAATGCTCTCAAGAAAAGATGAAAATTGCCTGAATAATTAAGAATTAATGAAGGGTAGGTCAATATAGTTCTTGATAAAAGTACGTAAGACAATATTTGGAAAATGTTATGATATATAAGTCAGCAGGTCAGTATGATGTGAAACCCACTGTATTAAGGGAATTAGTTAATGAACTTGCTGAACCACTTGCAATTATATAGCAAGTTTTATGCAGCTACAAGAAAATACCAAAGGATTTTAGTAAAAAAGAGCAATAGCAGTGAAATCTCTAATTAGACTGTAATTCAGTATCCTGAGGAAATAGAGGTTTCTTTGCCTGTACAATTTAAATCTCAATTAGAGAGAAACTGAAATTTAGAATTAAAAGTGAAGCATGCTGAAGTTAATGAGATGGTGGAAACAGCTTGTTTTGATTTCAGTAAGCTTAATATCAAGCCCATCTTGCAAAAATTATGCTATATTTTCTTTAAAAATGGAGAGAGAGAGAGACTGCCATGACCAGAGTGGTTCTGGTTCAGTTGTTCTCTGACTCTCAAAACAAGAAGGAAAGACAGTGCAGAAATCCAGCAACTCTTTGGTTATCCTCTGATAAGTGCAAAACAAACACAAAAAGAAATCCAGTCATATGATTACTAAGATTAATAGTCACAGAATCACAGAATGGTAGGGGTTGGAAAAGGCCTCTAGACAAGAACACATTCAGGCACGTTGTGAATATCTCCAGAGAAGAGATATTTGAACTGTTGAGTATCTCTTCACTGAATCAAACTCTCAGTCAGAGGATGAGCATTATACAACTCATTCATAATGAAGACTAATATAGGAGCTGGAGTTAACAGTTTCTTCTATATTTAACTACTTTTAGAATTCTATTGATTGTCTTTCTCTGAGGAAATCTAACTGAAATGACTTTAAAATGATTGAATTTCCACAGGCCTCAGGTTCATTATGACTTCCAAGATTGATATCTGTCATTCCAAAAAAGGAAAAGTGGCAAAAGATAGAAGAAATATAAATTTTTGAATTATATGCTTATTAGCCATCTTAAGATATACACAAAATTCCTCATCCTGATGTTGAGGTGATTCTGACTCTCATACTTTGTCTCCAACAAGGAGGGCTTTTCTACCAGAGTTCATTTTAATCCTCTTTCCAGAAAAGGATGGTTTTTATTAACAGAAAGCACTGAAACAAAAAATTTGTTTAGGACTGAGTGGTCATTATTTGTTTATATGGAGGTATTACGGTAGCAGGTGGGGAAGAGACTTTTCAGTTAGAAAAGACAAATATTACTAAGGAAAAAACATTTAAAATAGCAGAGAAAAAGAAAGAAAAAGAGAAAATGAAGCAGGGGTCAATATGAACAACAGAAATGTAAAACTGGAAGACAGATATTTAACAGGAAATCTCAGGATGGTAAAATCAGTTTGGGAATAATTTCACAAAGCACATGTCTTATACCAGGGGGAAAAAGGGCACATTGTGGTGAAACAACTGAAAAAAAGAATAAATCAAAAAAAATTTTAAAAATATGCTTCTTACTATAAATTATTATTTCTGCTGAGGAACAGTGGTGCGTGTTTTGCATTGTTTTTAAAATTTCTCGAGAAATGCAGGCATGATTTTCTAATAAGTCTCTGTTAAAAGGGATGTTGGAGATTATTTTTTTCCTGTTTTCATTACATGAATATTACATTACATTACATGAAAACAGGAGCGACATATCCAGTACTTCATTTTGAGAACTATTAGTCCATATCATTCCATGTTACTTCCCCTGCAGAAGAGTACATAAAGAAATTTCCCTCAGTCTCTCAAACGTCAAGCTCATTTTACCCTCAGTAGACAAACCAATTGAAGACCATGCTCCAGTTCTTAATCTGAAAAATGGAGATAATATTTTCCCAGTAAAATAGTTATAAACATTAATGAGTTTTATTGTTTTTTTCTATTTTAGTAAATAATTCCTAAAAAAAAAAAAAAGGCTTTCATTACCTTTTTCTAGAAAAATAAGTTGGAACAGAAATATGAGAACTTGAATTTTTTGCTGCCAGCAAGACACAAATCAAAGGGTAGCAGCTAGACATACAAAGAGAGCTAGGTATGTTTTCTGGCAGCAGGAACAATAACAGTGTTGAGAGAGTTCAATGTTCAGCAATGACATCTTCCTTTGGTTTTAAGCAAGTACATGCAAGGGGTTTCATAATTTAGGACAAGGAGTGTCCTAATTTAAAGTATGATCCAGAAGTCACAGTATGCTGCTTTCTTGTGTGCTATAGATATATAAAAAGATAGAGTCATACAATAGTACATATCTGTGTCCATAGATACAAAGAGTAAATTTGCATGTGGTGTTTGTGTCATTGGGTATTTTTGCTAATAAAGAAACAGCAATAGCAAATTTTTTTAAAAGGAAAAAAGCAGGAGCAAACAGCATTAAGGTATGCTCAGAATGCCCCAGAAGGTTAATTTTCAAATTATTTCACTTTAAAATCATAGATGAAATATTGCTTATTACATGCATATTTATAAACCAATTACCTTGAAATTAGTATGATATAATAGCTTTACAGCCTGTGCACATACATACATAACATACGTAACAACAAAAACTACAGCTCCTTTATGTGATAGTAAACCAGAGTCTATGATTGATTTCCATTGCCTTGTAACAGGCAGATGTTGGCTTGGGAGTTTGAATCATATCTAGCATAGTTTTTACTGACTATTCAGGGGCTTTCAGTGATTGATCACTAATTATAAAAAGATCAACCTGCAATCAAATAATCCTAATTATCCTATTGCTATAATTCTAAAAAAGATATTAAATATTACAAAAATTATATGCCTTGAGAGCTACCAAGTACTTGTAACTCCTACAAAAACTATTGTGTTTGTGGTTCTTGGATGGTTTAGAGATTGTAGCTTGAGAAAACAAGAAGGTACAAAAAAATCAAAACATAAAATGCTGTAGAAGAACCCACGCAATAAGACTCCCTGCAGCTTGACAGCATGTAATGCAAAGGAGTAATAAAATTTTATTCCAATGCAAACCATTAAAATAAAGAAAAACAAAATAAACAATGTTATTTTCAAGCATATTATAATTTATGAACTAATTTCTAAGTTACTCAAAAATACTTACTATGAAAATGTAAATTTAACATGATAAAAAAATATATTTTCACTGTAAATTTTTAAAAGGATAACCACAGTGTAAAATATTAATTACAATACTAAATTTATCTTTATTTTGATGATCCCCTTTGAGTGAAATTATTGCAGATTTTAAAGGTTAATTAGCTAAAGACTGATTCTGGATTATGTACAAACTGATTTTAAAGGACTGCTTATGAGAACTCAAGCAGATGACTAATGACAGGCAATAATTTTGTCCTTGAAAGAAAATTACTTGCAGGCACCTCACACTAAAATTTCACTGAAGTGATACGCTAGTGTTTTCAGAATGACCACAATAATGAAACAGTTTTAAAAGCCTGAATATTTAACTAAAAAGTAACTATTGTTTGCTAATGAATTAAATAAAAATGCATTTAGAATACAAAAAAAAATCTGCAATTTTTTAAATTTATTTTGTCTGGTATAATCTAATGATTTGTGCTCCCTCTACTGGCAGTGAAACAACAATTCTTTGTAACAAGAACTGTCTGCTGAAGATAACTGGGGCACACAAAATAATTAAACACAGAAGAATTTGTAGCACATTAACTTTTTGACAAAAAGCAGATGCATAAGAGTACACTCACAACACAGAAAAATCTCAAATTGGAGAAGCAAAATAATAGCCTGGGGAGAAATATGATCTCTTTCCAAATATTCTAAAATGAGAATTAAAAAATCTTTTCTTAAAAACAGGGACTTACAAACTCCTTTCAGGTCACATGGTGACCCCTTCTCCTATTATTCACAAACCCTGTACACATTTTGTCCAACACGTTTTTTTTTCCCTACCCATTGAAGTCAAAAGTACAAGTAGACATGGGACAATCAGATAATTTTTAACAAAACACATTATGCAAAAATATTTATTAAAGACTCAAGAATGGCTCTGAATACTGCTTTTATTCTACTGAAAGGAACAAACAAATGTGTGATTAATTCTCTCATACTTTTGGGAAAGAGCAAAAAAAGTGAAAAGAAGACAAGCACTACAGTCTCAGAATGTAAGACCTACATTCCTTACTAAGATTACAGTCCAAAAAAGAGCTCCCAGAAATCAAACCAAATTAACCCTGGTAACCCATTGGTAAATCATAAAGGCAAGAGGAGAGCAAAGGGAGGAAAAAAATACCATCTATTTGTAGGGCATTTTGACTATCCAGACATCTATTGCACAAATACAGAAAACAGGGACTCTGTTGAAACTACAAGTAATCCTGAATGTACTTCTTACTGACAAATTGGATTTATTTTCCTTTCATGAAGACATTTATGATTCTGAAAGTACTGCTACATCTGGCTCATATGAGATAAATAACTTGCTCCTATATGTGTGAACAGTAAGAAAACCGGGACACCTAGAAGACAGTTACGGGCATTAAACGATCAACCTCCATACTGCTGAGAAACATAAAAAAAAAATATAAATGCAAACAACCCAAACCAGTGATACTAGCTACAGCTGTAGATCAGTGGCTATTCTTATGTTATATCCAGCTACAACTATCAAAAACAAGCCATTTATGCTCAAAATGCCTTACTCTGAAATTACATTTGAAATTAGATTACAGGTTCTGGAAGTCCTAGGCTTTTGCTCTACAGATCAGATGAGATAGTAACAATGATCTCTCTCAATATGAATCTATCCGACTCTAATATGAAAGTTCCATGGACGATGGCTTTCTTCTGACATCACAGTATCCTCTGGTTCAACATGAATTTATTTTTTAGGTTTTTAATTTCAAAAATTCCAATTTCAAAAAACAAAGCACAGCTGTTTACATAGTCCTGGTTCCAAGGCTCAGCCTTGATTTTTCCTTAATTCTATCGCTTCCTATTTTTTTTCCATAATAATTTTAATATGCTATTGAAGCCTAAGGGAGGCTCAGAGAGTACTATGTAAGGAAAATATACAGCCATCTATTTTTGTCTTTGTGTAGAGAAGATACTTTTACCTCTGAATTACAGGTATCTCAGAATACTATGAAGATACTGTCAATCACTGAAGTACATTTTAATGTGCTCTGTTTTCTTCACAGGCAAAAATTTGGAGCAACTATAGCTTCCACTTGATAAATAACCAAGCAATGTGTCACTCAGAACTTCATGGGGATTCTATGCCCTAGGTACTAAGATTGCTATAAAGCTGTTTTAGCAATGGTAGGTAATTTTGAAACAATATTACAAGTGACTCTTGCTTTTCTGGTTCTTTTTGGGTTTTGTTTTTAGGTTGTTTTGTATTTTTGTGCATCATGCAAATTAGAAAATATACCTGCTTGAACAATATGAGGAACTTTCAGACACCAAATGGTCAAAAATATACCTGCATGCATGAATCATAGTGAAAAAAAACATACTTCATCACTCATCTAAAGGCACACACCCTTGGCATTTTATTTAGAGAGTTTTAAACATGACAGAACTCTAGATCAAGGCAAATCAGTCTCTAAATCTAAGCAGCATCTCAACCAACAGCTTAAAAATTGTTTGGCAGTTGAGACTGAAACAGGTAGCTGTTTCCTTTATTTCATCTGTGCTCTCCTTCAGTGAGGAACCTTCTCTTTTTCTTTCATGCACAGCTAATATTACATAAGGATGTAAAAAACCATCAGCTCTGCCACTCCAAAAGGCTGGTTTTCACCATTTGAAAAAAAAAAAAAAGAAAATGAAAAACATGAGAATCATTTCACTATGAACTCTATAGTCAATGTACATGTTAGAAATGGAAATTGCCCTCTAACCAGCCATCTCTCTAGGTGAATAAAGACTCTTCAGTAATCTATACTATGCAGTAAAACATAAGCTCTTAAGAGTTTTTTTCTGGAGCAGCACCTATCAGCATCTAAAAACTACAACAGAAGCTAATGACAGTAACAAACATAAGCAGAGATGTCTTTTCTGTATTTGCAAATTTTTCCTATCATAGTTCTCTGATTAACACAGTTTTCAGTACTAGTGAGAAAAGGAGACATGCCAATACAAAGCGTGTGAGTTATGCACACAGTTCTTGATTATATTGCACAGGTCTTTAAAGTTCTTATACGGGAATTGTGGGGGGAATATTTCTACTATAAGTAGAGCAATTTGAGGAAGGTTATTTGTTCACGTCCTTTAAATTAATATTTAAATTACTTTTCTAGTGACTTCATATTCTTCATTAAAGCTTTGTACATGCATTTTGTTTCATTTAATTTTGTTCTTCTCTCCTAAATATGAAATCTCAACTCACCCTTCATTATATTTACAGCCAGCCCAAGTCATTACAATTCCACGCATAGATTTCCATTTATTTTGTATGGAGATCAAATATAGACTACAGCTATTAATATGCAATAATGAAGCTTAACAATTTTGTTATACTAAGTTAAAATTCTATTTATAATCTAATAGCATGAAAGACTTGAGGCAGGAATTAAGCTGATATTCAGCTCAAGCAGATAAACCAGTCACCTGCTGGGCTAATTTTTTTTTACTTAATCATTAATTAACGTTAGCATAATGATTTATTTTACTGGTATTTTAATAAACTCCATTGAGTAAAAGTGTGTGCTCTGCCATAGATCAAATGTACCATGACTACTGTTCAATATCTTCTATAGATGTAATAAGATTTTATGCTTTATTACTTGCAAAGCTTTAGCATAAAAATTGTGCAGGGGACATGGTTATCTTTAGATGATAAGGTTCATTAGCTCACCTCTGATACTGGTATCCACATTTGTAAGTACTAAAGTCCATAGGCCTTTGTAACTCCCTTTATCTTCCATCACTGTAATTTATTTATACATAACAACTGAGTAGAATACCAGCTTTTTTAAAAAGCCTGGGTCCAGAAGATCTTTGAATAATAAAACTACTGTGGCAAGTTCCTGAACAGGCATATGCTTGGTGACCATTATGCTTGGTGAAGGTAATTATTACAGCCATACTGTGTTGATACACTTTCTGTTTCTCTTGTATAAACAGCAATAAGTGTAATAAGTTGCTGTAAGTCCAAGAAAGGGCCATGAAGATGATCAATATCCTGGAGCATCTCTTTTGTAAGGAAATGCTGAGAGCTGTAACTGTCCAGCCTAGAGAAGAGGAGTTTCAGGCAGGATCTTATCAATGTATATAAGTATCTGATGGGAGGGTGTAAAGTAGATGGACTTTTTTTGGCTGTCACTGTAATATCATATGTAACTGTAGTATGTTGCAACAGCAATTTCGAGCTTTGTGAAGATATGAATTTTCAAAATACAGATTACAGAAATAATCACTGATAATAAACAATCACTGAGAGTTTGTTTCAGTTCTGAAAGCAAAATAGAACTCCTGGTTATATACCGAGGCAAAGCTTTTTCAAACTGATGTTACTATGTGTTTCTCTCTACTACTATTCCATATACAATTAGCATGACTCTGCATAACCAGCCACCCACTTTATGCATGTGTTTCTCATCCATCAATCCTCTATAGAAGACAGTATGGTGTCTAATGACTCCAGAACAAACGTAGACTTTGAATAATAGAGTCAGGAATTTGGGTTATTCTGGAAAGAAATTACAGAAGTAGAATTCTCAGATCTAGTTAAAGTCCAATATGTTAGCTAAAAACTCCAGAGATCCCTCTTTGTGAAGCAGGTGAGGACTGCTGAGCATCATAGAATCATAGAATCGTTTGAGTTGGAAGGGACCTTAAAGATCATTGAGTTCCAACCCCCCTGCCCCTCACTCTCCCCACTAGAGCAGGTTGCTCAAACCCGTATCCAGCCTTGTCTTGAACACCTCCAGGGATGGGGCATCGATTGAGTAGATACTTGCTGATAAATAAGATTTTCAGCAAATTTTTTAGAAAAATGTATAGATCTATAAGATCATTCTCTGCCAGAAGTTTTTTTATGTCTTTAACAAGTTGTTGTGGTTTAACCCCAGCTAGCACCTAAACACTACACACCTGCTTGCTTACTCAGCCCCTGGTAGGATGGAGGATAGTATCAGAAAAGTAAAAGTGAGGAAAAATTCTTCAGTTGAGATAAAGACAATTTAATAAGTAAAGTAAAAGCTGTGCATGCAATCAAAGCAAAGCAAGGATTTAATTCACTCCTTCTCATCTTCAGGCAGTTGTTCAACCACCTCCAAGAAAGCAGAGCTCCATTATGTATAATGACTTGCAGAGAAAAAACACTTTCCTCCTTCTTCCCCAGCTTTATAGGCTGAGAATGACATCAATTGGTATAGAATATTCTTTTGGTCAGTTGGGACCAGCTGTCCTGGATGCGTCTCCTCCCAGATTCTTGTGCACCTAGCCTACTCTGATGCAGTGGTATGAGGAGAAGAAAAGGCCTTGACTCCGTGTAAGCACTGCTCAGTAATAACAAAAACATCTGTGTATTATCAATACAGTTTTCATCAATACTTAACCTCGTACTAGGTACTATGAAGAAAATTAACCCTACTCCAGCCAAAACCAGCACATAGCAACGCAACCAAACCAAACAATCCACAAGTTTTCTTCCAAGAAGCAATAGGGAGAAGTAGAAGGTAATCATCATTATTATTTATTTATTATATAGCTCAGTATTTTTTTTTTATTTCCTGAAAATCTGCTAACATGATTAACCCCAAGGGATCTTAATCCTAGTTAAGACAGGATTTATGATATCAGTCAAATTTCAGTCTGCTAATTTTTTTATATACAAACAAAAGTATGATACCATTTATGACATTTATGTCATATTTATGATATCAGTAACATATTAGTCTGCTAATTTTTTTTATATACAAACAAAAGTACTCTCAGTAACGAATTAATTAAAAGGCTGCAGCTCTTAATCTGTGAGGAGAGACTGAGGGATCAGTATGTGTTTGGCCTGGAGAAGAGAAGAATTGTATGCTGTACCCCTATAGGTAAATCAAACTCTGCCAAGGTGCAAGCTTGAGAACTGACTCACAACTGTCCCTACTCTTCACTTACTGGCATGAACTCTATGGTCTCAGCCTGTACCAGTTAGTATTCTCCTAAGCAAACCTCAAAAACAGTTCAGGAGCTAGCACAGGACACTTGCTGGTACACAACATGGATTTCTCCTCTCTGAGAGGAGACAAGAGAGAGTTTCGCTATAGAGACATGAGTCATCTGATGTCAGGACAGTTTGTGTTTAAAGTTTATTTATATGAATATACCCACAGATCTATTATCCACTTTCATTAGCTTCTTTCTCTAATGTTTGCTATCTTACTTTTTTAACAAGTCCTAAATAAAGCTGTCTTATAACTGCAATACTTTTAATATATCTGTTTCATATTTTTACTAGTACCTTATTTCTCATTATAACCATGTAACAGAAACATAGATTTCAGGGCTTCATGTAATAGAAAATGATGGAATAGTCTGTCAAAACAGAAAAGTTTCCCTCTGTAGATAGCTTGTGTTCCATGACTGTTAATTTTCATTCCAGTTAATTTAGCTGTAGAAATATTAATTATATGTATATAAAGGTCTTCAATATTTTTAATTTTAATATTGTCAGTCTCTTTGCTTGTCAGGTGGGTTCCATGGGCTCACTTCACCTTGTGTATCTCTGTTGCCTTATTGTTCTCTCTATTAAATCTCTCTATTTCAAATAGGGGGAAGGATTTGAATTTTGTTTATTTGTTTGTACTTAATAAGAAGCATCTTGCTAAATTTATGTAGTCTTCTCCATAGGCTGCAGAGGCGTCATAGAGAGGTTAGAAGTGGTGTAGGCTCATTTTATAACAGGTGCAGAGGTACCTAATACCTATTCCAGACATAATACATTATATTTGCATTGTCTTGTGTTACATTCTTTGGACTTGACTTCTGAGTCCACAACCAGTTCTGGGAGTTTTAATAGTTCATAATCAAAATTTTCACCTAGATTTTTATTATTTCCCCTAAATCTTTCTTGCTTATCTATATATGCTTTTAGTTTTTGTAATTTTAAAAATTCAAGTATCAATTCTTCAGGTTATTCTATAGATTTGAGAATTAGCTAGGTTTGGGAGGAAGGAAAATACAGTTATGTATTCTGTTCTGCTCTACATAAAGAGGTTGTAGAAAGATGAATCGAGAAAAAAATATAAGCAGTTCCTCTAGAAACTGTGTATTTGATTTCATAGTAATGTCATGATGGCTTGTTTCTAAAGAAATCTAAAGAGAAGTCTTGGTAAAATCTAACGGTCAAATTCAGCCCTGCTGTGTCTGATAAATTATGTGAGAGCTGATTATGTCCATTCTAATATACATAAGTATGTTGGGTTTAATGTCTAGAATTCCTGACAAGTGGAAACAAAAATGTTAGGTGAAATGATATATTTTCATTCTTTTTACATTGAAATTGAAAGTGTCTAGAGCTGTAGAGAATACAAAATAATGCAAAGCTGAATTATGCAGCAAAACAGTGCAAAACTAGATGAGAAAAAAACGTAAATATAGAATAGATATTTAAAAACTTTGTTGTATGATCTCTAGCATTTAATTCCTCTGAATTACTTGAAATGCAATTTAAACAAGAAGCTAAGGCAGTTAATAGCTCTTAAGAGAAGACAAAACTGTTTTTTTCCTTTAAATTTTTTTTTCTTTTCCTTTTTTCCTTTTTTGTCTTTTTTTCTTTTTTTTAAATATTGTTTTAGTGTTGCTCCCTACATTTTTGTGGGGACATGGGGACATAAAACATCACATGTTTTATGAATATATCATGCCAAAGGCAGAATAATGATTGCAAAAGTTAGAATTTTAGGGTAATTATTGATATAATATTAAACAAATAGATTCCTTTATCTCCTACTCATTAAAGAAAGTCCTTTTTTAAAGGAGTTGTATGTTGGTACAAGCTGAACTCTGTTTATGACCCCAGTACTGAAACATGTAATCTCTGATCCCTGTTTCTGGAAAGGTTTTTGACCTGTTCTTAACACTCATGTCCATGCTGTCACTGAATTAAAATACTTAACCTGAATAAACTGGTCTTGAGATGGAGGTCACTACACTGAAAAGGATCTCATTTAATAAATGTAAACTGAAACAGCCTATAATACTTTTTGACAACTTTTTTAACAGAAAGATGCATCAGAAGATGTGTCACTAACAAGGAACTGACTTCAGGAAAGGAAAGACATAATTTGCATTTTGACTGTTCTGTTTAATAAGGAGAAAATGCTGAGCAAAGATAATCTGTGCTTTGAACTTTGCACAGCTTAAATTCCATTCTCAATGATTGGTAATAAAAAGGAGACGTATCAATGTAAACAAGCTATCACTTAAATAGAGAAACCTATGTAGAGTTTTGAAGGGACAAAAGAGCAAAAAAACCTGGGTACTTTGCTTAGACTGGAGCTCTAAAAACCTCTTGTCAGTTTCAAACTGAACTGAGCTTTAAAAGTGGGGCATGAAGAGAGTGAAAATGAACAACTACCGGAAGTGAAGAGAGTAGTTGAAAATCCAGTACACTTGATGCAAACGTTTTGTTACGGAGGTAAGAAACCAATTGAATCTGTGGCCTGGGCTCAGAAGAGTACATCTGCAAGGTTAAATTATAAATTCTAAAAACCTTTGTTAATGAAGTATAGTACAGCATGTACATAGTAATGTGATGTATATGTCTACATTGTTATAAAGCTTTTGAAACTGTAGACTTTTTCAGGATGTTATTGGTATAATTTAGGAGAATCAACATAATTATTTTGGATTAGGTAATGGAAAGTGGCATGATAAATAAATATTAGAAGGCTCTTGGGGATATGAAATTATTATTAAATTAGAACTTCAGTTTAAATGATAAGGTCTAGTGATTACATTTTCATTAGTTGTACATTCCACAGTGTCACAAAATAGCTTTGTTGATTGTGCTTAATTTAAAATGCCTTCAAAATGCAACATGATTACATGTCTCTTTAAAATAATATTGTTGTGTTGAAAAAAAAATGGATGGGACTGGTTGAAGCTTTTTGTAGCTAGTAGGAGAAACTGCAACTCTCATGTAGAATATGTATATGAAATATATTCCACATGAAACCTAATATTTTCACCAATAAAAATAGCTATCCAAAGCAAAAATACTGTGGAAAATGTTGAAGCAGATAATATTAGTATTTCTCTAGCAATAAACACTTGGTAAATTACTGCTAAATACTATAAGAGTTTCAGAAAGCAGGGACCTGTAAGAGTAGAACAGAGAATGAAAAAAAAAAAAGGCATGGCAGCATGATTATGAAAAATCACCTAAAGAAATAAAATATAAGCTAAAAGGCACCTGCAACTATAAGTATGATTTTATTATATTTTTTTAATATAGTGTGTTTAGGGGATTACAGTCATATTTTCTTGTAGAAAATCCACAGGTTTGTAACCAAATAATATTTTACTTCATCACAATTTTTTTTTAAATTATAAGATCTAGATCTCAGGTGAACTAAACTAGACAGATGCTACAGAAAGCATTTTTGTAAAATGAAGGTGGTTTTTTTTTGAAATAGAATGAAAAAAACATGTAATAACAAGAAAAGATTGATCTCATACATAAAATACTTCCACTAGATTAATTATTTTGAATTTATTACTACACTGATTTTATTATTAAGTATTGATTTATTATTAAATTAATATTTTAAACTACACTTTATAGCTTATGAATTACTGT
The DNA here is from genome assembly GCA_004320125.1 of Scolopax mira. Classification (NCBI taxonomy): domain Eukaryota; kingdom Metazoa; phylum Chordata; class Aves; order Charadriiformes; family Scolopacidae; genus Scolopax; species Scolopax mira. The sequence goes on from BJBW01002844.1 coordinate 51,095, forward strand.
GACCAAAGTAATATTTTTGAATATTTAAAATTAATTTTATTGCATATTATTTATAAATTCCCATTATTAAATATTGATAAATAATTTTTCTTTCTAGGTACCTGATTCATCCCAGAGTATATGATGATGTCACTATAATCAGCCTCAAGCTATGTGTCTGGTTTAATTTTTATTTTTCCTTGAATTTTTGCTGTGCCTATCTCTATTTCTGTTTTATCTGCAGTGATAAACATCTCCACTTATTGAATAAAATAGGAAAAAAGTTATACCAGGCATAGCAGTTGTGGTTTAGACACTGTTATTATTTTGTCTGTATTTGTTATTTAATCCAGTCAAGTGACAGGCTGTGACTATATCCTCCAGAGTAGTTGTTGCTTTCAAACTGTAAAAAAATCCAAACAACAAATCCAGCCACAGTGATCAGACAAAAGCTGCCATGTGCTGTGACCAGGACACAAACTGGGCAGCGAGAAAAGTGCATAGACCCAAGGGTATGGCATAGCACATGTCCTAGTGTTGCATCCAAAGTGCAACCAGGCTTAAGGGCAATTGATCAGACTAAATACAGGGAGTAGATTATGTACTTTTCTTTCATGATAATGAAATAATACTAAATTTTGTATCACTACAGAAAACTGGAGTGACTGATTTTGCTTACTTGATTCTGAAGAAAAGTGCTTGAGCAATTAATTTCTATGAATTACAGTTCTATATATGCAATTTACAAGCAACCCACTTGGACAGTTGGTTATAGTCTACCTTGATGCATTCTGTCTGTGCTTAAATTCTGTGGTCCTCACATAATCATGGAATCATAGAATCATTTAGGTTGGAAAAGACACTTGGGATCATCGAGTCCAACCATCTACCCTACTCTACAAAGTTCTCCCCTACATATCCCCCAACACCACATCTAAATGACTCTTCAGCACGTCCAGGGATGGTGACTCAACCATTCCAGTGCCCGACCACTTTTTCTGTAAAAAATTCTTTCCTAACGTTCAGTCTAAACCTGCCCTGTTGGAGATTGAAGCCATTCCCTCTCGTTTGGTCACTAATTACCTGTGAGAAGAGACCAGGACCAACCTCTCTACAGTGTCCTTTCAAGTAATTGTAGAG
>BJBW01002844.1:52403-74061 GCA_004320125.1 Scolopax mira
CTTGGCCACCTGGGCACACTGACGGCTCATATTCAGGCACTTGTTGATTAGAACCCCCAGGTCTTTTTCTGCCAGGCAGCTTTCCAGCCACACTTCCCCAAGTGCATGGGGTTATTGTGTGCAGGTCACTTAGACTTGTTGAAGCTCATATCATTAATGTTGGCCCAATCTAAGTCTCTCTGTAGAGCTTCCCTATCCTTATGCGAATCGACACTCCTGCTTAAATTGGTGTCACCTGCAAACTTGCTGATTATATGTCCTTATCAAGATCATCAATAAAGATGTTAAACAGAAATGTCCCCAACACTGAGCCCTGAGGCACACCACTTGTGACTGGCCACCATCTGGATTTAAATCTATTGAGCACTACTCTTTGGCACCTTCTAGCCAGCCAGTGCTTGATCCAGCAGATCATATGCTCATCCATGTGTGCAGTGTGCTGAGTGCAGTCAGTTTTTCCACAAGAATTCTCTGGGGGATGATATTAAATGCTTTTCGAAAGTCCAGGTATACAATATTCAGTAATCGGGTCATCTTGTCATAGAAGGAGATCAGGTTCATCAGGCACGACCTGCCTTTCATAAACACATGCTGACTAGGTCTGATCCCCTGGTTGTCAATTTGTTAATATATCCATTCTGTGGACCATCCATCACCTATGATAGTATAGTTAATTAACTTTTGGTAGCATTAAGACACAATATCTTAATGTATGCTGGAGGATGTTTTTCTACATATGGTTCAAAATAATCTTAATACATTCTTTGTCATGCATATTATTCTCAGAGACCTGAGAAATCTGAGTCATAGTAATATATATTTTTGTGAATGTGTGTATGTAGTTATGTACTTATACACTTATATCTATATTCTACCTTCCCAACCACTTGATACTTGATACTTGCATGTCTCTAATTATACAATCATTATTCCTATGTTATTAAAAAGTTATTCTTTTTCAAGTTACAAGGAGAGTTCAGGTGCAATTATGGGATAAGAAAATAGGTTCTAGTATCAGACTAAAGCAACAAGACCCCCACCTTAATATTCATGGTTTTTTATACTGGTATTTACATCTATTAAAACACATGTTTATTTGAAATAAAAAGAGCACTGACCACGTTTTTACTCACCAAAAACATCCAATTAGGAGGAACAGATAGAGGAAAATATAGTGCAATAAGCTTACCTAAAATTCAATAGCTTGTAACAAGAAATGAAAAAATCAGATCTTCTGGTCTTCTGTTGTAAAGCTTAATATGTGAATGTATGTTCTCTATATTGCTGAAATTGCCACCCAGGAGTTCATGCTGGAATACCAAACATACTGTTGTCATCTTGGCTATCCCATTTTACCTTTGGTCAAGAAGTGATACATTAATTCTGGAAGTTCTAGGAAACTTTAGAAATCGTATTCTTTAAATATGGTCCAGTTGATGACAATTAGATTGTCTTAATACTTCATGAAGTATGTATTATACTTTGATTTTGATGACACTAGTGTATTTAGTAGTCTATAGTAATGTTGTAGTAGTCTATAGTAATGTATTAAAAGCAACAGCTTGATTTTTTAGTCTTGAAAAGGAAAAAAAAAAGAGAAGGCCCAGCTTTATCAAAAGGTTACTGTTTTGTAGGTGATTATCTCAGAAGTTACTTGATGCCTGTGTTTAGGCTGCTGAAGAAATCCCAGGTGTTGGATCATTCAACATGTCTTAATAGACCAGTTCAAATGCTGTGCAAAGTTGAGCATCAAAACAAAAGGCTCCATAAAAAATGCACTTTTAAAAAAATGAACTGAAAGTATAGACTGAAAAAACAACTTTATCAAAATGTTTAAACTGGTGGACTTTCCTACAACCTCATAGTATCCAAATAACCCTGAACTGTGAAAATCTGATCTATTGTGAAGTTTAAACCCATTCATGTTTTAATTTAACAATATAATAGCTTTCTCAAATAATAATTAAAAAAAAATCTCTGTTTTCATATTTTAAAAAGAGATCAAAATGCTTTTATGCTAAAATAAAAATTAAAACAATTAATGTGATAACTCTGTGGTGGTACAAAAAAGTGCAATGGGTTTTCCCACTGTTTTACACTGTGGGATTCCACTATGTTTTTAGTGAGAAAATAATTCCAGGAAAAATTTATAAAGCATAAAACAGATCTTCAATTATACTTATATTTTTTCAATACTTCTTGTGTCTTTAGGACAAATTTTAAATATAATTTAAAAAAAAGTGATCACATATATATTGTATAGAGTCCAATTAAGTAAGCTTTACATATATGATTTCTAGCTTAATAGTAAAAATATACATTAAAAAATAACCCAATAGTTTTAAAAAGCTTAAATACATTTCTGATATTTTTAAAGACCAATATTTGACAACTTGACTACCCACTGTAGCTTAGCAGATTTCAAGAATTCACTGGATACCACCAAAAGATTGTGTTTTCTATTTATAAAAAGTGGAAAGTGTTAGCTGCAGTCTCTGTTTCTAAAGAAAAACTTTTTAAGGTTTTTAATGGATTATTAAACTCCCTATTTACATTATTATATTGTAACATTTACACTGTTACATTATACAGTTTTATGGTTTTAAAATAAACATACAATATCATGTTACTCATTAAATGAACAAGCATTTTAATAGTAAATTTTAGAAAGAACCATCTCTTTTGGGAAAAAAGTCTCTATTTATGCAGTAAAATTTTTGGGTAAAGAAGGTATCCTCTCAGGAGCCTTGACAGAAAAAAAACCATAGTACATACATAAAATGGGATTTAGGCATAATTAGGGGTATCCCAAAAAAAAGTGATATAATAACATCAGCACCTAATTTATTCTAGAAAGTCTTAGACTTAGCTGTTATTTATGGAAAAGTTATGTATTCCCTTACAACTCAGTCCATACGTACCAAGAGCTCTTATCACCTGAGCACAGACATGCCTGCCTCCCTCCTGAGATTCAGTGAGAGTGAGAAAATAAGCTGAGTAAAAACTATAGTTGGATTTAGACTTCTCTTCTAATATATGTTCTAGTTTGTCTGGATATATCTGATTGTTTGGATAGGGCACTTCAAGCTCAGATAGGACATATAAATTCAAGTCTAGTTAATTTGGAAAACAATGAACAGAAGATGGAGGAAATATTTATATTTTTTTTTGTGAAATGAAGATGAGGTTTGGACTCCCACAGTCTCCAGGCATTAAAAGCTCCCAGGATTTTCTTAAATTGGATACACTTTAGGGCTTCTGATAAACCCTGTCCAAAAGCTATGCTCTGAGCAGGCCTAACAAGAATCTGTCAAGAGCAGACCCACTGTAAAACTCTTTGACTTGTTTTATTTTTATTAAAATATTATGTTCTGATAATGCAAAGAACTCCAGCTAGGTTACTCTGTTGTGTTGATAATGGTGATATGTGCCACCCTCCACATCAGGCTTATGGTTCCTGATCTTGCCTGTAATTCCACTTCAGAGTAGTACTACATGCACTTGAAAAAGTCCTGGGATCCAAACCTGATGCACAGAAGGCAACAGATGCTAATGACATTTGGATTGGAGTCAATGCATGGTTCCCAAATGGGTGTAACGGAAACTAGAAAGCCACTATCAATTATGCTCTAAGTTTTGGGTTGGCTTTTTTTTTTGTGTGTGTGTGTGTGTGTAAACATACATATGTAAGGGGAAAGCTATGTGATGACATATTTTAAGACCTTGCTAAGTAAGATGAGAAGTTTCTCATCACTTGCAATATCTTTTCTTTTAGTACTGTATCGATTTTAAATACTTATGGAGGTTTGTTCAATTGGTGGTTTATTTGAATGATGGTATTCAACATTATGAATATGGTGCACAGATTCTCAAGGGCTTTGATAAAACCTATAGAGGTAGTGAAACATACACCTCCACACCTGCATTTCTTTTTCTCCAGTAAAACATTATTCACAGGACCTTAATACAACAACATTGAAACAGTGGTATTCCTCAACCTCTACATACCTCCAAGTTGATTCAGTATTTTCAGCTAGTGCTCATACTAGTTAATTGCATTTACATAATCAAAATAAATGGCTGTGTAGTGAAGTAACTTACCATGAAGGCTCAACTTTTTCTTGCATCTTCAACATCCTATGGAAGTTGAATAATCTTCCATGCATTTTCTTTTTAAAACAATGTTGCCCAGTATCAAAGAAAAGAGAGTTTAAAAGCTATTATTTCACTCCACAAATGAAAGCAGGAATGTCCTCCTGAGAGGTGCTAAATCTTTCTGACTTTTGAGACCATACTCAGAAGCTGAGGGCAGCTTCACAATCAGGTCTCATAACAATCATAGAAAATATACATTAAACTTCCTCTTAGCTTTTGAATGATTAAGCTAAAATCAGTAAACAGAACTACCCATTTCCTCCACATCTATAAATATTTATAAATAAACACAGTTTGTGATCTACAGCTATAAAAAAAGAGTTAATAACTTCCTCTGCTCCTTCTGCATCCAGCTTTCTTCATTTGGGGAGAAACACACAGTGCATATTGGTGTTAAAATTGTTCATAGTAGGGCATATTACATTGTTGGTTTGGCTCCAGTTCTCCAGTTTTCAGTTGTCTTACTTACCTTAAATCAAAGTTTGAATAAGCAGAACTATTTTCATGTTTGTTTTATCTTACTGCTAAATTTGAGGCTTTGTTAAGCACACTGAACTTCTAATTAGCAGATGGGAACAGATTTACTTCATTGCCCATAGCTCACAATAAACCAAGGAAGACAGAGACAGTTCTGTATGAATCATGTTACTGTTGCTTCATTAATGTTCCTTTTATTGATCTTAAATGTGGAATGCTTTTGCAACAAAAATACTTATTAAAGAAGGGAATTATCATGAAATAAGGACAGTTCAAGTTTCCTATATCCAATTTTCTGTTACTGCATTCTGAAGGACCATAATTTTAATCTACATTGAAAAAAATACTTTAAGTGTTGTGTAGAGGAAAAAAATATAAAAGGGTCCCATTCACCAATCTCTCCCCTTCAGAAAAACATTTAAAAACATTTTTTGCCCATTAATTTTAGTAGACTTGAAACATGCTTAAGTGTAATGGACCTACAGGTGTAACAAATCAGTGGATTTAAAGCAATTTTATCTGCTGCATCTGTTCTTGCCAGATAGACTCCTTAGCCATTTCCATAATGACAGTAAGTGCCAACAGCACTTAAAGGAAGATATCGGCTTTGTGAGCTCCTACGAGATATTCTAAAATTAAGGTAGCAGGTAGTGGGTACACTTTTTGTTCTAGCTTCTTGCAATGTAATGAAGCTTTTTGGAGTGACTCAAATAAATGAAGTTAGACCCAGTGAATCCGTATTGTATTAACCTGCATGGAATTTATGGTCTGGCTGAAAGAAATTGCACTTCTCTGTAATACACATGAGACTAAATGATCAAAATAGTTGCTTTTTTGTCAAAAAAATCTAAAACTACTGGGATTTCATGTTGAAATTTGACATAAAGGGTCAAACTTGTAATTTTTTTTTCTTTGATATCACTAGAAATGTAAATATTTACATGCAAAGAAGAATATGTTTCAAGGACAATTATGACTTTGGTCTGGCTTTCTGCTTATCTGAGGTTCCAAAAAAAGGTTTAAAAAATTTTAGAGGGGGTTTGTTTTATTTTGTTTTGGTTTTTCCAAACATGCTGGCCATAAACAAAGAGGGATACTAAAATTTCCTTTTTGCCAAGTATAATTTGCTGGAATGGAAAGTTCAGATGCTGCTTTTTGCTAGATCCATCTTGAAACTTACAACTCTTTGTAGCACTCTCTAGTGTTACACACTGAACAGAACTTAGTAGAAGTAGCAGGAAAAAAATGGACAATGTGAAATTCAGGACTGAGGAACAAGTGGTGTAAGAGAGTAGAAAGAAGTGTGAGCAGACAGACAGACTCAAGGGAGGTAGATTAGTGGATATTATGGCTTGTGTAAGATTCTAATTATACTAGCAAGTACTTTTATGTCTTATTACTCAAATTCTATTAGCAGATAAGTTAATGTTCAGATTTTCATACAATCTGGAAACAAAACCCTTTGAACAGGTTTGTAATACATTTTTTGTCTCCTCACTATGTTCATAGGGTATAAAGCTCCAATTCTAGCTGACATGTTTGCCTACAGCCATTCATTTATCTTTCTGTCTTGATGTTTTGACCTCTACTGTCATGATTTGTTGATGATGTTGTCCCAAAGTGAAAGCTAAGACAGTGTTTTCACAGAAAAGAACAATCTTTAAAGGAAACTTTCTAAAAGCATGCCTAAATTTCCAAAATCTAGGGCAAGATTTCAGTTCATGAAGTTTGTACAATTTTCAATTTCTTTAAACTCATTCTCCCATTCCTAAATTTTTCTGCAAAAGACTGAATTTGACATCTGAATGTTTTTCAAATTCTTACTAAGAAAAGCTGTCACCAGAATGACTTGTTTTTCTATTTAGAACAAAACAAGAGATATTAATCATAGTGAAGGTGGTTGAATTGAATAACTAAGAACAAAACCATAATTTACAATAATTGAAAATAATTTCATTTAAAATCTACTGTGCTAATTATGCAACACATCTTCAGAGGTAGGTAAATTAACTGTTTAATCTGCTGATGAAATATTTCTTGCGCCTGAAATAGCAAAAGTGAAAGCTGCTTACTTGATTTCTTAAAAATGTCCTGCTACAAACCCAAATATATGCAGAACATACAAACCCAAAATATTAAGTATGGGTAACTTAAACTAAAGCATGCTGGTATTGTGGGTATTTTATGCAAAGTCTTTCAGATGATAAATGCAAAGGAACTTACTAAAAGAAAGAAAACTCTAGAAAAAGGAGCATAACACGAATTAGATGTTTTAAATAGTTACAATCTTTGTAAATGGAGAATAAACCAAACCCCAAGTATTTAACATATTACATTACAAAACTGTATACCACTGCTACTAGAGAATGAAGTACGAAACATAAAATATATTGGGTTTGTTTTTTTTTCATACACAACTATTGCACAGTAATCTATATATTTTTTAATTTTCATGGAAAGTAAGAAGACGAGAACAACGGTTTAAGAAACGTTTTAGCTACAAGAATTTTATCTAACTAAAGATCATATTATCATCATGATCAATCCAAGACATAAGCAAACCAGGACATTGCTGGAATGTGTGTCCTCCTCCTAGTGGCTGAGAAACCAATGAAAAGAGATGCTCTGATGGACTTCATACTCACCAACAAAGAGGGGCTCATTGGAAATGTGAAGATCAAAGGAAAACTTGGTTGCAGTGATCATACAGTGGTGCAGTTCAGGACCCTGAGGGCAGGGAAGGGAGTGAAAAGCAAGCTCACAATTGTGGACTTCAGGAGAGCAGATATTGGCCTCTTCAAAGATTTGTTCAGAAGAATTCCCTTGGAAGGGAGAGTGGCTCAAGAAAATTAATATTCAAAGATAACATCCTCCAAGTTCAGAAGTAGTCAACCCAATGAACAGGAAGTTAGGCAAACATAAGAGGAGGTCTGTGTGGATGAAGAAACTCAAATGCAAAAAAGAAGCCTGGAGAGGGTGGAAGATAGGACATGTAACCTAGGATAAATACAGAAACATTGTCTAAGAATCCAGGGATTAATTTAGGAAATCTAAAATCCAAATAGAATTTAATGGCTAAGGATACAGCCCTACAGAGGATTTGGGGGTGCTGGTGGATGAGAAGCTTAACATGAGCCAGAAATGTGCATTGGCAGCCCAGAAAGCCAACCGTATCCTGGGCTGCATCAAGAGAAGTGTGGCCAGCAGGTCACGGGAGGTGACTTTGCCTCTCTACTTGGCACTCATGAGACCCTTCTGGAGTACTGTGTCCAGCTTTGGAGTCCTCAACACAGGAAGAACATGAACCTGTTGGAACGGGTCCAGCAGAGGGACATGAAGATGATCAGAAGGATGGAGTACCTCTCCTATGAGGACAGGCTGAGAGAGCTGGGGTTGTTCAGCCTAGAGAAGAGAAGGCTCTGGGGAGACCTTATAAAGGCCTTTCAATATCTGAAAGGAGTCTATAGGAGAGCCAGAGAGGGACAGGGAGTGTAGTGACAGGACAAAGGGCAATGGTTTTAAATTGGGAGAGGGGAGATTTAGGTTAGATAGTAGAAAGAAATTCTTTACAGTGAGGGTGGTGAGGCACTGGAACAGGTGGCACAGGGAAGTCATGGAAGCCCCATCCCTGGAAGTGTTCAAGGCCAGGCTGGATAGAGTTTTGAGCAACCTGGTCTAGTGGGAGGGTGTCCCTGCCCACGGCAGGGGGTTTGGAACTCGATGATCTTTAAGGTCCCTTCCAACCCAAACCATTCTATAATTCTATGATTCTATGATTCTATGATGTCAAAGAAATGAGAAGGGCTTCTATATATCCATAGGAAACAATGGGAAAATTAAGGAAAAGTGTGGGCCCGTTGCTTAGTGAGATGGGGGACCTGGTGGCATAAGACATGGAAAAGGTTGAGGTACTAGATACCTTTGTGGCCTTCCTCTGGCCCTACTTGAGCAAGTCTGTGTCTTTCTATACTGGGGAGCCTAGGACTGTGTGGAGAACTCCAGCTGGGGTCTCATGGGTGCAGAGGGGGAGAATCACCTCCCTCAACTTGCAAACCACATGTCTTTTGATGCAGCTAGGATGTTTCTGGGCTGCAACCACACATTGCTAGCTAATACTCAGGTTTTTTGGTTTGCTTTGCTTTTTTGTTTGGGGTTTGGGGTTTTTTGTGTGTGTGTGTGTGTATTGTTGGTTGGGTTTTCTTGGTAGTTGGACTTGATAATCTTAAAGATCCCTTCCAACCATGAAGATTCTGTGATACTGTGTGTATGTGTGTATAGTTCAAGGCAAATTAAGTTTTGCACAATTTTCTTTCTGGGAATTCGGTAGGCATTTCATTAGTTGGGATTTGCCGTTTACCAATTAATTTTCCACTTTTCATCAGATCTCAAAGTCTTGTTTGAGGACTTAAAGTGTATGGAGTTTCTTATCGTTTGTACTAAAATCTAATCAGATGCTGGTCATACTTATGCAGACAGGAAGACTAATAAAAGGTTTCTGCCATTTTCTATTGATATTAACAACTGCATTTGTGTCTGTTCAAGCCATACAGCTTACAGAAACTATGGTGTATAAACAGATTTTTAGTCATCTTTATCTGTTTTCTACAGAATGCTGAATGGAATGCTGATGGGAATGCATCCCATCATTTAATCCTCTTCTTCAAAGAACACATCCTTATCAGCTGAAATACATAGAAATTTTGTTTCGCTAGGTATAAGAAAACTCACATTTTATTTTCTTCCATATTTGGGAAGTCACTTTTTTCACATATCTTTGGGTTTATAATGTCTATTTCTGTTTCTTAATTTGTCTTATAGCTGTTTTAATGCATTAAAAATGTGTATTTATGAGCAGTACAAAATAAATTTTAGAACTTATTTATATTTGGCCTCTGGTTGTCTTTATTATTATTAGCCAGGGTAACCAAAACCCTTAGAAGAAAAGCAGAGATTCTTATCAGCGGTGGGCTATATTTGGAAAAGGAACAAAAAGTATTCTTCATTCAATTTGCAAGATGATCCTTATTCCCTTTAATTAAAAAAAAAAAAAAAAGAAAAGGTTAAAATAAAAATAAATTTAAATAATGTTAACTGGATTGTATAGCTTGCTTTGTTTCTCTGATTTAAATTAAGTAAACTTGGTAATCAAGGCTGTGAAAGTCTTCAGTTCTCAGCAGGAGAACAGTTGTTGTGCACATGAAACAACACAGCATAACAGAACAACAGAAGTCATGGCCCCTTAACAGTTTATCAGTTTATCATGTAGGTTAGTCTTCGCTAGACCTTTTTCTATAACAAGCTTTTAGTTTAGATAGTTTAGAGTACTGTACAAGATAATGACCTCTTATGTGTTAGCTAGAATCCAGACATCTAAAAGAAATTTTTATTATTCTATTTTTTTTTTCTTTTGAATTTACACGTTTCTGTGCTGGGAAAATTATTCTTTCATTAGCTACTTATTTTTTTACTCACACATATTCATTAGAGTTTGTAAATTTTGGACATAACAACATTTTTATTTAAGAATGATTATGTGGCATGTGCTAATGCAGTAAAATGTAGTGGGCAGTCGGTACACATTAGAAATAAATTATATCTTTTCTCTCAGGCTTATTTTCTCATGATGCATAACTGCAGGAGTTTTGTGAATATTTTAATTCAGGTAACAAATTAATTTATTCACATAGAGGGATTTCAGTTGAGTTTGTGCTTTTCTGATATTTACTTTCTGCATATACAGTAGTGTTTTTAAAACATAAGTATCTTTCAGAAAAAAAAAAATTAAATTTGCACTTTAAAAAAAAAAAACAACCACCAAACCAAACAAAAAACCAAAGAACAAAGCTGAAAACTCTCTACAGGAGAAATCATGACTCATTCCATGGTCAGACATAGCAGAATTTCACTGAATTTCATAGACTCAGGATAGATACCCACTCCACCCCACAAAAAATTAGGACATGTAATTTCTCATCAAGGAATAAAAACATACTCACAAGCTAGGTCTCACAGTTACAGTGAGAAGTTTCAGTAGTAAACTGTTTCGCAGTAGTTTATGAAGAGCAAGTAGAATATATACTTTCACTTAATGTTGGCAAATTTCATAAGATTGTAGGGACAATATGTGAAGAAGTAAATAAGTGAGTATTTCAGATAAATATGTTTCATCATTCCTATTTTTACTTTGCAGTCCTGTGGATTTTGGCCATGGCTGTATGTTGAAGGCAACAGAAAACAACTTCATTGATGTGAAGTTTATATGCTAATCCACCAATTTTACAGGAAAAGTTTAAGGGCATGGAATTCTTAACTGTATTTCTGAGTAAACTCATAATTTTATAGTGACTGACCTAGATGCTTTGATCTGAAGTCTTAAAAATATTTTCATCTCTTAATCTTGAGAGATATACTATTTACTCCTCTTTGTCTTTCTTTTTTTTTTTTTTAATCAGAGTTTTCAATGTCTTTGAGTTAACGCAAACTTTTTAAAAAAATCATGCACTTGGCCCCTACACAGGAATTGATGTTACCATGTATCTCTGTTTGCTAGTACTAGTAATGCTCTCAGTAATTTCATTGCCTGTTGGTTTATGAAATAAAGGTCAACTAATCTTCCACACAAAACACAACAGACGGAGAATCACCCTACATCATATTTTTGCAGTTCATGTTTTGGTACACTTCATGTATTTTAAAGAGACACCAGAGAACAATTTTGTTATTTTAATACCAGCACAACTTGATAAAATACCAGAAGTTATTGAGTTGCTGACACTGATTTTTTCTAATATATTTTTTCATCTGCATTTCCTTCAGTAGTTTTACTAAGCAATTTTTTAAAATGCACTCCAAACAAACATGTCATGCTCAGCTTGCTAAAAGAAGAATGAAAGTATAATTAATATCGAATATTGAAAAAGTATGCTTTTACCATTATTTTTTGCAAGGAAATGAGAGATTGAAAGAAAGCATTTATTACTTGCCATAATGTAGCTAAAATATCTACCTTTTAAAGTAGTTCTTTGGCACAGAATCCATGTTCATAAGAAAACTACTAAAGGATCCCTAAGGATGGAGTGTTATGTTCCTGCAAATCTGAGGAATTTGTTACAATCTGAGAAAGTATATATATTATACAAGACAAAAAAAAAAAGGAAAAAAACTTCCAGTAAAGGTAAGATTGTTGAGATAAAAATGCAAGGTTTCAAGAGAAAAAAAAATCAAAGTGAAAATGTATAGAATTCTAAGGAAGAAGGGAATAGTTTCTAGATGACAGAGGAGTAGAGCAGCATCAGACATCATCTCCATTTCAAGCAGAAGCAGATACTGAATTTTTACCACCTGACTAATATCTGCGTAGTCATTGACAAAGATGTCTTATTAGGGATGGTGAACCTACTAACCCTATCATATTAGGTCATTATTCTCAGCTACCTCTGTGTGTGACAGACAATAAATAATTAATTTCTACTTAGAATCTGCATTTAGTCTGCCTGCAGAGTGTCTTCCTTAATGACACAAGTTGCCCACTGACACAGCATAGGAGGGTTATACTTTGAAAACCGGAGAAGGCAGATGTAGCATTGAACAGAAAGAGGGCAAGAGATTTCTGGAGAGAGGTTTGCCGGGTTTAGTGCCTCTGGTAAGAAGAGAGAGATGGAGGCACTGATTATATTATATTCAGCAGGAGTCTGCATATCATACACCCAAACTCCTTTTTTCAGAAGTGGCAATCAGAGCAGGCTCTATGATTGAATCTCTAGCCAAAGAAATAACAGTATGTGTTTTATTGAACTCAATAAACTCTTTTCATAGAAAACTACGTATTTTGCCTATAAGTAAAGTTAAATAAAAAAATTCTTTATATACTTTATATACTATAACGTAGAGATATTTGTAATATCCAGGGTCAATGTTTTTAGGATACAATCTATCTTAGCAATTATAATCAAATTTTGTGTAAATATTTGTTTAATAGATTTTCTGGTAGGATTAAACTTTTTTTTGTTGCTGTTGTAAGAAATTGATAGATATCCCACACTAAGGATTCATTATTGGCCTGATGGAGTAGCTTCATTGCTGGATTCAGAATGAAATGTGTAAAGATAAGAGGCAATGCCTTTAAACATTGCCTTGGGTTTATCTCTTTCAAGTTAAGCAAGAAAAAGATTGCTATCAGAAAAAAGAACAGCTTGTGTAAAGGAACGGCTATAAGGCAAAGAGTCAAAGAAATAGAAAAGGAATAGCTCTTTGAGGAATGTGTACACAGTATGGCTTATGAAAAAAACCAGCAAACACTGAACATGGAAGTTGACGTGGTTCATTTTTTTTTCTTTTTGTATTAGCATGCTGGAAACTTGCTTCTATTTGAGAGCAAAATACTTTTTAAATGCTTCAGGGGATTATAAGATGCTGAAATTCTGAAATAAGTATGGATGGCTTATCATATGTTTATTTATATTAATGATTCTAATTATTATTTTCTTCCATCTTTTTGTTATATGCATACTAACAGAGCAATTTCTTCTCTATGAAGTTGGATGAAGTGTAGTAGTAGTGAATTGTCATTCAATTATATTTTTGCTTCATATATTATTTCTATAATATCATTTCTTTTATATGATGATATGTTTGTTGTTGTCTTGGACTTACATTATTATTTACAATGGAGAGATTAATCAGTAAATGGATAAAAAAATTCCCCTTACATTACAATGAATAACTTTCCAAACCAACCAGACTTGGACGAATAAGAAAAAATTTATTTAATTCACTGATGGTCACACTAAGAGTCTCAGATTTGGTAAAATTAAGGCTCTTTTTTTAATATTAAAAAAAAAAAAAATCTGTCATTTATAGTACAAAGTAGACCAAGGAAAGGATCTAAGTGAGGTAAGGAACTTTCTTTTTCCTATGTGAAACATACAACAGAAATAGATAATCTCATAAGTATTCTGCTGTTACTCAATCCTGTGCTATGAAAGATTTAGAAAAAGAAAGTATATATTTTTTCCCTGAACCAGTTATCAACATACAAAGGTAATGCTTCATCTGCTCAAGAACTTTCCATCTTAGAGTAGAAAAGACTGATTGCCTTTAGTAAATAGGCTTCATAGTAGCTTTGATTAAATATCAGGATATCTCTGTGTTCAGATATTATGTATTAATTTCATATAGATATGAGCTTACAACTGAGGAAAAAAGTAAAAGGTACTTAGATTAACTCACCTGGATTTTGTATATCTTAATTGAAACAGAGGACCTGTGGAAATCATCTTGGAATTTCATGCCAAAAGTATCGGTAAATTTTGCTGTCTACATGTTAGTAAATCTGAGAAGTCCTTTAAACATTTTTATAGTGAGAAGAGAATTAGAGACAATTAAAATGGCATTAGTGGAATAGTTCTTTCAACTACTTATGCTGCATGCTTCTAAATTCTAACTTCAGGGGATATATCACCTTTTGATTAACATTTAAGCAAGATATGGTACATTTAAAAGGTTTAAGTGTATTTTGTAAACAAACTTAACAAGTGCCAAAACTACATTCATGGAAAATCTGTGAATAAACTTCACTTAGCAGTAATATCACTGTCTCTCCAGTATGTAGTAATAGATACCCTACTTACTCGTTCAAGTGAAGCTTATGTAATTCTTTCTGTGACAGGTCATATTTTTGATTACATAAATCTAGACTCTTGCCTTTTAATGTCTAATGGATGCACCTTCATATGTTACAAATCATAAACCTTAGCTTCTTTAAAAAAGACCTTCACAGATCGTTAACCGTTATTTATCTGCTATGTTCTCAGACTGTTTTTATTTTAATCTTTATATATAATTCTGAAGAATCATGTTGAAATTAATTCCAGACACCAGCAATAGAAAATATACCCCAAAGATTATTTTTATGCAGATATACTGAAGTTGAGATCAGGAACTTATCACAGGTAGAAGTTCTTGTCAATGACTAATACAGAATAAAATGTGTGGACTTGCAAATACATAAGTAGTTCATATACTTCCCCCACCTCACCTCACATCTCTTCTGAAAAGAATCCTCTGAAGAATAAGAAATAGATAACCTACCCATCTCATCATTAATCCAAAACATCCACTTCATAACAGAAACTGATGCATGGGAAGATATTTTAATTGAATATTTTTAGATTACCCTGCAGAAAAAAAGACCTTAATGGCTTCATTTGCATTAGCAAGGCACTGAAACAGTCAAAGACAGTGTGTCATATTCTTACTATATAATTAAGAGAGATCAGACTCACCAACCTAAACATGCTGCAGAGAGATATCAGCTGAAGTCTTGAAGCATGATGGCATATTAGCATAGTGCCAAACTTAACTACTAAGTCTCAACATGTCTCTACAACATAAAAATATTTCTGCTTCTGTCTGTAAATGTGAGTGATGCATTGCACTATGCTCTATTAAGCAGTGGGGGACATTTCCCAAGTTGCTTAAAAGTCTTAGTGTTTGCAAGGGCAGGACCAAATATGAATTAAAGCCTTTATTTCTTTACTTATGAGTACATTTTACACTAGATCTTGATCTTCTTTAAGTGTTTTTATCCATATAGCACTATACTGATTTCATTGAGATGTTACTCACTGCTGATAGTACTTTGTGTGTAGTATTGTACAGTGAATCAGCAGTATTTTAGTAAGAATGGGTTCAAAAATCCTATTTTAAAAGCAATAATTTAATGTATTATTTGGTACCAGTGTAGTGATTGTTAAAATGCTAATAAAGAAATAACTTTTTTTATTGGTGAAGTGTTTCTGTTGTGGTTTCAGTCATAAATAATTACAAATAAGAATAAATAAGAACTGAAAAAGATTGATTTTATTGCTCTTATTAAATATTTATTTAAAAGTTTGTGATCTCTGACTTCAGTTTTTCCATGGGGATCAATTTGAGTATCTTGCTTACAGAACAATGAACAAAAGCATCAAGTGGATAATGTAAAATGACAGACAAAAATTTTTATAGCCAGAGGTTACCCTGAAGATATATTGATGATGACTTTACAGTTCTCTGAAAGGTTGAATATTCTCCCCACTTAACAAGAGCATTCAGTATCAATTGTCATCTCAAAGCAAAAAAAAACAAAAACAAATAGACTCTTGACATTTTGGTAATTATGTAAAATGTTAGGGAAGGAGGTGCACAGAAAAACTTTCAGTTTTTTCCTAATGATATAACTGCATAATGGAATTAATGGAATGCGGTGCTGAAAAAAATTAAGTTTAAGAATTAACTTACTTTCTTTTGTGCAAATCGGATGTAGCTCAACATTTCACTAGATATTTGAAATGTCTAATTGAATGAAGGAAAATCATGCTTGACTTGCAGACAGTTTATAATTGTTAAGAATTTCAGTATGGGAAATGTTGAATTTTCTTAGACATAACTTACTGATTAAGGGGAATTTTTACTGTTCTTTGAACTAAGAAGTTGATTTCTTCATATTAAAATTAGGAAGAGCCACCATAACAGGTGCATAGGGCATATCCGCTAAACATAACCACAGATTTTCGGTTTTCCTTCATCATTCATGAAATTCACAGTCCACAATATAGATTAATGTTTCATTTTAATTTGAAGACTCTTTCAAGGTTTCAATACATTTTCAGTAAGGTGTTCCACTGGTTAATTCTGTTGGTAAAATATTGCGTATTACAGTAATCTGGATCTGCTGATTTGAAATGTCGGTGCAAACTGGTTCGTAAGTCACATGGAAAGACATCTCACACTAATTTAGGTGCATATAAGAATGTGTTGTGAAGCTGAGGCTAAAGAAGATGTTTGCATCTTAAATCACAAATATAGGCTGATTCAGGGTTGTTCATGTTTTTACTTGTTAACATTTTTTTTTTCCAACTAGAACTTTTTAAGAAGGAACTAGTTTTATTTATAAATAACAATTGTGTTATTTTTACTTGAAGTTGTCTTTTCTTGGTCATGTTATTTCATGTACCAATTAAGTTGTGTGTATGATTCAGAAAACAATAACTTCAAATAAGAATTATTATTATTTTTTAATAATAGTCTTGTCTTAATATGCCTGGTTAGCCATCATTCATCAATCAGGCTTGTTTCTTTATATTTAAAATATAAATATTAATAATACTTAGAGCCTCTGAGGAGGCTCTAAATTTCAACATTCCTTTCCCTAATCATTTTCTTGAAAAACACCTTGCAAGGAAACTGAAAGTTCTATACCTTTTACCAATAATTTGTCTTGTCATAACCACCAAAATGCTAAAGTTTTCATAATAAGGATACACCTCAGTGTAACAGGTTTATTTCAAAGCAATGTGAAAGCTGTTTCAACACTTGTTCAGAGCTAGTCATAACACTACGTAATCTCTATGAAAAGCAGACAACTCTGTTGGCAGCAAGTCAAAAGTTACCACTGTCACTAAAATAGCGAGGCACTGAGACAATTTAATTGTTGGGCACATCTGGTTCCTGGAAACTTCATATCATTTTGTAAAAGCAGTTTGAAAATGGTATTTCAGGAGGCAGAAGCAAATTCTGTTATATTTAGATGTAAAATGTTAAAATGCTGCTTAAGAAGGTCCTTTTGAATCAAAGGCTCAAAGAGTCTCTGAAGGTTTCAACATTTACTTTGTTAGGTTTTTGTGTGTTTGTATTCAATATTCAGAATATCATTCATTTCACCTAACGTTAACTCCGTAACATTTGATCTAAGCTAGTTATTTAAGATCTCCCAGGAGTCAAGGGACAATTATTTCCAGGGATGACCCATCAAATTTCTCTTCAACATATATTACAAACCAGGATGAATCATTTCCTAGATATGCCTGTTTTATTTAATTGGCTATTAAGAAAGCCTAAATTCAGTCTATATGCCCAACTTTGAGATGGTTAACCCTACTCATAGTAGCTGACTCCACTTTCCATTATGTAAAATAAATACATATATTGGTTTAAAAATGTGTTTGATTTGTTTTGGTTTTAAAATATGGGTTTTTTTTAATTTAAGTAAAAATGAGAATCTTACATTCTTTATTCCACCCAAGTAAATATGTAATTAATACAAAATTTCAAAGAGATTTCCTATATTAAAATATTAATTTAAAAAACTGAAAAATCTTCAGTCCATTACTCTCTATTCTTCTTGGACTTGTATGCTGCCTTTACCAGTGAGTTTGGTAAAGAGTCCTTTTTTATAGTTGTGGATGCCATTGTAATGCAGAAAGCCTAAGGAGAAACAGCTGGGCAGAGTCCTCCATATTTGATTCAAAGCAGATGTACAGAAGTGTGACACAACACTTGACATATTTCCCACTCAGGCCATGAGTTCAAAAGACTTATTCACACTTGGAAGATTTGAGCTATCTGTCAGAGCCACCTGCACACAATCTTCTTATTTTTGAGAGAAATTCTTTTCATGCTGTCTCCACAAGCAACTTCAATACAGGAGGGTTTTCAGAATCTGTAATCACTGCACAAACAGTGGTTGACCTCAGCAATGGTCAGTGCCTTTTAACAGTGAATGAACTTATAAAAGCAGACAACTAGTAGAATTACTGCAATGTTTCCAATTCTACCTTCTGCATGCCCAAAGAGATAGAACATGAAAGACCAGGTGGGACTGGTTTTAGTAGCAGTAAATACAAGCACAGCTACATTTGGATGCATTTTCTGAAGCAAAGTGACTCATTGGATGATTGTGGAAGTTCTCTCTGAAAAACTTCTTACTAAAAAAGTCTCTTAAAAACTCCAGTGTTTGTTTTTTGAGTCCTCAGATATTTGTCTCCTTGCACAATACCGTTGTGCACATAACCATTACAAGTAACTCTTCAAGAGGAAATGTCTCAACTTTCTGACTGCACAAATAATCATTACTCTTATATGATTTTGCCTGAAACAAAAGGAAAGATTACATATTATTTTGCCTTTCTTGGATCTCAGCAGCATATTGCTTATAGCCTGCAAGAATTACTTAGGAGATGATATGTGTCTTAAAATATAATATAACTGTATAAATATATGCAGATTTATTTTGTTTGCATGACGAGGTTGGGGGTGGGGAGAGAGCAACAGGGGTGATTTCTGTTAAGAAGTTGCCAGAAGCTTTCCCCATGTCCAACAGAGCCAATGCTGGCCATCTCCAAGACAGATGTGCTTCTGGCCAAGGCTATGCCTATCAGTGATGGAGGTAGCACCTCTGGAATAACATATTTTAGAAGGGGAAAAACACCACCAACTGAAGGAGCAGCAGTCAGAAGAGAGGAGTGAGACTACATGAGAGAAACAACTTTCCAGATACCAAGGTCGGTGAAGGTGGGGAAGGAGGTACTTCAGATGCTAGAGCAGAGATTCCCCTGCAGCCAGTGGTGAAGGCCATGGTGAGGCAGGTTGTCACCCTGCAGCCTATGAAGGTTAATGGTGGAGCTGATATCCATGTGCAGCCCATGGAGGACCCCAAGCTAAAGCAGGTGGATGCTCCAAGAGGAGACTGTGACTCTGTGGAGAGCCTACACTGGAGCAGGTTTTATGGCAGGACTTGTGACCCCACAGGGAACCCACTCTGGCAGAGTATATTCTTAAAGTACTGTATAGTGTAGAAGGGGCCCGTGCTGGAGCATCTCACGAAGAAAAGTAGCCTATAGAAAGGACTCATGTTGGAGAAGTTTGTGCAGGTCTGTTTCCTCTGAGTGGGACCCCATACTGAAGCAGAGGAAGAGTGTGAGGACTCCTCTCCCTGAGGAGGAGGAAGTGGCAGAGACAACGTGTGGTGAACTGACCACAACCCCCATTTCCCATTCCCTTTGCTGCTCAGGGGAAGGAGGTAGAGAATATGGGAGTAAAGTTAAACCCAGATGGGAGGGGTGAAGAGAAGCTGTTTTAAGATCTCATTTTTATTTTCTCTTTGATAATTGCTTTTACCTCACTGCAGTTACTTATATTGCATATCTAATAATATGACTTTAGATAACAGTTTTAACTCCTCCCAGAAACCCCAACACTAAACAAAGACAGACTTGTTAGGACAGAGTATAAGAAGAATGTGTGGTGATAGGATAAACCACCAATCTGTGAGTGGCAAACAACTGTCATAAATTAAAGATTTTGTCTAAGAATTTGTGTTTTCTCTTGAAAGTAAAAAAGATGCTATCTTAATTCTTAACAGATACTAGGAACACACTATATTCTTAGAAATCTTTTCTTTTGGACAAAACTAGAATTCTGAAAGTTCTTGCAAGCAGCAGTTAAAGAAGGTCATATACAAAGGATTTTATAGATGGTGTTCTAGGAGGTTTACTCAGTACAGAAAATCAACACAGGAAAAGCTTGACCTGTTTCATAGGGTGTTACTATACTAAATATAAACACATTGCTATGTATTCCATTTTACTGTGGAAAGGAAATTAAGGATTTATTCTAAATACTTAGCCACCTTTACGTGCCTTAGTGTTGATAATTTATGTATTCTTCCAAAGCAAAAGAATAATTTGATTGTGTGCAGCTTCAAAAAATACATATATTCATGTCTGCTGTCTAGGCTTGGGCCACAGAAAACCCTCCTGGAAATGTTGCCTTCCCTGTGATTGAGATTACATGTAACACTTGATTAGATTGAATGCTTGTCTTCTGTCTTAATACAAGTGTTACATCCACACCTGCAGTTGAAAAATAACAATACAAAATAAAATAAAAATAAATCCATTTTTTTTCTTTGCTTCACTAGAGAGAATAATTTAAATTATTCTATCTAGTATCTGTTATACTTTTAAAATTTAACTTCTAGGAGACTATTTCACTTCCTCTCCTGGTATCCTACCAATCCAATCATTCAATTACTAGTAGAAACAAATTGATTTCCATTAGTATGTCTGTTAAAAAAAATGTGAACTATGTATGCTATTAAATCAAATGGAGGTTTTCTGGACAAATGTTAGCAAAACAGTAATGTATTCCTCATTAGTAGTGGTTTGAAATACAAAGACTTTCTATTCTGGGTTACAAGTTGAATCCAAGAGAGACCTTCTTGTCTGTCCATGTGATCCACACAGAAATCATTTACCTATCACAGTTGATAAATACTCCTTACACATCAATACTAATAAGCTAGCATTAACTTGACAATGAAAGTTATTAAAATGAAATATCTAGGTGATGTCAAGCAGTACATGTTGTATCACAGGGTTCAAAATCTTGCTCCTGTAATTCACTACTATAGCATTATGAGAAGAAAGTTTATTTTAATTTAAGCCAGAAAAGTTTTCAAGTTCGTTATAAGAAATAATAACAAAATTTACTACAATCTGCACAGTCCATGGAATTGATACAAAGTGTTCATTAAATTATGCATACTACAGTACTTCAATAAGTTGCACACCTTAAAGAATGTTTTTCCCACTGGCTTCCCGTTGTCAACAAACTCTCAATTAGACTGTTTCTAGTGTGAGCGTCTCTAAGCATAGGTGGAAATCAGTGATATAGAAATACTGTTATGCTTCAAGTGTTTGATTGATTGTACGTGCAATTTGGTCATTTATGTTGGGTATTTCAATTGGTCTGGATTGGATATTTTATTGAGTTGTATGTAATTTTTTTTTTTTTTCAACAGAGAAAATCTGCAAATTTAAGACAAAATTAAATTTTGCTGTGAGGCTAAATTTCATTTTTCTTCTTTTCTTCCCCATTCTCTTCCCTACTCCCTTCTCACCCTTTCTAAAATTCCTCTGTTGAGGGAAGACTTGATTACTTCCTCATTCAGCCGCTTACAGTCCGCTATAATGGTGTCTTATAAAGACATCCCAGTATGTCTAACTGAGAGCTCAGTATTGATGATCAACTGCTTGACCTCTCTTTACTACCTTACTTAACATGTTGGTGCTATCTTTCTACTTATCACCCATAGGTCAACTTTGTACATTTGAAAGTCCACTTTTATTGCTCTGTCTTTTATAGATAGTGAATCTTCTTTGTGTCTTAGAATCATCGAATTGTCTAGGTTGGAAGAGACCCTTGG
>BJBW01002845.1:0-124685 GCA_004320125.1 Scolopax mira
CTGTGAGAGTGGTAGAGCCCTGGAAGAGGCTGCCCAGAGAAGTGATGGAGTCTCCTTCTCTGGAGACATTCCAAACCCGCCTGGACAAGTTCCTGTGCAATGTGCTCTAGGTAGACCTGCTCCGGCGGTCTGGCAGCTGCAGGTTCCTGCAGTCACCTTCTCTCTGCCCTTTGCGTGAGGGGGTTGCGCTTCACCGAGGTAAGCTACTGAACCCCGGGTGCAAACGCTCCTTCTAACTACATCTGGTGCTCCTGGGTGCACAGCAAATGGGCTTTTGACTAGTTCATAACCGTGACACATGCGAAAGGCTCAATTATTGCTTTTTAGAAAAAACAAATTATCTGCTGGAGCCGGAGCTTGACAGCCACACAGTCTCTCCGCAGTGTTCTGCATGGCTTATTCTCCCCTGTTCTGTACTGTCTGTAATTGCATTGCATTTTAATTGTTTAGCATCGTCAGAAACTTCAGCCCTGGGGGCAGTGACGGTGGTAGAGAGCTCAACACATCAAATTCCTACCCACAGAGTGAGCAGGCAAAAAAGCAGAGTGGGGAGGGAGGGAAGGAGACAAATGAGCCACGTTCGTGAGAAGAGCAGCAGCCCTGACCTGGGAAGTGTCCTATGGATGAAAGAAAGCTGAAAGTTGTTAATAATAATAAAGAGTACAATAACACAGTTGCTTTTTTTTTCTATCAGAAAGCACCATGTCTGGAAAAAAATTAACGTGCCGTGTAAAGCAAAGACAATAACCAGCGAAATGCTCCTTGCCCGCATAGCCCTGTCGTTCCTCCAAGTTGTATTTAGCTTTTTATTTTTATTTTTTTTTGGGTGGGGGGATGGTTCTGTAGTTGCACTGTTTAGTGGTGTTCCCTTGAGTGCTACAATGTAGCCCTCAAAAGCTGGCATCTTGGCCACAGAAGCACTGCCGTGGGAGGCAGTGATGCAGGGTTTCCCACAGGCAGGCTGCCTGTCCCCCTTGGCCAGCCAAAGCTTCTGGGCCCTGCACGTTCCACTCCTCCCAAAGATGCTGCAGCTTCAAATCCCCAGGGTGGGTTTGAAGGAAAGGGCTGTTCTTTGAAGGAAAGGCCACAGGGAACAAGGGCAGGGGTGGGGCAGGGGCAGAAACTGAGGGAGAGGGAGTGGATGCGACACAGTCCCCCTGCAGAAGTTGGGCAGGAATTGCATCTTTTATTTTCTCCTCTGGAAAGTCTGCCCATGGGGACCAAATGAGGTGGATGAAAAGGATGGATCTTCTGCTGTTGTTGAAAGAAATTAATTCTGCCACCTGTGAGTGTCCTGAAGTGCATCAGAGCCCATGCTGGAGCTGCCGGGCTGAGCCACTGCAGTAGCTTTAATCTCAAATAATGGACTAAATTCTGTGCAGCACCTGCAGCTGCTAAATACCTTATGTTACAGGAGATCTTTCCAGGGAACAAGTACAGCAGAACACAGCAGTGACAATGGGACAGCCACAAGATGAAGCCTGTACCTGCCTGAGGAACAGCTCCAGAGCTGCCCACCACGCAGGCCACCAGCAGGCTGCTAGTGCGTCTTTCTCCTGATTGCCTACAAAGCCATCGGCAGATAAGATCACAGAATCATAGAATGGTTTGAGTCAGAAGGGACCGAGTCATCGAGTCCAACCCCAAAAGATGAAAGCAAGCAGACAGGTACATCAAAGGGCATAGCTGGTGCTTCCAGCAAGAAGGGTGTTGTTGGTGGTAGCAGCGAGATTTCTGGCCCCAGTGCAGCCTGGTGGTGAAGTTCCTCTGCTGCACCTTTTCACCCAGGGTAGCATTCAGGGTGGAAAAGAGGGAGAAGATCCTTCAGCTGTCTGTGCTGAATATTTTGATGGTATTGGTGTTTCACATCAGCTGCATTCACCGGGGCTAATTAAAACCTCTGTTTTATAGATTGCCCTTGGCCACAAACTGAAAAGCTGCCTCAATTGGGAATCAATAGAGTAATCTTTAAGCTCATTTATTTTATTAGATACAGAGAAGAATTTGAAGAAATGGAGGAGCCATAACTAATGGTGCCAGAGAGATCCTCTGATGTATGGTTAAAGCTTCCCTTTGCCCCTAGAGTTCAATGTACTGGGAGAGCCAGGGGTGCCGGAGAGCAGAGGTGGGGCCAGGAGATGCTCCAGCAGGTGAGCCCCGGGGAGCGCTCTGGCATCGCAGAAACCCAACAGCAAGTCAATAGTCAGTTCCCTGCTCTGCTCCCCCATCCAAGAATTGAAGGGCAGGCTGCAAACAGCAGCATTGCCCCCGTGGGGCATGGCAGAAAAGCCTGATCTTGGGCTGCTGGCAGCTGAGACATCCCTGAGATGCTGCTCCCCATCCCAAGTCAAGGAGAAGTTCATGCTTTATCCCTGCCCCTGAGGCCGCTGCGCAGCTGTGTGTGGCCAAACAGTTCTGTCCTCTTCAGTAGAGAGGACCCACTTCTGGACCTTTTTCCTGTAAATAATGATAAAATTATTTTCTTCTCTGGTATTTTTTTTTCTCTTATGTGAGTCAAATAAATTGCTTGATACAGTACCTTAAGATTAGAAAGGCAATGATCACTACGCTGTACTGCACCCTTTTTTGGGTTGTTTTCTTTAGTGCCTACTTGTCTTATTTGGGATTGGATCCAGAATCCCAGTGTCCTGCAGTTGATCACTCCCAAAATATTGCAAGTCTTTTAAATGAACAGGGTTGGGACTTTGGGGAGGGCTCAGGGAAACATTTATATCCCTGAAGACTCTACTCCTGACGCAAATCACAATACAGAAACGAAAGAAGACTCAATTTGGGTGGGACCGTCCATAGAAGATTTACTCAAACTTTAGGGGAAAGTATTTTAAAAATGTAGATCCACTTTTCTAGGTATCCTCGAATAGACAGACTGTTGTTTCTTTTGGCCATGCTGGTGACAAGAAAACCTCAAGTGGATCTTTCAGACACATACTGCACTAGAGCTGTTGAGCCAGACAACTGGAATTGATTTTTCATTTCTTTTTCAGCTACCTGAGACATTGTATGTAACTTCTCTTCTTTAATAACTGAGTTCTCTTTGTCACTTTGTCGCCTCCCATCAAAGCCAATTCCAGCATCTCCAGCTAGCTTTGCAGAAGAAAGAGCCCCAGATATTCTTTCAAATACTTTCTGTGTTTTACAGATATTATTCAAGCAAATCTTTCTTCTCTCCTTCATATTAACATCAGTTCCTTCCTGATCCTTCACAAGGGCGGAAGAAGTTCATACATTTCATTTACCACAAGCTCTGTCGCCTCAGGGGTTAAGAGGATCACAGGTTCTTCATTTCTGCTCTCCACTAAACCCACCTCTTCTGCTTCACACCCTCACACAAACCAACCATTTTGAGCTACTCTTCCCAGCCTTCCGATGAGAGCTGGGTTGTCTGCTGTTCATGAAGAGCCCAAATATCTTCCCCTATTTTGGTGTTTTTCACTTTTCCAGTGCCAAGATTTGCAGCAAGCCCTGCTCTCTCCCCATCAACTCTTGTAATGAAGAAGAGTTTTCTGTACTCCACTTCCCACCCCCAGCACACCTTCTGCAAGGTCTCATGCTCCCCTGTCACCACCATGCCCAGAATATCTAATGTCTGGCCCACTGTAAAGAGCTCAGCTCACCCTGTGCAATAAGAATGCAAAGTAATGAACAATAGTGGTGTTAGGTATGGATAATGAACTGCATTTCTGCAAAGAGAAAGATAACAGTCACTTAATAAAGAGAATAACTTTTAATAGGCAGTTATTTTTTTTGGACACACAACGGTAGTTTCTGAACAAATTTTGCATGAACGTATATATACTTCACAATCTTTCTCTGCCTTTTTTTTCTATTGTCCTTTCCATATGATGCAACACTCTACAAAATATATTTTTTTTTTTTTAAATCAACACAAAAATCCACAATTACTGCTATTTTCATAGGAAACTTCAGCAATCAGGAATCTCAATAATTGCAGAGGTCAATTAACATATTTTAGATAGCCTGACTTTTCCAAAGTAGGCAACCAAGACTCTGCTCATGAGCAACCCAAGTGATCCAAAAATACATGAATGAACCATAGTTCAGCTGCAGCATGGAGGACACTTGTTAGTTCCCCATCCTTCACAGAGCTTCATGAAAATTCCATCAAAGTGGAAATAAGAATAGTCAAGCACAGGGCAATGAACACTTTTCAGCTTTGTGTATAAACACAAACTAAGAAATCTGCTCAATCTCTTGCCATACTGCTAGGTAAGTTTTATTATTTCAAAGAAGGCAATTGGAGAGAGAAGTTCCTCAAATGCATTGTATCAACAGGCATCAAAACTTAGATCATTGTTCTGGCTGTTAGTCCTGCACTTAGACCACCAGTTTTCTTCTTTCTATTCACCAATAAAACTGTGGAGGTTCTTGTCATTCTACCAGAGTCAAAGGATTGAGACTGAGCAGATGCTGACAGTAATATAACTCTCAAACATTTATAGTTCTAGAAAAGTAGGATATATGCAGGTAGAAGCACTACTTGATATTTTTGAATTGGCAGCTCTGTACAAATTAAGAGAGTCTGTAATTAGCACTTGAAACACTCTTTAAACTTCCAGAGTTATTCAGTAGCCCACAGGAATCCCATGCATTACTCAGAACGGAGGGAAGAAGGCTCATCTGTAAAATTGCTTATTTTGCTGATTCCCTCTGTGCTCCCTCTATGCATAGGAGGCATATTTATAGCACACGCAATGCAATTAGCCAAGGAACAGGTGAAAATAAACTGTGTTGCTTGCTACATTACAAAGATCATATTCAGTAATTTACACAACTTCAAAGAGCCTTAGTGCAAGGTATATTCCACCCTTCACAGAAAAAAGCGCACACTTAAGCATTTCCCCAAGGCATCCCATCCTGTAAACATTTATGACAAGCCACATGTGTGCTACAGTAAGAGTCTCATGGAAATCACTGAATTGATTTTCATAGTGGCAATTTGCCCAGTCAGGGTTTCAAGGGTCAGGCCCTGTTTGTATTTTGCTACATACAATTAAAAGATCCCTATCTACTGTAAAATCAACAAAGTATGCTAACATATTCCTTCCTGTATGTGCAGAAAAGATTTTTAGAAACTACTATGCAAACTTCAACCTTGTCGAAAATTTTCCTGCTTTTGCTATACACATGATATACCAGTTATTAAGCCATCAAAAAATTAAGTGTCATTCCAGAAGGGACAGGAGACACTTGAGATTTAGAATTCAAGAGCTGGTCATTAAGACTAGTCTCCTGCCTGGTAAAAAGCTTCAGCTTCTCCACATTTCCTATGGAACTGCAACTTTGGTGGGATGTTCTTGTGTGTTGTGACAAAACAGGCTGCTTCACATCTGAAATGACAACAGTATCTCAAGATTATTATTCCAGGTAAGGTTATGCTCAGGAACATAAGAGTAAGCTGAAAAGAATAACGTAGAGTAAATCCAATATGGGACAGACAATAAGGAGTAAATCCATTGTCCAGGATGTTGCCCTGCACTTCACAAACAGAACCACCTCTGGGATTTCATAATGTAGGCAAAATTGCATTCTGCCGCTCTGATTTAAGGGACAAAGGTTATTTTATCCTTACTGTTATCCTTACTTATCCTTACTCATCATGAAAGCTATGAGAACAGGCCAAAACCAAAGACACTTTGCAAAAGGATTTCTCCACATTTCTGATCAACCTCTCAGTGAAGGGCAATGGGACCTCTTCTAGAGGGACTTCACCCTGCAATGCTGGCAGAAGGCTGGGCTTCATCTGGGCCCGACATAGCTGCCTCTGTTTGGTGCATTGCACCTGTGCTGTGACACCTAGATCCTCAGGCTGTCCTTCTCTTCTACCTCCCTGCATTACCCTGCTCACAGAGGGCCCTTCCCACAGCCTGCCCCTTTCCTGTAGCCACTTCCTTCTCCCACCCTCAGCAAAAGACCCCATTTTCTCATAAATGAGAGAAGTAGCTCCATGGGAAGTGAAGATTGTGGTGCCTGTACATGACGGAAAATGTACACGAAACTTTGTACATGAAAGAAAAGGCACTGCCCACACCACAGACAGTGGGTTTCAGAAGTGCTCTGTCTGTCTCCGCCCTTATACACATCAAAATTCTGTCTAATACCTGCCAGTTTTGCTCATGAGCAATCAAGGATTTCAAGTCATAATAAACCACCTCAAAGAAAGCGCTGGCTTTTTCATGATTGGAACGGACAGATTTTTCATGAAACCGAAGGAGCTGAACATTTCTGGGCACCAAGTTCTTTACTTTTCACACAAACAGAAAAGAAACTCACTTAGGGAACTACGACCAGGGAATGCTGAACAGTTCAAGCCAAATGATAAAGGTCTACCTCTACAAGGTGGCAGCTTCGAGGTGGCAAACCAGTCCCTTGGCTTGCCTGGGACTCTGTGAAAGTGTGCCCAAGCTGAGCTTTGTTTAGGCCACTGCTCTATGAGGCTGCTGCGAACTGAAGTCATTGCTCTTCCTGTTTTGCATTTTTAATCCTTTTGTTTAGTTAATGGCACAATATGGAGATGAACAAATGTTAGCAAGACTAACAAACACTAATGTTATAGGATGTAAGTTAAAAGTAAGAAACCTACGTATTTATTGCTGAGGTGTGAAGAGTTGCCGAGTTTTAGTCTTCCCCTGAGATGAGTGCTCTCCTAAGAAACAGAAAATATTTTTACATTAGTTAAACATGCAAAGACAAAAGAACAAATGAGTCTATCAGGAACACATTACCGACCACTGTACAAACTACCCGGTCTCCTCGTCAGACTTAATCAGCAAAAATTGTCCACACAATAGATTTTTACTACTCTCTCTGTGTTTTATAGCCTATTTCCCTTATGATTTGCTCTCAAATGGTGACTTACCACCACAAAGTATTTCCAAAGCAGTTCTCAAGGGGTTACAGAAGTCATAAGACTTTAATTAATTTTTAACGATGATTAGAACATTAAATTATAAAAAGAAGATACAACTATAAAATTAATTTTTGCTGGTATTGCTGACACCGGCTCAGTTCCTCCAGAGCAGGAAAATGAACATTTAACAACTTCAGTTAGGGATTACAGACAGTTTTCATTCTTCCTTCCCTGGAGAAGCGGAGCCGCTGCCAGCAATTACAGGCAGACAAATAAGCCTCCAGATGAAGACGTGTTTCCAGTTGTCCTATTTCCAAATGTGTGTCCCAGGAACGGCATGGGGATTTCTTTGTGTCAGAGATTCATGCATGGAGGTGGACAGGGAATGGCATCCCCGGACTGGACACAGACCCATGGAAACAGGCACAGGGGTGGGAAAACCCAAATGCCTCCAGGAACCTGCCTTCTGCCTCTCTGCTCACCTGCAGGAGACAATTTGATGCCTGAAACATACACAGAAAGAAGGTGAAGAGATGTGCTACCTTCTAGCAAAAGTGAATATCTATTCAGAAGCTTGACTATAATCTATAGCCTAGGGTTGGAAATTGTAATACAAATTAGGATTATAAGAAATTCACTGATTAGGCATTTAATTAATTAGCAGTCAAATGAAACAGTTGCACTCCAGAAGAAAATAGAAAAGATTCATCTATAGTTTTCAGACAGATTTTCTTGGCAGCAAAAAGAGGCCTTTTAGAGATAAGTAGAAAACTTGGTATCTAATGGGGTTCAATGAGAAACACTGAAAACTGTTCAATAGTAATGTGCTGGAATGTCGCTCGCTTCCCAAGTGTTCAGTTTTAGGTAAAATTATTTCTAAAACGTTATAAAGCACTGGTAAGTTAGAGCTTCAGAATCTCTGATGATGTTAAATTTCAGCTAAAAAGGCCTTCAGCAACTACTTCAATAAATCATAATATAATTTTTTAGAGAAAAGGAAAGTACAAGCTTCTGGGAGAAAAAACTGAAACATTTCAACAAGATTTATACATTTTTGGTAGGTGAAAAGTTTTTTTTGGGAAAAAATTTTGCTTTGAAAAGTTAAAATGAAATGAAACAGTTCAAATATTGTATAGTATTTTACTAATAAAGGAATGATATTTTAAAGAACTCCCATTTCTTTTTTAATTTGCTTTTCTTTTTCTTTTATTATTTTCTTCTGTGTGATTTTATTTTCCTTGTTCAATATACAGAAATAGAAGCCTAAATAGGGTGTGAAAGGGAGAAATTGGCAGAGATTGTTTAAAATAAGATGGTGTAGGAGAAATTAATTGAGAAATATATTACCAAAGAGAAGACAATATTCAATAGCTGTAATAAATATCAATACTTTGTTATCAGTTCCGCTCTCTGCTCTGCCTACACTAGAAATTAGGTGGATTTACATGTAAGGCTGATACTTTGCACCACAGGAAAATAACATGTCTAAGGAGAGGCTCCAGGGCCAGCATGGCTCCCTGGATACCCACTGGTTACACCAGGCTTTGGATCAGAGCATGAAGGCTGCAAGAGGCAGACTGCTCGTGCAGCATCTGCCCATAGTGGTGATCAGTACAGGAGGGTTGAGTTTGCCTTATTGAAGACCCTGAGATGTCAGCACACAGACACTCACGTGCCCTATATAGCTTTTCTGGTGCTACACACACAACCCCTGGGAATAGCAAGCTGCCACTAACTATTGCTGGGGTCAACATAACACTGTAATATCCGTGGTTATTAGTGTTTGATGCATGCAGGGAAGTGGCTCTGTGTTGCTCTGCCATAGCGCAGGAGCCTGTAAGAATTCTGAAACAAAACCATGTTATGGGTAGTCCATGGTTGCAAATGTGTCTGAATGAACCTCACATTCCAGGTTCTGTAATTGTTAGTGCCAACTACCAAATCAGTGATGAAGAAAGAACGATTATGTACTGGAGAAGAAATGGTCACACAGATGGTCTCTGACAAGAGGACAAAGGTAATACAGTTTTGGATAGAGGGCTGCAGTACAACTTAAGATGGCACAGAGAGATGTCTAGAACAATTTTGGAGTCTCATGGCCCAACAGTTTGATGTTGTGCTAAATAACCAGGTGCAACACAAGGAGCAAATTAAGAACATTCACTTACCACATGCAAGTGGTAAGACAGTTGTATTGATCTTGAAATAGCCTTAACTGACACAAACTCCAAGACTGCAAAAAACCCCAAACTTGCCCCCAAACTAAAAACAAGACCTTGCTTCCTATATGGAAAATAAAAAACAAATACTTGTGTTGAGTATTTTGTTAGAACAGATAACATTTTAATTGATTGCAGGAATTATTTCACACCAAACTCTTTGCCAATGGAGAAAATACACAGTGCTGTGGCAGTGCTCAACCAGTCTAGATGGACTACCTGTATGGCTTGAAGGCTGCTGTCAAGAAAGAAGGGCCAACAAGTGCAAAATTGCTGGACAACATCAGTGAAAATTTGACTTTCATTGATTCTGGGTTATCCATTTAGGGGAGGGTGACACACTAAACACCAGTGTAGCACACTAGGAGATGGAAGGTATCAAAACAGACTTGAACCATCAGCTTCTCACAACATAGCGATACAGCATCTTGCATATAGATAAGCTGTTATCAGTTGATCCCATTTGATAGGTACTTTCTGATAATGGGTTAAAAGTTCATTGCACATTTATCTACTTTGATAAGTAAATGAGTGAACTGCAGAAAGCGTAGACGAAGGGAACTGGAAGTATTTGGTGCAGTTAAGGCACTGTCAACTGCACCACTGCAAGTGCAATGTGACCCCCTTTACCTGCCTTGTGACACCTCTCCTGATGGAGAAGGAGTTGTGGGCTCATATAGATTGGCAGAGGACAGCAAGAAAACAACCTCATATATATCATGCACTTCTACAAACACTGTAAGAAATGATGCACAGTTTGAGAAGCTGCCTTAGGCAGAATATTTGGAAAATGAAGTCATATTGATACTGACACATAAGTTTCAGCTGACAAGCAAACCCTCACATTAAACCTTTCATCCTCCCTCTCATCCTCTGAAGTTGCACCTGTTTGTTGATTTTTCTGTTGGAAATTGAATTGTAAACACAAAGACATAGGCAATATGAAGTCTCTAAACATCACTATCATATAATACAGACAGATCTGTAGTTAAACTGTCTTAACTTATGTCTTAACTTCCTGCGTCTTAACTGCAGGAAGCTGCAGACGCCACAGGAGCTAAGACAAGTTCATAGAAGTAAAAGCAACCAAGAACTATGAAGAACCAAAGATACAACATCTGATTCATGGCATCCCCAAGCCACAGGATTACTGAACTCCTTCCCTATTTGTTATCCTTCCCTTCACATCTCATGCTAGCCACCGCCAGTGACAGGATCTGGGGCTACACGGATCCAGGATCTGAACAGGTATAGCTGGCTCGGATCATTGCTTCTTAGCTTCAATGTTAAAAGATAAGGTGCTCCAGCAACTGCTGTAACTGCAGCACTGGTCTTTCAGATGTACAACCTCCTATGTGCACCCCTCAAACACTTCTGGAGCCCCAGTAGCTGATTCACAAATAAACTGGCAGTGTGGGCACTGGGCCCCATCCATTACTGCACACGTATTCTCTAAAACACAGTCATGCTTTAAAAGGATGAGGATAAGGAAGATGTAATAGGAAGATTTTGTATTCATAACTCCTTATCCTTCAACATATTTGTTTTCAGTGCATGGGAAGTAGACTGAGTACACAGGTACTGAGGACTCTGCAAAGTTCAATGTTTAACAAGGAAAGTAATAGTACTTCAATGAAAATGCATTTTTCTTCCTAATTAAAATTTCACTTGTGCAGTATTTGTTATGATTTTTCACTCTCACAAATATACTAATTTCTAAATATTAATGTTGCATCCTGATGCCAGCATATGGGAATAAGTAATGTACATAAGATCAGCTGCAATTAGAGACTGTAAAATCAAGTCTGAAACTCTGAAGCAAACATTTTTTTGTCTCACCTTTATGGAAGGCTATTGTATTGATCTCACTGTAAATTCCTCCCCCCTCCCCATTTGAATCAGAATCTGAATATATTACTCACAATACACATACACTGCAGTACATGATGATATAGAGGAGAGTTAACAGGTCATACCTCTATGAGTACAGAAAGTCTTTGACCTGGGCATAGCCCTCTTTGACATTGTTAGGAAAGTTAGAAGAAAAAGGATATAAAAAATATTCTTTGACATAAGAAATTGTTTTTTCTTACATTGCTTGTAAGAAAAAATGAGTAGTACTGTTATTCCACTGTAATATCTGCTTCTGAGAAATTGCTTGTAACTGGGAAACCAGTTTGGAGGAAAAAACTAAAGAAAGTTTTTAATAAAATATGATTGCAGAAACCCACTTTTTTTATAAAAGTATAAAACTGTCATGCAGACATAGGAATATAAAAGTCTATCTTTACCATGTTGAACTAAAAGAAAGAGAGGTGCATTAGAGATGCTGGAGAACAGCACTGAATGGGACAGAGCTCCTTGAATAACTGCTTTAAAGACTCTTGCAAATTTGTACAGCTCACAAACTAAATTAGAAATACAGAAAGAAGCACATATTTAAAGTTTTTGACTACAGTTTTATCCAAAAGTCTCAGCTGAAAGTGAGTTTTGTCAGATCTTTGTGGTGCAAGTAAACACAAACAGAATCCAACCACGAGTTGCAAAAGTTTATTCTTCAATTTCCATGAAGAAAGAAAACACAACTTCAGGCCTTTATACAATACAAGGTTAAAAAAAAATAGAATGAAAGGGAAAGGGAAGCAGGTACTTGATCTATCTTTGTGGGGAGGAAACCCTTTTCTATGAAGCAGCTCCTACGTTTTCTACCTGCAGGGAAAAAAATGAGATACTGAAAATACAGATCATAACAGAAAAAAAAGAAGTAACCAATATCATATCCTGGCATTAGTAGAAACACCCACTCTTACCTCTTCTAAGCACACAGCGTACCAGCAGACTGTTCTCCACTGACCTGCATTGCTTATCTTGCAAATGAGAGGAGAAGGGAAGGGAATTTTCAGTGACAGAGTGCCTCACCTAGAGACCTGGCTTCTTCATCTGCTCCTAGAGGCATCCAGCTGGATCCTAGACAAAATGAGAGAGAGATGAAATTATCAATGGACGTTGAGATGCCCCATGGCCTACTGTGGAACCATGGCCCCTGGCAGGGTTAAGTTTCCCTGGGCCGGGCCGCTAATGAGGTAAAACCCAAGGACTTCTTACCTCCTTAAATGCCACAGTCTGTGCTCTGATGTGCTCAGCATAATAGAAACCAAGAAGGAATAATCCTCTATCACAGCTCCAGATTTGTCCCTTTCTACCACAGCCACAGGTAGAATAATTGAACAGTCTCAGCATTTGGAGATTCATGGAAAGTGTTGATGCAGATATTATCATTCAACCACATAATTTCAGAAGACCACAGGATTTTCCAGGTCCAAACTCTATCACTGCTGTGGATTATCTTGTCAGGTGCTGAACTTCATGTGTATTCCAATGACGAAGGCAAGTTTTTGTACTGAATGAGAACAAACATTTTTTCTTTGTTTTGTGATGATTTTGGTGCTCAGTCACTATGTACAATACAGTCATTGAAGGCTAGGAGTCCTCAAAGCCTTTGCAGAGGCGGCTTCAGGAATTTAGGAAGTCCAGCAGGAACAAACTAGCTTCATCTCAAAAGTGACTGACGTTACGGGGTCCTATTAATCTATGCCATGAAATCTCACATATCTTCAAGGTGGACACACCCAAGAATCTACAGGAGGTACAACCAGTTGAAGAAGCAGATAACAGCTCTAAGATTACTGTTAACCAGCAGCAGCTTTTGGAGGAGAAGTGAAGCATACAGGGAATGCGGGCTGTTCTACATCCTTGGTTCATACTGTTTTGTACTGAACTGCCACCTGAGCGGAGCGTGCCTCTAGAGATTGATTGATCCCTTTTTCCAATGTAATTACAGTAAGTTAAGGGTGTTTCATATGGCACAGGTAAGGTGTCTCCTGAAATATCCATGTTTGCCTAGTACGTTTTCTCAGCTTTGTTTAGCAGCAACACTTGAATTTTCATTTGTATCTACGGTGGGTGTTTTGGGAAGCCCTAATGCAGACATTTACCATGGACCACTCTCCAGCCCTCTTGCATTCTAGGTGCCTCACCAAAATCTGAGCCACATCAGGAAACGTATCTACCACTGACAAGCCAAACATGCAGTTTTGTGGGCTATATGAACCCCAAATAAGAAATATTTTTGCAGGTAGATTTTCTAGACCATTCTGTATTGCAGAAGACCATTTATTATCCCTGGGAAGAGGCACCCTAAATTTGCTCATATAGTCAATTCGTAAAGGTTGTAGCAAATCTTGTATTTACACATAAGTGTAAAACTTTTGGGACTATTCAGTATCATAAGTATTTTTATCCAAGTTGAGTTTTCACAGAAGAAGGACGTACAGGCACTCATCTTGCATCAGGTGTCCCAGTTCACTGCCAAATGTGCGTGAAAAATTCGAAGTGTTCAGTTGTGTCAGTTTGGTTTTTAACTTGATATCAATTCTCAACCAGTAGTGCCTTAGAGCCATCAGCAACTCCATTTTTCTGAGTTTTGAAAAATGAGAATATTAGAGCTCAGTTTTACGTAATATTGCTGCTGATATTGCTCAATTGAAAATCATAACTTTAGGCGAGGCTTAATTGAAGACTGTTCTTTTCTTGTATTCTTTTGCATTAATTGTATGTATTTGAAACAATATCCTTGATTAAATCTAATTCAGCTATGCTTCTGAAAAAGGAGTCTTTTTTTAAAAAAAATTTATAGTCAGAAGCTAATTATAGAAGTCCTAAAATAGGAATCTTCAGTAGTCAATGGACCTCCATAAGTTCAAGATACATGTCCAAGACAGACGGGATAAATAGCCCTCTGGAAACATATATCTCTTCCAACCAGTTGCGTGCAGCTGGCTTAGTTTTTATATAAGTAAAATAAGTCAAGTTTAAACTCACCATAACATTTGATCAAGATATACCATGCACAACACTGACACAGGGCTTTTCTGGGCTGCCCGCTTGAGCAGTTTGTAGGTTATATCCTTATTAAGCTTGTATATATGGTTTTTACACATTTTTTAAACAGCTATGCAATCTCAAAATCTTCTGTTTGGAATAATAAAAGTAAAAATTACCAAAAACAATGTATACTTATAATTAAGCTTAAATGGAATACATGTCGTAGGTATGCTTGTATGTTGTATGTATGCTTTACCTTAGGCAGCTGAGTAGACTATTGATATTGAGAGGCTGATGTAGGTCTACCTGTGAAGTTAAGGTTTAAGAACTTCCTAGTTTTAGTTAAAACTTTTTGTAGTTTTGTTGGTATCTACAACTAAAGCTAGCTATAACGCACACTTTCTAAATGGCTGGACAATAAATTCACCTTTTAATTGAGCTGGATTTTATGTCTTTGAAAGGAAAAAGAACAAATGTAAAGAAGTTTCACAGTGCAATTTGTTTTGGCAGTTGTGAGAGGGACGATGAGTCAGTCATTTTGCTCTGTACCATAAGAAACACTTGCCTTTATGCTCCAGCTTTTAATGAAGCAATAAAATTGTATTCAAATAGACAGGCATTCTAACATATTCAAAAACGCCTGTACGAGTGACAAATATTTCTGTAAGAAAACAGGCCTTTATTTCAGAGTGCTTTTAATTTAAGAAGTGAAGTGTCTCTAAAAATTGGGGGGAAACCAAAACTTCCATTTCTGTGAAAGCATGTTTAATTTTGAAACATGTAAAGATGTAAGAATTCAAGAGAAAATGGTAGCTAGTTTAAATATGAATTGTATTAATGAGAAGAGGGCAAGAATCTTGTCTTCTAAGTGGTTATGACTCATACCTTCCAATTATAACATGCATACATCATACTTCAGTAAAAAAAAAAAGACTATCAAGTGTCCTCAGGATGGAAGAAATTCAGATACTTGGTGAGCCAGTAGCTGATTAACAGGCACCAGACTTCATCTCATGGAAAAAAAAAAAAAAAACCAACAAAAAAACAAACAGCAAGCCTGAGTCTTTTCTCATTTAATCTGCTGTAAAACACAAATAATTCTGCTCCTGCCAATGAAGTTACTATATTGTTGAAACCGGTATGAGGGTGGAATCAATCACAAAACATCTAGGAAGTCCAGTTTCTGACTTAATTCAGTTTTCAAAAAAAAACCACTATGGTTTTAAATTCTATTCCCCTCAAAGAAATGATAGAAGTCCATTCCTAAAGGCATATACTAAATAAATAATAATAAAAAAAATATATAAAGTTCCTAAATCACAAAGCTCTGAAGTGCAGTTGCTAAGTGCCAAAGCACAGTTTGCATTTGCTCAGCAGCAGTGGGGCAGAATGATGCAGCCTGCAACGGAGCATGTTTTTCCTCCAGCCTGTCTGTGCCTGCAGGCAACCAGTTCTTGTAAGGTCTGCCAGAGCTGCCCCATGGGTCCTTTGGACTGTGCAAAAGCTTCTGCGGAGAAGGCTGGAAAGTGCAAACCATGCCTTGCCAGCAAGTAGAGGGTAGTTCGGATCAAATGCTGTGTTTCAGAGGACTTCTCCAGAATTTAGGGGAAGGGGGAGAGCAGCTATCAGGCAACATCTGAAATGTCAGTAGGGGAAACAGATGGCCAGAAACCTTAAAAAAATTGGGTTTTACACCTAAAAAAGCATAAAGTAAGAGTCTGGTTTTCCTGGAGGACTTCTGCAGTTGAGGGAGGAGCTAAGATGGGACCTACACAGCCTAGGAAGCAAACTGCAATGGGTGAAGGGGGAGAAATTTCACTATAAGTAACTGCCATGAGAGGTTTCTAGCTGGGAATCAGATTAGTTAGAATTTTTTTGTGCCTCAGTCTTATTTTGTGCTACTTTGTTTCTTCCTGAACCTATAATGACATCCATCTCCTAGCTTATATTGATGAGATTTTGCTCTCTTTTGTGTATGTTATCTATATCTATATATCTCTGTTCTTTCGGGTTATATTACACACATATTTTGCAAGAAAGTGGATCAGTGAAGCACAGGACAGAGGAATTTGAAATGCAAGTAGGATTTTGAATGCAAAGGCTGGCTAGGTATGGGGCTGATTGAATGCTGCCGACACCAACTCCAGCAAAGCCCTGTTTACATACAGCACCCACTCCCAAACCTTGTGGTCCCTGGGATATTACCAGTCCTCAAACTTCTTTGTATGGCGATATCTAGTTGATAAATATCTTGATCATAGTTACTCCTGAACATTGCTAGCTGTAGATCTCTTACCATCAATGATGTTAAAAAAATGATTTTCCCCTAAAACAGTCATACTTTTCCCTTCCAAATACTGATACCACACACAGTGCAGCTGCACTGCAGCTCTACAGGCTCCCAATGTGGGGATCTGCACTGCAGAGGAACTGTTTGCAGTGACTTTGACCCAACATGAACTGAAGATGATTTTAGTGATGGAAATGAAATCCCAAAACAGTTCCTCTCTGGGCTCAGAGAGACAGACCTACACACAGAAGAAACACTTACCAGCCTCAGCAGAAGTTGTCTTCACAGAAAGAAGTTTGACTCCTTCTTTATCTGATTGGGCCCTGTTGAAGTCAGAAAATATTCAAGCAGACAGTCAGCAGGCAGCTCAGCATGCATGTTGGTCAACCAAAGAAAGCTCTAGGATCATTATCTGAAGGAGACAGCACCTATGCCGGTCTACACTAGGGGGCTTGAAATGGGCTTTGCATGGGATCATGCATTAGTCTCGGTTGAAAACACCTTATACCGATGTCTCTCAAACATCTTTCTCTTAAAATATGTAATAAATCAAGTTGCACAACTGCAGATTCAGGTTAGTGCTCCACAGAAGAAGTACATCTGGGGGAAAAGAGGGAATAATCTCTGTCAATACAAGTGTTGTAGCCATGCTGAATTGCAAGAAGGACCACTTCAGATGTACAGGGAGTCAGGGCTAGCAAGTAAATCAGCAGCCCAAATGTTGCTTTTTGGTCATGCAAAACATAGAAGCCACAGACAGATCCAATGGCCTGTACTATAATTTTCTAGCAAATCTTTCTCAGTTTCACACTCCTGAAATTCCTTATGCCAATACTGTTTTAACTGAGCCTCTGCAAATGGAATAGTGGAGAGAAGATGGCAAAGAGGAACACTAAGATGTGGGGAATAGGGATAAAATAATCCATAATAAATAAAATCAAAAAGAGAGAAAACAATAACAAAGGAAGAGAAATAGGAAAGGACAGGGGTGAAAAAAACCTAAAACCTGAAAAAAAAAAAGATAAAAGACTGGGCCAATTGGTCCTGTGGCTCAGTATAAGCCATTTATCCATTTCAAAAGGATCCCCTGCAAAACAGTTGAGAGCTATCACATTTCTATCCATGATGGAACAGCTGCTTATCATGCATACAGGTGTAGAATAACTGCAAGCACATCACTTTCAACAGGATATTTCTCTTTGGCGTGGCAACCACTTATTATGTTTAAATAAAGAAAGATCAAAGAAAGTCTCATGTGGAATCTGCCATATTCACAAGTGCCCCACGATAGATTTCAAAGCAATGAAAAGACAGAATTCAACGTACTGTTCTGTGCCGTTCTCTTGTGTCTCTGGAAGAAGGAACAAAGTTAATATCATTTTGACTGCTGGAACTCAGATAAGTAAACATTTAGATGTAATTATTGCAGTTGCTAGCAGAAGGCTTAGTTGTGATTTTGCAGCATTGCATTAAGTACATTAATTCAATCAACCAGCTTGAATGGTAATTGTTATTTTTCTAGTTCATCTTTCCAAAAGATTACCAAGTCATCTACGAAAGCCAAGTGGTTGAATTGATTCTTCTGGAAACTAGGGAGAACGATGTGACTTGTACAAGAGCAAACAGAAGCACATCTTTCCCTGCAGCTCCCTGAGTAGCTGGTACAGAGGATGTGAGCATACACTGGTTCTTAAGAACATAGCAACTAAGCTAAAAGTTACAAGGTGAGAGGAGTGAGGGAATAAGCTGCCAGACTGTACGTTTTGGGGGGTTTAACCTGGCATGACATCTGAAAACAGTGTCACACCCACTGATGAGGAATGGGTTTCTCCCCAGAACGAATCATATAGCAAACTTATTTTATTCTTATGTGCAAGTGAGGGCAGATGGATGGGGCCAAGGGGTTACTTTAGAGACACAGAGCCAATTCTAGCTCCATGGCACTGGGCACAGGGCTCGCCATCTACAGAGGAAGCACACCAGACAGACCTGAGCAAATTCTGCAGGAAGCACCACAAATATCAATCTACTCTAGCTTCCAAGTGAATTTGCTAGTACTGTGCCTGCTGGCATTTGTGCACGGGGGAGACTGGCAAAGAAACCCTTCTTCAGTCCATATCTTCACCTCTCAACTGCAAATATTCAGTAATTTCCTAAGCAAGGATCACACTTCCTCTGTATATCTGGGTCTGCTTTTCCATGTCATTGGCTAAATTGGTTATGACACACTATTTGCCTTGGTCTACAACTTCAACACCCTGTTGTGATCTTGTATTTCCAAGGCCTGGTGATTTCACAGTTGAAGCTCCGCACAGGTCTCCTAACTCATGCCAGCCCGCAGGGAGAGGAAAACTACAGTCTGGATTCAGATCTGGCTTTTTACTCAATGGAGAATTACACTTGCCTGTGGCCCACTCAGACAACTCTTTGAAGCATTT
The DNA here is from genome assembly GCA_004320125.1 of Scolopax mira. NCBI lineage: Eukaryota > Metazoa > Chordata > Aves > Charadriiformes > Scolopacidae > Scolopax > Scolopax mira. The sequence continues at coordinate 18,721 of BJBW01002845.1, forward strand.
GGCAAATGGAAGTCAATGGAATTATAGCCCATTATCTTAAGTAGCTCATGAAAAGCAGAAAAATAGATACTGGGTTTAGCTGACCTGTCAAAATGACTGTTTCTGCAAACACTGTTTGCTCAGGGATTTTTCCCAACATATATTATACTGTAACTGAAAAATTTTACTTTTATATAATGTATATATGTGTGTATGTTTGTGTGTATGAATATATCAGGTATTTCCTAAAAAAGCATTAATATTTCTTTGCCTGTATTTAGAACAGAGATAAAATATAGTGATTTTGTTAAACAATATCACCAAATTTAGTTTTCACTGCATTTTTCTACCTGACTGATTGATTGTGTTATCACAGCTATTTGTTAGCTCTTTGTATCTGCAAAAGAGTGAATAAAAAGCTTTATGGCATTATGTATTCTCCAAAAATCACAGACATTTTTGCTCCTTCTGTTCTTCCTACTGATTTTTGTAAATGAAGTGTTACTTTCCTACTTCAGGCAAAATACTTTGAAATACAAGATGCTTTCCTATCAGACAACTGCAACACCTATGGTTAAAGTAATCTAATAAGACCTCAGAGATCTTTTAATACTAAAAAAAAGCACTTTGATTTCCACCCCCCCCTCCATCCCCGAGAAAGTAAACCAACTACCTGGAGTTTTCTTCTGGCACACTCTGTACAAAGCCACCAGTGAGAAGACAGAAAGGGTAATGACTATCAAGGTAATGACAATTGGTAGGATAACACCTGGAAAAGAGGGAGAACATTGTTTTGCCTGCTGCCCCTGACTTGCATCTACAGGCAGTCGCGTGCACAAAACAAGAGGCATCTCCAGCTCTGGAGTAGGGTAATCTGCTGCTCCTGCTGTTCCGCCCACACCCATCAAGTCTCAGGCTTGCAGCTTTGTGAAGGAAGGATTTAGGAACCTTAGCCCTTCCCTGGCATCCACGGTGCCCGTGGAGATGGTTTCACCCACCTTTCTGTAGGGAAGTGCCCCACTGAGACCACCATAACCTTGATCAAAATATTCACGATTCACCCCCACTGCTGATAACCGCCAAGGGTTTTGCAAAACAGTCGTGTTACAGGAATAAATTTTTCATACATGCAATTTATTTTTCCGCCCTCTTTTTGAAAACAAAATTCATCTGAAATTCAGCAACTGAAGCAGTTATTTATCTTTTAACATTGTACGCCCAGAAAGACACCAAGGAGTTACATAATTCAGTAACATTCCCCAAAGCACTTGCAACCAGGCATATAAAATGCAAGATCTCCTTTTTAAATGAGGACATCTCTTTCCTTTTATTATTTCCCACCATCTGCCATTTCCTGACAGGTGTTTCCCAGCCAAGCAGCAAAAAGGAAAGAATTATGTAATGAAGAAAAGCTTTCCCGGGAAAATACAGAAGTCCAGTTTCTTTCCATTTTTTTTTGGCAGCAACTGGCCACGTTCAAATCAGGGAAAGCTGTGGCTGCATTCCCCCAGCCTTCCTCAGCATCAATCATCATGCCTGCCTGATATTCAGAAGCAGCATCTTTGATGGCTTTTGATGCAATTAATATTTAATATTCATATAGATGTGCATGTGTATCTATGAAACTAGAGGGAGAACCCAGAAAAACAAGTCTACAGTAGAAAAACATCAAACATATTTTGCTAAGCCAGTACTTTGGGTAGGGAATAGTAGTTCTGCAGCAAAACTCTTGCCCTAGAGGTGCATAATATTAAAATAAAAGATTAAATAACACGCACCATGCAAATATCAAGTGTTTGAAGAGTTTCCAGAAGACTCCTTCCTAGTCCTTCTCTCCCATGACTATATGAGCAACATATTCGTATAATGCATTCACAACAATATATTAATATAGTATGTACTCAGTGGATGAACAACATATTCATGTTTTTTTGTGTCTTCTCCTACAGGGGATAACTTTGTTCACATTTTTTTTCAGTTCTATCATTTTGACTTCAGTTCTTGTGCTGCTCTCCAGTGAGAGTAGTGTCAACTCTACTTGGAGGATTTTTATAATTGGCAGTTAAATCGGGTTTATAACAGGGTGTACCTCTGGTAAGGCTTCAAATAAAACTGCCAGTTTCATTTTCTGCTACTGCAATCACTCATGAAAAGTCAAACTGATCAACTGAAAACTCAAAAGCTGGACAATAAAGCAGGAACACTCACTAGAATAGTGGATAGTATTCTCTGGCATTTTCTTGTTTCCAGAACTGCTTCCAGGACTGCCAGAAGCTAGATTTGCAAAAGAAATATTGCCTTTCAGGTTAACATGTAATTGCCAGAAATCCTCAGATAACTTTCCCTGAAAAATTACCCTCCCAAAACAACTTCTGTGTCCCCAGTTCTGGAGCCATTTGGTGCTCCACAGCTATAGTTCTTCTCAATAATACCTAGATAACTTGGCAAGAGGGGTGGAAAAGTTTATCTAGTGTGGCCTAGAAAAACACACACTTTGCATAGGTGCAGTGCATAGGATCATCTGATTGTCCACTTATAAGTTATGAACTACAAACTTCTTAACTTTTAAGAGGTTAAGGTATTGTTCAACATTAGATCTCTTGACAACCAAATAAACAAGCAAGAGAGTGAAAATTAGCCCTGCCTCCAAAAGAAGAAAGACCAAGATTTTCACTGCTAATTATCAGAAATGCTAATAGTAGATGAAGAAGTCTAAAGATGTGCAATAGCTAGCAATTCCCTTGAGAGCTGAGTATTATAAAGGGATGTGCAGGCTCTCTCTGCCACATGGGGACAGCAATGACTATCGGGAGCCTCTCGGTGTCTTTTGGGCTGGGTTGAAAGGAATGCATCTGTACCTTCAGGTGCTAATCTGAATTCGAGTCAGGTAATCAACACAAGAAATTTGTTACCTTATTGCATACAGCCTGTGGCAAAACAACCACTGGACTTCAAGAGAGAAAAAACAAAAAACAAACACTGGTGCTTCCCTGGGTACATTACACAGCCTGCAGGATTGTATTCCATATTGGATGGAGGCTTGAGTACGTGTGCTTACTGCCACTGAGGAAGCTGATCAACTGGACAAATGGATAGCTAGATGTCTAGCATCAAAGTTGTAATGCAAGGCTGAGTATTTCCATTGCTCATTTAAATATCAGAAATGGCTCTCAAACAAAGGTGCCCAGGGAAGGTGGTCTGTTAAGCAGGACAGCTAGTGGATAGCTCTCTATATATATATCTCTCTAGCTATATAGAGAGCTAGTATAGCTCTCTATAGAAGTAGTGAGACATGGTAGCAGCCACTGAGTCTCACATCCATTGCTCAGGTACCCATTCATACTCCATACACCTGTAGAGATGCACAGAAAAGGGCTCAAATTTATGATTGGAACTACAAAATTAGCTGGGTCATTAAAACCAGTTTCCCAGGGGCATTTCGAGGGCTAGAATATAATTTTTTTCCCTTAAGTCTCTGTATGACAAGTCCATCTTTTATACAGATGGATTTTAAAAATGTTTTTGTATAGGCAGTACATATGATTCCAGTTTGATGAATTAGAGTAACAAAAAAGGTTTATTTATCCATTCCAACCCTGTAGGGGTACCTTGCTGCATTGATTTTAAAAATTCCAGACCAATATTGATAAATGTTTTGCTTTTTCTCCACTATTATCCTTTTGCCCATATTCCCATTCTCACAGCATACTGGTCTGTTCAGATATATAAGAGTATATTGTCTCCTGATGCAAGAGGAAGACAGAAGAGAAAAGCCAGGGGGCAGTTTCTACACATCTTTGCTGGATATGTCAGTATACTGGATTTTCCAGGTAACCAGGAGCCACATGGTTCTACTTAAAAATTTATGTGAATTGACTGGTAATGCAAAGGGAAAGATTTGAGAGTGCTGTGTTTTTGTTTCTGTTCTGCTGTTGTGAAGCTGTGTGAATTTGGGGCAGATTGTTTATGTTCTGTTTCCTTTCTTCCTCTCTTCCCTCCCTCTCCCCTTTCATTTGTCTGTCCATAGACCAAGACCTTCTGGGGAAAAAAGATCATTTACTGTGTGCTTGTGTGGTGCCTAAACAATGCCTAAACAGCTGAGACATTCTGATGCTATGGAGAAGGAAACAATCATTGTCTGAGATGCTCTCTGAAAAAAATCACAGTTTCTTTAAAGCGGAAGTTCTCTCTCTGTGGTGCCTCTCTGCTGAGTGGTGATAATGTAAGGATGGAAACTGTGAGCCATCATCAAGTGACTGAAATAGTTCTTATGAATTTGCAATTCCATGTGATTGGTTTAGATTTCACAGGGAAATATTACTGCCCTTTTCTCTACCTTACCTGATACACTGCATGATACACAGGGCAAGCAGGCAATTATCACAGCAATGAGTTATCCTAGATACTGGCTGAAAATGTCAACAGAAACAAATGACACTGAAAACCAGCAATGTGTATCCTTGCATTCGTGCAGCATCTCCTCAGAAGAAAAACTGAGGATTAAAATTCACTGATTATTTTCCTAGCGCTCTGTTAAATGACCAAGATGTGAATGATGCCGCAAAGATAAATCCATAGGTCAGGACAACCCCTAGTATCAATACAGGCTGGGAAATGAAGGGATTGAGAGCAGTCCTGCTGAGAAGGACTTGGGCGTACTGGTGGAAGAAAAGCTAGATATGAGCCAATAATATGCGCTTGCAACCCAGTAGGCCAACTGTATTCTGGGCTGCACCACAAGCACTCTAGGCAGCAGATTGAGGGAGGTGATTCTGCCTCTCTACTCCACTCTGGTGAGACCCCACCTGGAGTCCTATGTCCAGCTCTGGAGCCCTCAGGACAAGAAAGACATGGACTAGTAGGAGTGGGTCCAGAAGAGGGCCCAAAATTGATCCGATGGATGGGACACCTTTCCTATTTGGACAGGCTGAGAGAGTTGAGGTTGTTCAACCTCAATAAGGCAGGGACAAATATTTTAGCAGGGCCTGCTGTGACAGGACATGGCACAATGGTTTTAAACTAAAAGAGGGCAGATTTAGACCAGATACAAGGAAGAAATTTTTTAAAAACACTGGGGCAGAGAGGGGGTAGATGCCCCATCTTTGGAAACATTCCAGGTCAGGTTGGACCAGGCTTTGAGCAACCTGATCTAGTTGAATGTCCCTGCTTACTGCAGGGAGGTTGGCCTAGATGACTTTTAAAGGTCCCTTCCAACCTAAACTATTCTATGATTCTAACTACTTGAGACCATAAATGAGAGGAATAATAGCTAAAAAGAAGCACTACTGGATGAATAAAGTGGATTAAGCAACTAAAAACTTTAACTCAGTTATCCAGTTCATTTATTGAAGTTTCTCACAAGCCAGCTCATCCTGTCTACTTTCTCTGCATCTGGAAAGAGAATCTGAAAGATATTTTCCAGCTATGGGATGACATGGGATCAGAATAACAATCCATCATGGTAACAGGAGGGACAAACCTTTGCTGGCAGCAGCAGCAAGAATTGCTGTGACCAGTACAGAAGAGACTGTTTCCTGATAAGCCCAGAGAAAGGAAAATAGGACAATGCAGGTTTGCTAGTACAGGAAACTCTTGCCTTACTCTGGAACCTGCTGCTTCTAACCTCAAGACAAGGAATGTGAGCCACTGACAAGAACAAGTTCCCTGTTAAACATTCTATTTATGTCAATTTCCTATTGCATCATGCCAGGCCTGACTTTTTTTTGTGCTCCCACCCCGTTTTCTTTTCAGTATCTGCTAGCCTAACACAGCATTCAGCTGGAATCACAGAAAAGTTACTCATTGCTACAAGTTGAGAATCAATTCTCTGCTTTTCTGCACTACCTAGAGACTCCTTGTTCCCTGAATATTTCCTTTCCTCAGGTTGTCCCCCTCTCACCCCACACCAGCCCTTTTTGCCGGCATGCACACAGCTCTTACTTGTCACTTCTGTTGCAGAACTCACGTGAAGGCCTGCAATAAAACAGAAGGAACAGGTTTATTAGTAACTGATTTAAGGTTAGATGTCCAGAGTCTTCACATCACACAAACTGGCAGACTCGAAGACCGTGCTCATTAACCCCACAGGAAATGCTGACCCAGAACTGACACTGTTCCCAAGCCCAGAAAGTCTGAGCTGTGAAAGTCTGCAGACGTCCTTTAGAAATGGGAGTAGAATCCAAAGCACAGCCTACACTGTGTTATTATTCTGCTTAAGAGAAGAAATCCTGAATTAATTGATACATTCCTAAAAAATTCCTCCTGCCAAAACCAAGTGCTTGGGAGTGAATAGATGGCATTTAACTGACAAATCAGTGTTTTATTAAAAAGAACCTCAAATGCCTAATTGAGATATGTCTTCAAGTGTCACAAAACCCTTTAAAAAATGAATCTTCATTAATTATCTCAGTGCTTTTGGCTAGCAGACTGCTGAGAAGCAGGAGTAAGAGGCACTGGTAATCAGGAAGAAATGGACCTTGCAGAGCGCTGTGAACAATGCTTGCTGGCCTGCTATTGTCAGCTTCCTCCATCCTTTTCACAAGTTTTTGGTGCAGAACACTAATTGTTTCTTAGCTTTTTTTCAGTTTGTTTTTTTAAGTATGCTGCTGCTTTTATGTATCTAGATCATAGCATGCTTGGAAATTAGGGTGGCTATGAACATTTGGAGGCTAGCCACAGACAACCATCGCTCCCACTGCAATTTTTATTATGTACCATTAAATCTCTTCTGCGATCACTTTAAAGTCAAAGCGAGCCAGGCACCTAACTCATCTGTACTTTGAGAATATCCATCTGTGTAAACTGGCAACAAAATATCTGTTTGTACAAGACAGACTCTCTCTTGCCAGGGGCTAGTGAGAGGCCTCTTACACTGGATTACTGGACCTACCATGGAAAAAAATCTCTTAGGCAATATACCCTTAGTAGTCACTTCTTATTTTGAGGTATAAATTGTAGCATTTGGTCACCCTCCTCTAGGCTGGAGGGCACTATAAATACCCATTTGTTGGGTCTCTTCAGGGTTCACTGCTGCCACAGTACCTGTGGGAAATGTGGTGTATCTATCTGACCCTGTCCCACCTGCATGTCCTCTGTGCCCCAGCTGTGCCAGGCTGGGAGACCACAGAAGGAACGGTATAAAGGCAGACATAACTTCAGGCAGCCACGAAGCCTGTCGTCTGAGTGCCTGGGGTTGCAGCACTCCTCTTCCAACCAGGATCCCCAGGGAGCACAAATCCACCTTTATGCTCCCATTGCACTTTCTGTGCTGTGGACCAATACTTTGCACAAAGACAGCTCCTACCACCAGAGCTGTGACATGAGTGAAGCATGTTACTTTAACCATGGATGACTTGAGGCACTAGGGTGCAAATAACTGTCTATCTTCAGAGTTCTTAGCATTACTAATATTTAGTATGTTCAAGAATAGCTCTTATTGCTGACTTTTAAGTATTTGGCTTTTCAACCTGAATGCGCTTTGCATGTGTTTGTGCTTCAAATGCAGTTAAAGCTTGGTCACATATAGCATTAGCAAAAGTGGTTATCTCACACTGGCTTCCTAGGATCCAGAGGAGACTTCTTCCCTAAGTTTTTCTATCATCTCATCAATCCATCTGCAAAAAGCAGTGTCACCTTGCTCAGAGAAGATCTCTGTGATGACTCATTAGGCAATGTTTGTAGCATGTTTGGGCAACATTAATGATAAGAGCCAAGGAAAATCTTTTTGGGAAGTTAATAACTCGCCTACCAAAGGAGGTTTGGAATGACACACAGAACAGAACGCAGCAGAATGCATACCTACTATTAAGGAAACATCCAAATACGATATGATTACGTGTTATCCGAATACTGCCTTTCCTTCAGCCTATAAGGAGTAGGATCGCATGGAAAAAGTACCATATGATCACACAGCAATGGTTGATCTGGCAAACAGTAAAGCCCTGCTTGTGCCTCTCTTGAAGAGAGGCAGAAGACCTTGTCAAATCTTACAAATAGGTCACTTCTCTATGGAACTTTCGGCCTTATCTCCCAAGCCTGAGAAGAGTTGAGCTTTCCTAAGAAAACCCATCAAGGTTATAACATAATTATACACTTTCCTTTAACTTCACTCTTGCAAAAAAAATTAATAAAATAAATAGTGAATCATCTTGGTTCAAATTAAAGCAAATAATACATCAAAAAAAGGATGTCAAGCCCAAGACTAAGACTTAAGGTTTGTCAGAGCTCTATACAGCTCTGCACACAGGAAGGGTCAGACAACCTGCAGTTCATCACTCACACACACAACAAAAATCCATACTGCTGTCCCAGCCAGACCTCATCACTTCAGTAAATCCAAACAGCAGAAATTATTGCAGGCAGGAAGTGTGACAGTAGCCCACTGCCCTTTCTTCAAGTACTGCAACAACCTCAAGAGTCTGTTATTTTTCAAAAACTGCACACAGCTACACACAATAAAACTGCAAGCATCTTTCCCAAACATATCTCACCCAGATTCTGCTAGACCATGAAAAATCAAACAGGAAAAATATTGTGCCCTTCTCTCTCTCTCCCAGTTGCCAGTATGCAAGCGAGGCACCAGCTCACCCTCTGTTCAGAGATTGCTCAGCCCTGCCACACAAACAAAGCTATGCTTATTGGAGCAGTTCAGCAGGTGATTTCAGTTTGCATTTTCTAAATAACCATCCAGTGTCCTTTTTGGTAGTGGGGTCACATGCTGCTGCTCTACAGAAAGAGAAGGACAGAAGGAAAGGCAGCATTTTGCTTGCTAACATAGTTACTGTAGTTGTTCAAGCTGCCTGTTCAGAGTTTACCACATCCCTTGGTGTGGTGAGTAAGGGGGCAGATGCTCTGCATAAATAATCTGTGAAGATGACCAGATTCATCATGAAAAGATGACCAGATTCATCATGAAAAGTGAGGTGTGTTGAGCCTTTGTTGTGCAGTAAGGAGGACAAGGATAAAAAATTTGGCATATGGTGGTGGTTTGATTTGAAAAATACCTGCGTGAGTCAGATCAGCACTGGTTAGAATCTTGACAGATGGAGAAAGAGACCAACTAACCTTTCCCCACTCTGTTCTCCAACAACTGCTACCTAAGCAGCCTTGGATACCCTGCAGTTTTCTGTTTCTGTTTTTGGAGGACAGCCACAAGAAACTGTGTTCACTGGCAAAACAAACGAATAAAATTGTCTGATTACTCAGAGGGGATACCACAATATAAACCAAAGCAACATCAAGACCTTTAAAAAACTCTCCTTGCCCTGACCATGCTATAGGTCTATAATTGTGTTAACTGATGCTTTAATATATTTTCTATCTCCCAGGCTTTTTTTTTTTTGTCTCTCTCTCTTTGTGAAGAAGCTGAAGATATGGTGGGTAATTTTTACCTAATATCACTATCCAGAATTCCTAGGCAGTTTGCGTACAGAAAAAGTTAAACCCTCCTTATCTTAGTCATAAGATTTTTTCTTTGGGAAATGCCTCCTGTGAATCAAGTGAGTAGGATTTATAATTGGAGGAGTGCAATAAAGATATTAATAGATGCAGCAGGTTGATTCATCTGACAGTTTATTATAATAGATCATTTGATCTTACCATCCTGCTGGGTGAACTTAAGCTCATACTGCTTTAAGGATTTTTCTGTTGTTTAGGTCACAGAATAAAAAGCTACAGTGCTTGCAGTTTCTGAGATGTATTGGGACTCTTGACTGATCCATTAAATCTCTGGTTTTTCACTAATTAAACTGAAGGAGAAAATTAAATATTAGCAAGCAATCCTCTGTGGAGGTGGAGAATGACTAGGAGTTACATTATACCTGTCACCCTAAGTTAAAGTTGAAGAAATGTAGGTGTCAATGGCATACATGCAGGTTGCTCTCTTAGCTGAGAACCTCCTCTAACCTGGGTGAGCACTACACATCCCTTCCTCCCTGCCTGGTGGTTTCAATCTTCTTTAATGCAGCAATACTGTTCTTTGATGTTTGTCCAATTCTTTCCTAGGCTCCCCCACTCATTTCAGTCTCTCTCCAGCTCTCTGTGGCACTCCTCCCACACTCTGATCTTTTGATATGGCTGATTGGAAATTTCTCTTCAAGATGTGCTCTTTTCTTTTTCTGCAGCAAGCAAGGAAATTTTCACCAAAATAGCTTTTTTTTTTTCAAACAGAAAATGGTTTCAAAACTAAATATATTCTTTTGCTTTGAGGTTAGCCAGCTGAATTATTTTGCTTGAGCAAACCAAGTAGAAACATTCTGGTTTGCATCAATTTAACATTAATCTGTCTTCCTCTGAGCTCCCATACAGAAGCTGTGGCTTGTGTGCCTCTGGCTTGCAAGCTCTGCTATCCCCTATGGGATGCAGCACCAGCCCCACTGTAGGTACCATCCTCTGGTGAACAAAAGATATCCAGTCCCCACAGACGTCCCTTAATGTGAAATTTCAAAGAGCTGGGAATAAATTATCTAATGGCGGTGAGAGTCAGCATTTCTTCTAGTTTCAGCACGGAATGAAACAACTGGATTCACTCTTGCATTGCTTTGAAATTTATTAGGGTGCAGCATATGGCTTCCCTTGTAACTGAGCAATTGCATATAGGAAAAGAAAACTGTTTAGAGGAAAACAAAACATTTTTTCTTAAAGTCTTTAACACATAGAGAGAATAAGGGAGCAAAGGTAGTCTAATGGTGCACCCATTCAGGATAAGGTACCTAACCCATCAGGGTGAGTAAAGACATTTCTTGCGTGTTTAAGCTCAAAGGGAGGAGTTTGTGCTGTGAGGAGACAGGAAAGGTGTAAGCAAGGAAATCATGCCACAGGAGGAAGTGATTTAGAAATGACAGTTTTATGGAAACTATGCCAAGCACCTAGACTGGCTCCCCTGGGAGAGACAGGCCCTTTCTTTCTCAGCCAGGCAATTATAGTCCTGGTATCTTGGGTAGTCCCCAAGCTCAAGAAGATTTACTGCTTTTACAACAAAATGAGTTGCGTAAGGTGTTGACTTTCACAAACACACCCAAGGAAGGTTTTAAAACATTCTGGGCAAATTTTAAATGTAAAATGTAATTGTATAAATAATGTAAATAATGGTTTTAAATTGAAGGAGGGGAGATTTAACTTAGGAAGAAATTCTTTCCTGTGAGGGTGGAGCCCAGAGAAGCTGTGGCTGCCCCCAGCTGTTCCTGGAGGTGTTCAAGGCCAGGCTGGATGGGGCTTTGAGCAACCTGGTTGGGCGGGAGGTGTTCCTGCCCATGGCAGGGGGTTGGAACTTGGAGATCTTTAAGATCCCTTCCAATTCTAACTGATTCTATAATAGGTAATTAAACATATGTGATCCACAGCCAGATGTGTATTACAATTACATTTCAACTTGGAGAATTTACCTGTGCGAGAGAGCCTTTAATAAAAAAAATTGTGATTTCCTGCTTTATTGCAGTGTACCAATAGTAAGATTTTCACACCATGCACATGCCTGTCAATAGACACAAAAGCTAAGAAGATAATCAAGCAACTACAGCTCACAATATATGCATTATGGGCCATAGGCTTATTGAAATAATTGCAAAGAATCCTCTGTAAATCAGTGGCCTTGGATTAAAAATGAAAAAAACCTCAACTTCCTTAAAATGCTATTATTAGAATATCTTTTTGCACGCTTTAAGCATTTCAATGCATACTGAGCATATGACAGTACTTCACTTCTATATCCAATCCTATCCTCTATGAGGAATAGTCACAGTACACAGTACACGTGCATGCTTATCTCCGACAAACACAATCCAGAAGTTAACATCCTTGTGGAATGTTAAACATTAATAATAATTGGCATATGCAAACAAAGTCAGTGTCCTTATTGGATTTACACACATGTAGACGGAAGTAAGTATAGAGTGAAGTGAAGGCTAAAGAGACCTTAAGAAAACCTGAACAAGTGGTTCTTCAAAATGTAGGAATGTTAAGACAGCTCAAAGCATAATAAATGATCACTCTCATGACCTGGCATCTACATTCACCTCAGTGTTGCTTGGTGGTTAAAAGCTGTTTTTCTAGGTGTGTTTTGGTGTAAAACTAGACTGGAGTTGGACCTATGTGTGACCATGTTGTACTTTGAACAATGCCATTTAATTGGTAACATGCATCAACTTGCCCTCCAGATTTATTAACAATTGTAAAAATTATAGCTATTTTCTCCTTTGTCTCCTTTGCTTTGAAGCCAGAAATTTTATCTGAATAACCTCCTCTGGCAGTCAGTGCTACACAATGACCACATACAGCATGTATAAATATTGTTATTATCTTCTGTAATTTATATCCTCCTGTAACGACATTGAGTATCCCAAATGAATGTTTTGAAGTTCACCCATCACTCATCATAACTTCAAAGAAACATGACATGGACATAGCAAACCCTGCATGAATAAGGAGGTGGCCCTTGTTCTAGTACAACGTACAAGTGGAGAAGAGATTCAAAATTACTTGCATCTTTGTAACTGTTTGCATAGGAAAATAGAGTGTATATTTTCAAGACTTACCTGAAGTTCCAGGAGCAGAAGTGGTTTCTTGCAGAGAGGTTGTAGAAGAAAAAGACCAGCCTTTAGTAGATGAAGCATACAAACTCAAGCTCTCATTTTGTGCCAACTGTGTTCCACTTTCTTGTGTCGCTGAAAACGAGACAGACATTTAGGTAAGATACACCTGTACAAGTATTGCCTTAGATCCTGCGCCATCCTTCAGACAAACATTCCCACCATCATAGAATTGACTTAAGGTCAGAAAGCACTACAGCTTCTGGTAACGCCTTGTCAAGCAACAAACCATCCTCTGTAGAGCAGTTACTACTGGTATAGTTAAGGCATCTTTAAAATACATCCTAGCATCATAAATCTTTGCCTCACATCTTTGCCAGAAGACAGCCTAGAGCTCTGACTTGGGAGCCGAGAACAACTAGACAGTCTTACACCAAGAGCAACAGAAGCAGAAAAGAGAAGCTTACTTACTGCCCTCTAACTTTAATGTAACAAAAAATAAAACAAAAAAATAAATTGCAAGCTTCAGCCACAACTGTCACACAATGTGATATTGTAAAAAGTTTTAGGGATTGTACTTAAGAGCAGATTTAATTATTTCAATCAGTGCTGTTAAGGCCTAGGAAATAACATATCCCTGAAAATTAATGTCTGAAAAAATTAAAGTGTCTTATTTCTGCTTTCCCAGAGTCAATCGAGGATCACGGCCATCTGTGTCATAAGATTTGCAGCCTAGGGCGAGTCCAAGCTGGTGATGCAGGGCACGGCCTGAGCCCGTGGAACTGAAGGTCACTGAATGACAAAAAGAAAGAATTTCAGCTGTTCTAGCACAGCTGATAATTTCTATGACTATGCTCAAACTTCAACATAACAGGCAAGACAGTGCCTACTGAATAAAACATAGGGGTGGCCAAGAGTAACCTTATACTTTTTGATATAAATCAGAGATGCAACTGAGCTGTAAACTGTTTTCAGTGCCTCTTCTTATGAATTTCAAACACCGGAACTAAACCAACTTTAAGACAGGTTAGTCAAATGAGTGCAACATGATTCACTTGCAACATGTCAATGTTGAGGAATGCTTCATCACACGTTTTATTCAAAACTCTGATTACCCTTTTGGCCCCTCAAAGAGCCCTTTTGTAGGAAAAAAACCCCAACACCCAAAACTCCCTAGCGAAACCTCTACCACCACCTACCTTTAACTTGGACCTTCCCTTCTCCTTTTGTTTATTAAATGCAGTATGTCTGAGAGACAACCTTCTCAATCAATGATCTAAGAAAGAGTAACCTGAAGTCACTAGAATCTGGCGATTCATGCAACTTTGAGAAGTGAGAGGAGGTGGATGGCCAGGGATGATATTGTTGAAGATTGAGGCATGAAAGAAATTCAAACTATGCTAAACAAGCTTAAATGCCTGAAATTTTCACTGCAACTCTAGTGGATGAGAAGCATAATTTCACTGTGAGCTACCTGCAGAAACCTCAGCATTTTACTCTTTCAGCATGCAAGCTTAATCTGCAGTAGAGATGAGTATAAAAAGCCCCTCTATGGTATAATGCAAGGATCTGACAACTTTAATCACTCATGCATTCTCACCATAGAAGCTTTGAATGAAGCTTTAAAAGCTAACCTTTTCCACTTGTGGTTCTTATTGTGGATGTTTCAGACTCAAATTTTAAATGTTGAATTTTAATCTGAGAGAAATTAAAAAGTAAAAACCCCAAAGATCCTACTTCTCTCTTTAAGACACATGGGCTTTTAACAATAACAGCAACCATCTTGTGTCTCCCTTATCATAAGTTGCTAAAAGCTTGCATGGAAGAATGAAAAGTAAGGCAGAACAACAGTGAGCTTTTATAGGCAGAGACATTTGAACACAAATACGCTTTCTGACTTGCAAACAATCAGGTGTGTGGGAGAGATGAGGAGGGAGGCAGCCAGTTGCCTTGTAACCCCGCGGAGAGCTGTCTTCCCATGGGGATCACACGTTCCAGGTGTCCTATCAGTCCTGGCAGCAGCCCAGACCTGGGTGCTCCTCTTGTGTTTGGGAGCTGCAAGAACAGATTGTTCTCGGGAACGCGGGCTGCGCGCTGATTATGCCTCGTCAGAGGATCATAGTATTTCCATTTCATTTTTTTCCCTTTATTCAGCCTGGATGAAATTCTTCCTGCGACTCAGGGGTAGCACCAGGTATGACTCATGCCTTTACCTGCACCTTGGTGTGAAGCTTATTGCATATATTTCATCAGACTGCAAAACAGACTCCTTTCTCCTGGTGTCAAGGGGTAAAGTACACGTGCTATGGTGCAAAAGTCTGTGTGCCAGTTGCTACCACTTCCAAGACAAAAAATGCAACCTGATGCATTGACTTAATTCCACCGTAAGATTAAATCCTAGCAACCCAATTCTCTGCTGACTTGTGGCTTTGAAGCGGCTTTTAAGCAGCATCCAAGGCTTATGCCTAATACACAGCACAGGCTCTTACCATCAACACATTTAGCAGCTCAAATAGCTTCTGTGCCAAAAGCCTATGGGAACAGAAGCATCCATATCCAGCCACTGCTCACATACACAACGGCAGCACTGACAGCACAGTACGCCTGCTAGAAATCTGTTTTTTTGGTAAACCACATAACTCATATCTATGCAAGCTTTAATTTGATCTCAACAGGAGGAGACAGTGCAAGTCCTTACTGCAGTGCCCATGCTCTGTGCGGGAAAAGGCGGGGATTCTGCGTGGGCACACAGTGACTCAGTTCTGCTGTCCCCACTGACACATCGCTGCAGTAATTCATCACGCTTCGGCTCAACCAGCTGCAGCAAAGAACTCTGCCTGCCTGGCAGGTGGAGGCCTGGGCTCACGGAAAAGCAGCATAGCAGAGAAGGGCACTGCTGGTGCTGAAAAAGCACTCCCCATCACGGATTAGTAGGTTTATTGTCAACAGCTGATTATGAATAAAAATGGTAAAGTAGTAAAGATTGTAAAATAGCTGTGCAAATGGGGCTGATTACTGCAGTGGCATAACTCCCTGGTAGTGATGCAGCTCTCCCTGCTGATATTTTGATAAGATAAATGACAGCGTGTTAATATGTATTTGTCAAAGGGATAATCAACAACAGGGAACCTGAAGCTGCTCTGCAAAGCTGCTATCTGAGCCTTAAGTACTTCCTTACTCTTTGTGCTCTGAAAACTCCTCATTTTCTTTAACGAGCTGAAATTTGATACATATCCTCATTTTGATCTTAGCATGATTTTCTACTTAACCTATGTATAATCCACATATATTACGGCATTTCCCAACAGTACTTTAAATTTTTTCTACAGCAGTCTGTTACCTAACTATCTTAGACATCATAAGATACTTGAAGTAAGCAAATACGCTACATATTCTCTATGCAGTGCAATGAATATAGACATCTGTTCACATGTTAACACCATACTTCTCCAATCAATGAATCAAGAAAACACATTTACAGTGCAGAAGTAACTACACCCAAACCACGTTAAAGCAACTGCAAAAAGGCTTTGTATGATGGAAGACCCTTGAGCCCTTGAGCTCACCCTTGAGCTCATACCCAAAACATACATATAGGCCTCATCCCTGTAATTAATAGCCTGAGAAACTATTTGCATCAATGAATGCATTCATGAAAACTTTAAAGATCCCAGAGTAGCAAAATCAATGCAACTTCACACCCGTTCAGAGGAAGGGAAATTGGCTAGGGAGATAAACAAGTAGTTTTAGTGTTTATACCCATAGCTGATTGCATTTGCTGTCTGCCAGCTTTACATTTTCTGCTAATCAAAAAAACACCCAAGTATTTCAAAATATATGTTTTAAAACATCTCTCTGCCTAACGTATCTCAGCAGCCAACTATACCAGTGTTTATCTATAGCATGTGGTAATGACCTGAGGACTACTGGGCAATCCATGCTATCATCACTCTCTCTGGGTAGTTTGAAGCATAGCTTATTTCTTAATTACCAGTAGTTTGATAAAAAGAGAAAGACTATTTCCTCTATTGTTTCCTTTTCTCACTTTTTAGTATTAAATATTCCATTGCACTATGATGTTTCATCATCCAGGAGAGTGGCGTGAGATAAACTAGAAAAACAACAACCAAAAAATCCACTTTTGTAATTTAGTACCTTGAGCACTGAACTTGCATAAGATACTTGCTCTGTATCCAAGGGAGGAGGAACATAATCTTTTGTTGCATTTCATTTTGTATTCTCTTGATAATTCCAGGTGTCCCAGGATATGAAATCCTGATTACAGATGCAACTTACTGTAGTGTGGCAAATCCTTGTTTTGAAACCTGGACTACACAAGTGAGGTCACTCTTTTGCCTAAATGTGAGGTATTGGATTTGACCACTTATATTAATAAGCAAGAAGGTTAAGGAGACAAGTCTAATTGCTGGCTGCTGGTATAATAAACAGGGCAGAGGGACAAAGAGGGAGAGATTGTACTTATGGCCTGCAGAGGAAAAGAATTCTGAAGACTTAAAAAAAAAGAAGGCAAAGTAGTGTGCATGATTTCACAGCAGGTGGAGCACTGGGGGCTTTTCCTGAATTTATAATAAAAGGTGACAGAAGCCACAGAAATTGCAGTGGAGACAGGAAGCCCTGTCAAATCTCTGCTGTGTGAACGTGATTATTCAGTGAAGCTTTTAGCAGGGATTGAAGCAAAGAAAGCAATGGCCTCCATTACAAAACGACAAAGACACCTGCTTTTTATTAAAAATCAGATGTATTATAGGTAAAATTTGAAGTGTCATAAAGGTACTGACAATTCCTGCCTCCATCCCATACAGACAGCCCAAAGAGGGGGAGAAGCGAGTACTAGTAAAAGAGCAGAGAACTTCCATCTCCTGTCTATTTTGAGAGTACAAGTCCTCCTATGCCTATGCTCTCCTCAGGGTGTGTGACTCCCCCTGCCCTGTGCTACTGCCGGAGATGCCAAAGTGGGGCTGGTAGGGTGCTGTGAAGCAAACAACATCTCATTGAGCCAACGCCTAAGGTAGAAACACAGACAGTGGTTGAAGGGTCTGTGGGGTTTCTGTAAAAGCTGGCCACACACCTGCACAACCCTTCTGCCCTGTCCCAAAGCCACTGCCTTCTCTCCCATCCCACCTGTTTATGCTGAAGCCAGGGCTATGAGTTTCTTGAAAGGTAGACCAGAATTTTGTCTTTAAAAAAAACACACTAAAATTGGTTTTCAAATCAGTTTTTCCAAATACTACTTAGCATTAAAAGAAATTATAAAGTATTTTATATCAGGACAGTTCCCAATCTCTTATTTACTTCTGATGTTTAAAAAGGGGAGTGATAGGCAGGGAAGCCCTGTTTTTATGTAATATGTGAATCATCTTTTTCATGAGTTTTGGGGTATATTTTTAGCTTAAATGAGGATTTTTAAAAACAAATCACAACGCAAGCCACTAAGGACTGAACTCCAGCTGATGGAAAGTGAACACAGGAGGAACAGAAAGGAGGCATGTTGGTGAAAACTTCACGCTCGGGCCCATCGTACCTCCAGCACCATCATACATCCACAGCACCAGTTTTGGTTTTTCAGGGCATCAGTGCAGAGCAGTGGCTAAAGCTAAGCTGCACTGGCATGTATGCCCTTCCTCATTAGCTTTCCTTTCCCTGCTGGGAGCTCTACCTGTCACCAATGTTTAGTTCCGGGTGCCTGTGCTGCTCCAATGCCCACAAGCCAGGAACCTTTGCAAAACCGAAAGGACTAGAAATCACTTCCATGATGTGATACACCATGCCACAGGCTGTGGACAGGACCACAGGGTCAGAAATACAAGCTTAAAAAGATTCTTTGTGGCCTTCAGTATCACTTCAGCAGCTTGCACATCAGCCCTACTGTATCCTGTGGCTCCTTGATCCTGGCATTTAAAAGCCAAGCCAGAACACAAAAGACTTCAGGCTGAGAATCAGACTACTCCCTACACCAAGCACAGCGGGAAAGCTGCATCAGTAGAAAATATGACCACTAAGTGAAAGGGTAATTGCTCTCCAGGCAGCTTAGCCTGAGAAGGCTTGGATCTATGAGAAGAAATTATTCAGACTGTTTCATAGGAGTCCCTTTTTATACAAGGGAAACAAGGGAAGAGAAGTCAAATTCTAATAATTTGTCATAGTTCAGTATGGTGTAAATATCAACTCAGAGAACACTGGTATGCCACTGACTGCTGAGTTAAATATCTAGAGTATTTATTTTTAATTTTTTGAATCAATTAAGTATGACAAAAGTAGTATTTCAAAGCTCCAGTTCAGCAAAAGACTTGAACAAACATTTACAGTGCAGTTCATAGACATAAAAGGGAGACTGAATTTTATGTTAGGTTTACTGAGCTCCTTTTGTATGCTATTATACTTCTTCAAATTAATCCAACTAATTGTTGGATATGTGGGATTTTTTTTTAATTATCTTTTTCTAGAATCCAATCTGATATATACTGAGACAACACACATTATTCTGAAGATTTATGGGGAACAAAAGTATTTCCTAAGATTGATGCAGGGAAATTAGTACCACCTCTCTGCTTTCAGTTCTGTGACTCATAATAATATAGAACATAATTAAATACAGCATTGTAACATATATAAAATAAAAAAATAAAGGAGGCTGTTCTGACACCACTCTGATCACAAAGAATCATTTAGTTTTCATTAAATACTTATTAAAAAAAGCAAACACACAAGAAAATAAAAAATGAACTCCCTTCCAAATATATCTCTCTTCATTACAGGGAGATTCAAATCCTGTGTAATGGCTTCAGATCACCTCCACTACAAATTAAGAGTATAATATTATTTGTGTAAGATTTTAGGGCAAGATTCATTAAAGATATTAAATATGGTAGGATGAATAGCTCTACTTCCCCAAACCTCCAAATCCATAACACAAAGTACTCTCTTTGATGTCTTTTTATTGCTTCATACTGTTTTACAGAAACGTAGCACACAATAAATCAGAAATCTCTCAACGAAATTATCACTTACTGTTTGTTGTGTTCCCACTTTTATCTGCTGCTGTACTGGCCACTGTTACTGGTGGTTGTGGTGTTGTACCTTGTGTTATTTGTTGTGTACTACTAGGTGAAGAAGGCGCAGACTCTAATAAAGGAACAACATTCAAATTATTTCCTCAATTCTATATACACACATATGCACACACACAAAGCACACCTATTGGCCTGCTTGCAGCCTAGTTTTAAATTACCAAAAGAATATTTCATTCAAACTATAGACCAATAGGGACAGGGCTTCCTTTGCTGCAGAGAAAGACACTCTCTGTCTCATAAGTGGGGCACCCCACTGATAACAAGCCTGTGATAACGCAGTTACAAAGCCTGGCCTGGAGCTGCCTTGAGCCTGACCAGGAGGAAGCTCCTGTGCACATCGTCAAGATTTCACCAAAGAGTTTGCTATCGGTAAACCAAATTCCCAAGCCTAAAAGCACTCCAGCTTAATTTTCTGAATGACCACTGGAACAGCATCAACAATTAGCTGGAAGAAACTTTCACTTACTGCTTGTGATGGATTCATCTGTAGCTCTGATTGCAGTTGTTGTCAGCACTGAAGCTTGCAATGTTGTTGCTTGTGAAATTGATGGGTTTACAGCTTCCGTTACTGCAAGAAAGGCATTCACATCTTTATTGATTTATTTTATCATGCTAAGTTTTATTTAGCTGCCTTCTCGCACAAAGGCAGTGAAATTCTGTTTAAAGCCTGGCCCTTACAGAGCTTTCTTACGCACACATTTTTGAAGAGGATTCAAAGTGCTTATGGTTGGTATCAGAGGGAAGATTTGGCCTGTGGACAAGTTGTCAGTTGAAAGTTAGCAGCTGTATCTTCCAGCCACTCTGCTAAGGAAGAGGCGTATGATCTTTGGGAGTTATATAGAGGTGCCTGGAATGATTGCCAATGGAAGAGGTAAGGGAGGGGAAAGAAGCCTGGAGCAAATGGATGGACGGGTCACTGTGCTGCTGGACTGGACTGCTAACTAGCACTTAGCTGCATACCTGTTTCATAGGAGAAGGGGTGTAAATTCCCCAGGAAAAAATGTGAGTGACATGCAGGAAAACAGCTTATGTATTACAGGTAAAGAATTGAAGGGGTAGAGACTCTATCAGTCTGTGCAATTTTTTTCCCTTTTCTCTGCTGTCCATCTCAAGCCCCAGTAGAGTCTTCTTCTCTGTCTAGCTATCCCAGACCATCTTCCTCTGTACCCAGATTTCTAGGGGAAAAAAAGAACACCTGGCAGGCCTTCCTCCAAGGTGTACAGTAAAGCTTAGGACGTATTGGATGGGATGAATAAGTGATATTTTCCAAGGTGAACTTGGTGCCCTTTTTAAGGTGGCTCCTCATAGTTCTCTTCTCCAGAGAGTGAGATTTGGAGGCTGAAGGAAGGAGAAAGTGCTCCCTTGGACAGTGAGGATCACATCCAGCTGCTACTGGTACATAAAGAGGTGAGTAATGTTACCCAAATAAGGTTTAAATCAGCTTGTCTTGCTGCGCATGGATGACATACTGCAGGTCCCATGTGCCCCTGGCCCATGACTGGCCAAAATGTTGCTGAGGGATCTGATGTAGGAAAAAAGGTACCTAATAATTTTAAGAGCGTAGTTTTCAATTCTGTAATCCTATACAAACAGAAAGTTCTAGTGTCAGCTACAGAGCTACAGAACTTATTTCAATTCCTGACAACAACGTAACACGTGTCCTACTACCTCTTCTAGCACTTTTCATGGATGGAAAACATAATAGCATAGGAACAAATCATGACATGACATACCAATTTTCTCTGATATGACTTGAGTACTTCTAAATGCAAAATTCACACCAGAACTTCCAAAACATAACTTATACTCTCGTCTTCTGCTCTCAGTTTGCTTGCTGTTCACCTGGAAGAGCAGTGCTTCAAAGAATGGACCTCCATGGGAGCTTGCTCCACACCCACAAAGTGCTTTAATTTCAAAGTGGGCTTCTGGTGCTTTTCTTATAGGCATAAATAATAATACTGCTTTTCCCTCTGTGACAAAAAGCGGCAAGAGAAATTCAGTGAAACATTTGAAGAGCTCATTCACTGTGAGGTGTTGAGCCTTTATTTAATATCTCTGAAACAAACAAGAACATCAGGGTTTTTGAAACATAAAAGAACTGCAACAAAATTTGAAAGGGACTGATCCTTCTGCTGTAATAAACATAGCACATACATATTTCACCTAGTTGTGTCTTATTTACCTCCATTACTAGCACTTCAAGTCTATACATCATTATCATTTCAGTGCTTTGATCTCTAAAACAGATTCATTAAAATCTCTAGTCATCAAAAAAATATAATCCTATGTCCAAGTTTTCTTTTGTCATCACTTATTAAATGCAGCAGTCTTCAATACTCAAACTAAAAGAGGAGTTGATATTTATCTCACATTAATAAAATATGGTCAACACTGATTTTTTTCATAACTACAAAGATACAAAATAAAGATAACTGAATGCATCAGTTGAAGATGTAAGCCAGAATTACAGACTTTTACTATATAGAACAGATACTAACCTCTTCATAGGTTTAGGACTTCAACTTTGGTCTAGTAAAACCAATTACAAACAGAAAGAGAATGCAGCTTTTGAAACGGAAGGCACTGGTGCCACCCCCTTATGCCCAAAAGTGAATCTCGACATCAACAGTTTCAAGAAGTTACCAGCAGCATTTTTGCAAATGATAGCTTTATGCTTTCCAGTTATCTGAGGCCCAACTTTGGCATATCTTGTGAAATTCTTTACTGTTAAAGTCCATGTCTTCTTCTGTCACTTTACACCCATCAAATCAGCTACTCCCTGCTGCCTGATCCCTTAACTGATGTTGCTTCCCAAATTATTCTCAACCTGATGATCTTTTGAACTGTCTTAGCTAATTTTTTAATATCTGAACCTAATTTCTCCCAGAAGTTGGAAAAAGTGAAAGCTAAAAAGGCAATGGGAGCTTCAGAATATCAGATAATAGTGAATTTAAACTCTTACCAGATTTTAATGTTGATGCAGGAATGGCTGTAGTGACAGTAGTCTCTGGAATGCTATCTTCTGAAATAAACACAGAAAGAATCGTATTACTTTAGCCACCTCCAGAGCTATTTAGCACTACACAGGCATATAAGGCAGAGAGCAGCTAAGACCTCCCTGGAAAATCAAGTTCAGAAGCCTATTAGCAGAAGCAGCCAAATCATACAACTCTGCTAGCAACCTTTTCAAGCTGTCTCCTAAATCTCTTAACCTTGCCCTCTCTGCTGTAATGGAGACCACCTGCTACAGCCTCCCACCTTGGACTGCGAATCATTTTCCAACAGGTATTAATGTCTCCAAGACTAGCTTGGGAAAAAAACCTGGAGCAATTTGAGGTTTTTTGCTAGTTCCTCCTCTTGTTGAGTACAACCACAGTTGCTCTGGATGTTCAGGGTGAGGGGATTAATTAAAGTACCTAGCTGCAGGAGTAAGCACCCATTCTCCTGCTTTTGAGGAATAAAATTGTACTAGCTCACCAGCTAGTATAAGCACTTCAGGAGGGGTTTTCAGCATCACCCTGAACCCTATATGTGAGGGGAAGAGGAGAATTCACAGACTGTGGCTTAGGAAGCACCAAGGTGAGTAATGACTAACTCACCGCACTGCCCTCAAGGCAGTGCTCCAACTGTTGGGAGTTTACTACAGTAAATTATGCCGGTCTTAAAAATCGTAGGTCAAGTTATTAGGTGAAAGTCTCCAATATTACAAAATAAACTGGACAAAAAAACCCCAAAACCAAACACAAAACAACCCACAAAACCAGAAGCAAAATAATATCTATATCGTCTGTCTGTGCTGAAAAGTAATAATAACAGCATAACTCAACTTGAGTTTTGGTTTCAAATAAAATTTTCAGTCTTATTTCTCGTGTGTTAATATTTTTCTACTAAAAGAAGTTAAGGGGACGATGAAGAGGGTGAAAAACTACATTGAATCATAAACAGTGGAATTTCGTAACTGTTTTTACAGCATTGAGATAAAAGGATGGGTACATTCGGGGAGGAAGAGATCATCTCTGCAACTGAATGGGAGAGCAAAACAGCACAGAATAATCCCCCAGTACTTTCAGCTTTGGAGCATGACATCCTGTCATGCTGCATTAGCATGCTGCAATATAGACGTGGCAAAACTGAATCAGGACAGCATGTCACCATTCTTGTGTGACTCCATTCGTGGTAATATCTGCTGGCATTCTCTCTTTTTCTTTTGGCTACAGGGTAGAACAGTCAGCTTTGTTCCCCTTTGCACAGCATGTTGCACTCTGATTAATATTTCACAAGCACTACCCAAGGCCTGCCAGAATCACAGATCTAACACAGAAAAAAAAATAAAATACATCATACAATTGCAGGAGCTTTGCAGAGACATATTAAGGCCCAGTCAGATGAGCCCTTACAACTCCTCTTCAAGCAGTGTAAGGTGTTACTGGCCCTCTTGGCACCTGTACACTTCTAATGGGCCTCATCTGGGTTTTTGCCCCTTTCCAGTGAGACCCACTGTCTTGGGCATCTCGTCTTCACAATGCCTCCATCACAGCATGTGTTGATCCAGTTTGACATAGGTATATTCCATATCAAATTAAATCAGCTCCGTACGAGCTTGCTACTGCCCAGCCCTACTCCCCAGGGCACATAAACACAGTCAGGCTATGCACAGCCCTCTGCCTCATGCATTTAAAATAGTGGTTTTTCCTTCCAGTTAGTTACCCAGTCAGAATAACACTTCATAAGCCACACTTGAAATACTTTGAAAACAAATTTCATCTAAATAGGCCAAAAAGCAATCTTGTTTCCCTAAACAACGAGTATTTTTCCATCTTTTCATTCTCATTACGAGCTGCTGACAAAGGTCCTGTAAATCCTCACACCTTGAGGCCACAGCACTAAAGCAGAATGTTTTTCCAACAGTGCCTACATTTCATACGGTTTGTTAGAACATCTCTCAGTAACTACCATGTCTGTAACACCAGCTAAACGCACTAGATGGCCAATTAACTCATTCCCTAACTCTTCCTTTAGCTCGATGTGACTTTGTGGAAAGCCCACCGCAATACTTAGATCATTCATCCTTTAAAGGCATTCCATTTAATAACCATGTTGACAGGCCAAGATTTCCTCAAAACTAAAAAAAAATGGGAATTGAAGTCACAGTTTTGTTATGATTCACAATTTGCTAATTTTATCATAGGCTAGATATAAAAAAAGGTAAATTTGATTAGCAGAGTACAATAAAGTGGGGTTTATGAATTGATTGTTTTATTAAAATAGTGGATAATTAAGTATACTTTAAAAACAAGTTGAAAGCAACTTGCAAAATGCTTAAAACTAAGCAGGATTTCAGGGGAAATTGGTTGATTAAAAGAAGCAATAGCACTTGTGGCTTATTATGCTCTTATTTGCAATGTTAAGTTGTGACTAAGGAGAATCCTATGGGGGATAAAAGCAAGAGATCAAAAATGATTGAGAAAAGAACTTTGGCACATTAGTGACTGTTGCTAGACAGAGATATAGAAACATTAATTTTTCTGTTCATGCCAAGTTGTTGCAGCCTCAGACGACGGACAACCAATTAAGTTAAAATTGAATGTTTTTCAGCAAATTTAGACACAGTAACCACTTTGATATGAGAGCAACTCAATGTACTCTGATGTGGGAGTAGCCCAAATCTATTCAGCAACTGCTCCCACACACAAGCCTCTCCCATTTGCTGTGCCCCCTGGCAGTAAACTCAGCCAAAAGAGTGAAGGTGACCTGGGACGTAGCACTCTTGGTCTGGAGAACACACACAGAGTTAAAAGCTGCTCAGATGTGACACAGGTCTGAATAAAGGGATGGTGATGGTGGTGATGGTAAGAAGCAAAAAGAAAACAAAACGTTTAAAATTAGAGAACAAGGTGAGAAGAAATCACAACTGGGAGAAAGATAACAGGGCAGGAAGAAGATGAGAAGGGAAGGGCAGGAAGGCCCAGAGACAGTAAGACAATAAGAGTGACAGGGAAAAATAAGAAGCAATTTAGAGCTCAAAAAATATTTGACCGACAGCCACATGGCTGAATAAAGAGAAACTGTTGGGTTTTTTGGTTATTTTTTTTTGTTTATTTGTTTGGCCTGTTTGATTTTTTGTTTTGTTTTGTTTTCAGGAGCTTTTTTGTTGTTGTTTTGGGGTTTTTTTCTTTCAGGATCACAAATTTTCCATTTATTGTCATTTCTGGCTTGGATTTAAACTGTACACTTGTTCTAAAATAAAAGCAATGAAGTCAAAATCTGATCTTCAGATATGATTTTGAAATGAACAAACAAACACTGAACTTCTGAATTGTTTTTAAAAGGAAGGAGTCCCTGAATTCAGCCAGGGCTGACCAACAGCCACAGCTGTCCTCAAACTGCAGCTTTTGATGTAGGCTTCAGCCTCCAAGGTCTCAGCTTGAGGCTCTCATAATTTCTCTGTCTCGCTCATTATTTTTACCTTTAAACTGGAAAGACTAAGATAAGTGAGTAACCTTTTGTTAATTAGGTGCCTGTCACTGCTATAATCAAGACAGAAAAAAAAGCAGACATGACTGCCTGATATTACATCAGTAGTTCTGTTTATACAGAATTGCCTAGGTTGGAAGGGATCTTTAAGATCATTTAGTCCAACCATAAAAAAAAACCCAACACAACTACAGGATACTACAGGGCACAAACCACTAAGTTTAAAACACTACGTGAAACAGCTTACACAAAAGTGAATGCCAAAAAGTCAAAACAAAATCATTTTAAAAGATTAATAGACCATACAAAATATATACCAATTATATTCATTACATGAATTACTGAATTTAAATGCTGTCTGTTTTGTCATCAATATCTGATTTTGAAAATAAATTTTTTTTTATGGAAAAGTGACTATCACTACAGTAATAGTGAAATGACCTGTTTGACAGTTTTTCACTTGACTTTGCACTAGGTAGGCAGGAGTATATGTTCATATTAAAATCCTTCCATCCAGATGAGGCCAGAACTGAAGTACTTGGTCCAGCTTCGGAAGGGTGTTGAGAAGGTTGTGGATGCCTGAAGCGAGGCTTAATGGAGAACCCTAAAAATCATCAGGAGTCCAGAAAAAAATGATCTCTCAAGAAGGATTGCAAAAATTGTTTAGTCCAGGGAGAGAAAGATTAACAGAAGCCACAATAGCAGCACTCAAGTAGCTGCAACAAAGGCAAAGGAATAAACTTCTCATTACATCCACTGAGGATGAAACTAGATATAATGGACAAGGGAAATTTGCACTAGAAAGTTTGCAGGTTTTTCCATGCCTGTGTCAAGCTGATGGCATAACAGCCAGATGCTGGTTTAACAATTTTCTTGATGAAGATGCAAGATATCCCCACTTAAAAACCAGATCAATACCTAACAGGCTGTAGCTGGGAGCAATTACCAAAGAGGTGTTCTGAGAAAACCTGTACACATTAATACCCTGCTTCAAGGCTATAAAGCAGAATCTACAGATGGCACTGTTATGTTTTTGGGGTACTTTTTAAATTATGTATTATGCTATTTTATATTTGTTTGTGTGACTCTGGGCTTTTGCAATTTTACACAAATCATGGGGAAGTCAAAGTTATTTTCTTGCTTTCTGTCTTTCCACACCATAAGAAAGAAATAGTGATCATTTTTCAGGAAGCAAAAGATAATTCTGCCAGCCCCCACGACCATGATAAAGCCTCCTGTAACAGATGCTCCACGAGCATCCGTGGGAAGACTGTACACTTCATGCGACATTTTGTCCTTTCTGGAGAAAGTTATAGCTGTCCTTGTGAGAAAAGCTGTCACTAATATTCTCGGAGGTCCCGATTAATAGCTGCTGCGCAACAATTTATACAACCTGTTTACTCTTACCTTGGAGCTCTGTTGTCTATTATGTTTTCTCTTTCGTTTTCATTTATTGCTGCTTCATCTCTTCATTTTCTTAGTTGATCTTTTCCCAGGCCCGGTGTAGTTCTCACAAATCTCTTATTTCTGTTTTTACTCCTCACCTATCTTTCTTTTCTGGTTCATGATGTTCTACCCTAAACCTTGAAATTTCTTCCTTCTTTTGCAATGCATTTTTGTGTAAAGTGTCTGGCATCCTCCAAAGAAAAAAATAATAATGGTTTATCTTGATGAGTAGTTAATCTTCCATCAACCAGCCATTGCACAAACACCGCTTACACGTGGAGAGAAAAAATACAGTTTGGACACTGCTTAAGCCCTATTCAAGCCCTTCAAAGAGAATTCAAGTGCACCTCAATACATTAATTTAGGGATCAAAGTGATGCAGAAATACACCTTCCACATGGGCCTTCTACCTGGTGAAGTTTAGTATTTAGGCACTTTCCAGCTTTGCTCCTCACTAATGTTTTGCGGATGCCCAGGTTGCACTTCTCCCCCATCCAAGGGGACGAAGGCAGAGTGCTACAAGCAATGGTTGGAAACCCCAGGTCCAGTTTCCTGCAGAGCTTCAGGATAATATTCTGCCAAGACACATATAAAGTAGCTATAAAGCAACTGCCATCAATGCTTATGGCTGGTTTGTAACAATATGGTGCTGGCCAAGTTCCCCAAGAATCTACCCAACTTCCTGCATGTCCATGACAGTGGCATCCACACTGCAGTGCTGTGCTACCATAGCATGTGAGCTTGCCTGTTTTACAGCTCTCCTGGATACATCATCACAAATAAGATAAATGGCTACAACTCTAGAGTAGAGATTATTCCCTCCTCCCCAGTATGACTATGTAGAACAATGCAGTTTAATTAGTTTAGATAGAGCTTCTGGAACTTAATCATCTGCCTCATTCAGATCAGTTCGGGTATTTCTATGTGTTTTGCAACACAGGCACTCCCTGTGTCCCATTTTCCAATTGACAAGAGAGGATTAACAGTATGCTCTTATTTTCTAGAAGACTAGAAAAAAAACTGTAACGCAGAAAGGCACCCCATCCTAGCATTTATAGAGTTACGCATGAAACAGAGAGATTTTTAGGTCAAGATCTCAACTGCATCTTCTGATTTTAATATTTGGATCTTCCATATGGATACAAGCCTCTATGTTTGCATTTGCAACTGATCTCAGCTTTCTCAACATTTTGCTTTGGAGCATGTGTTCAGTGCAGAATCGACCCTCTGAAAATACTGCAGAAAGCCGTAGAACAGAGCAAGGAGTGGGAATAATTTTAGGTAACTGTTGCTATTTCAGCCCTCCCTCTGCATTTCTGCACTTCATTTTATTTCCACTAGATACAGCTTTTTCTTCCCCGCATTCTAAGTGCACAAATAAGAGCAACCTAATACCAAGAGAAATGTGTTGCCAGGAAATCTGCCAGGTTCAAGACAGGCATGTTTCTAAGAGCATCTACACTACTTTGATAAATCTTAAGAACAGTCATCCCTGTAGTACTTTCATCTGGGGTATTTTGCTAAGACTGAAATTGTGACATCAAACAACAGTGTTGAATTGTGGTCATAGGTTAGTCACTGGTTGGCTAAAAATGACTAACCCATACTATGCAAACTATTTGGAAAATCAGGAGGCACTGCAAAAAATCTTAGAGGAAGCACACATGCCTCCAGATTGCAGAAACTTCCGTTTGGGATGTACTGTTCAAAGATACTTAAGGGCCATTTTAACAGTATTGCTCAAAACCATGAAACCATCAATTCCTTTCTTCCTATTCAAAACTTCTAAGATCATAAATTAAAATATATTAATTTAACATTTAAGAATTAAAAAAAAATAATAAAATAAAATATTACAACCCTGCAAACCCTAAAATAATTAATTTGATAGAAGCAATAGTCTTTCTAATACATTTAATCCTAAAGGACTCAAACTTTAAATCTTTCCTCTGTAGCCGTATCAGCTAGATTTTAAGAGGGAATTCAAGGTTCTGATGTAATCCAGTGAATGGCTGGAGCTGGTAACAGTGTGTGGTAAAGGATGTTAAATTAAACAAAGCCATTTGCAAACTTAATTAATTTGAAGCAAGCTCAAAGAAAAATACACAACCTTCACATCTTCATTTTCCTTCAGTATGCTAAAGCAATACACAAGGCATGCCATGCCTCACACTTAACACTCAGATGTGTTTGTAATAATATCTGCACACAACTATTCTCACTGTGATAGCATTTGCTGTAAGGAAAGCTGCGTCCTTAATAACAGTCCCACGGTGGATGACCGCCACTGCAATATCATCACGAGTAAGAATTGTAAAGTGTTTTTCCAGCCTGGTCTCACAATGCTTTTGCACTTCTGCAAATGCTCTTAACACAGCTTCCTGAAATACAAGTCATTTTCCTCCTCAGGATTTTCTTTCTTAGGAATATCTTACAACAGAACTATAAGGACTATGTGGACCCTAAACAAAGTTACAAAAGTCATGTTTAAGGTGAACCCCTGTGAGATGGAGGGAGATACTACAGGCCATGCTAAAAGCCATAAGACAGGGAGAGAGACCATGTTGTTTGGTGCCTCATGCCAACCAGCTGGAAGCCTGTGACTCCCACTGCCTAGGAAGGTGGGAAACCACCTACTGTTTGCCAAGCTGTTACTTTCCTTTCAGTCATGCCTCTCTCCAGCAGCAAACTGAAAACATACTATACAAATCCTACATGTTGAGATCTTATATTTAAATTTCTACTTCTCCAGTGTAGCTCCTGGTCCTGGTTTGCAGGCTGGTGTAACACCACAGAGACAACCTGCTACAAAACAGCGGGAAGAAACACAGGCAGGAGCATGGGGGAATGCACCAAGTCCGGAAGGAGAAGCTCCTGGGCCAGAAGAGCACGGCACCAGTCTTGGAGAAAGCAAAAGCAACGTGAAAACAGGAAAGAGAGGAAGATGTTAGGGAAGGGACAGCATAAATGCAAAGCCCCGTTGCTGGAAAGGCAGACAGTGACAGGGCTGCTCCTGCACATCCTGGGAACGAACAGCAGCAACTGGGGCAATGAGGGGCTTGGGCTCTGCAGAGGGAGCTTGGGTTGGAGGAACCCAGCAGCAAGAACTGAGGAGAGGAAGGAAAGGGAGGGAGCTGCTGCAATTTCTCCAGCGGGGAACGGGGGAGAAGGCAGGAAACGCAGCTTTGGTGCCAGCCCTGCCCCAGAGCTCCTCCTACTTGCCCAGGCGTGTGGCTAGCATGACCCAACACCAAGCGCTAGCAGATAGCTGCCAGGAATTACTAATTCCCCAGGCAAACAGTGCCATTTCCACAAAGCTTGCTCAGAGCACCCAGCAAACAGCCTCTGCACAGGAAGCCACCACAACGAGAAAGACTGTAAAAGCAGCTGCCAAGGAGCAGCCCGAGCTAACATGGCTGTAGGTTGAGGGCTCCCCCTCAATGAGAACAGTCTTAAGGGTTGGACAAGTGACTCCATGTTTTATTGAGTATTAAAAGCAACCCAAGCACAGCATGCTTTGCCTCTCTGCACACGTGGACGTAGAAATCGGGGAACTTAACAGCCAGTTTCATGGTTTCTTTTACTGACTCAGAAGAAATGCAAACTCTCTATCAAGGGCTTTTAATCACAAGCTTTCTCAGTGCATTTTTTGCTCTTATGTGAAGTTTGGTGGATATCTGTGTTACTGTGTCCTACAGAGGGATGAGCACATTGTTTGCACTCCATAAAATAATAAATGTGCTCAGCTTGCTCATCAGCACTCCAGCCTGCCTTGGACAAAGGCTTCCAGCTCCGTGCTTCTCTTTATTTAAACATGATAAATCTATTTAATAGGCTTTAATTAAACCCTTTAAAGCTATTTAAATCACCAGCTTGTCACCCTTTGATGGTGATATATTTGTCTGTCCATGTGTAAGATAAAAGGTAGGAGTTACTAAGGGTTATTTTATAGTATGAAAACTAAACTGCCACCCCCCCGCCTTGAGTTAGTCCTGCTAAATTAATTTGAAAATGTCTTTAATGGGTGCAGTATTTATACAGAAAGATTTTTGCATATTGTGTATTGCTGAGTGGAACAACAAGAAGAAAGAAAGGAGTGCCCCTTCTCCTGCAACAGGAAAGAACAGGACCGTTGGGTGTAAGTCACCCCCACCCAGAATGCCGAGCGAAAACTATGTCCTTCTCTGGGTAATGATTACAATGCTTTTTTTCCTTACCATGCTATTTGCAAGACTATTTTTGTTTCCCAGGAAAGAGTGTGTTTGGGTAGGGCAGATATGAAACAGCCAGAGGGGAAACTGAGCCCAGGTCAATTGGTAGCTCTTTGCAACGTGCTGCGGCAGTGAGTAAAATCATTGTTCTGTTCTATGTTTGTGATCCAAATGCACAACATGACTAATTGTATTATTCAGGAAAGGGTTACTGCAGTGACTACTATGATATATTTATTTTTAGCACATCCTGGATCAGCCTAGACACCCATTTCAGCCACACCTGCCCACACTGTTCCTGACAAAGCTCTGAAAGCCTCTGGAGCATCAAAAACCTGTTCCCATCAGAAAAATTCTGTAGAAACACTGTAAACTGCTTCTATAATTAATGTAATTCCTTGCTCAATGAGTCCCTCTTCATCTTTTCCACATTGCCTAGAGAACAAAGGTTAAATGGCACAGAATACCCCAAAGGGAAAGCCCGAAATCAGCAAAGTGGAGTACAATCTCATTTGAGATAGGTTATATGAAAGGATGGAGAATATACTTTGAAAATACCTGATTTTGGTAACTGGCACATGTAGCTGATTAAGATGTCCTTGTCTGCAAGTACCTTGAAAAGCTGATTGGTAGAAGTTCAAAATAACCTGAGTATTCAGTCCGATACAATTGCTAAGCTCAGATGTGAAACTGAAATGCTTTTCTCACATGCTTTATGTTCAAAAGTAGGAATTAAAAGAGCAAAGCTGTTACTAGGAGACCACTTGACGCAGAAGGTCAACACTATCAAAGAGCAGTGGAAATTGCTATGATAGTCATACCAGCACCCATGCTGATAACCACCTTCCTTGTGGAGCAGAAAATGGACCATACTCAGGATGCTCAGGCTTGTCCAAACTGTGGGTCTCAGTCAGTGCGCTGGGAAGTCATGGTGAGCTGGGAGCTGATCATCTTATATTGGTGAACAGCTACAGATATCAGTTGTATTTTTATTGGCATGGGGAATTCTATTCCCCATGACAATTACAACTATTGTGAATGAGTTGTTCCATTCCTACTCAAAACCCTTCAGTTCTTCTGCTTTGGCCATTTCTTCCATACATGATCAATCTTCGTTTTCCAGTTTTTGGAAATGCAAGGCGAATGCAATTAGGGAGGCTGTCATCAACACATCTTGCAACTGGTTTATTTGGTATAAATCTTTTAAGAAGTTCTTCCTCTTGTTACATATTAAAAACTCTAGTGAGTTGTTGCAAATGAAGCCCAACAGTCTTGTAAATACATTCTCTGCCTTCTGAACCATAGCAAATATATTAATAAACTACTCTAGTAAGAAAAAAACCTTTGTAAATATAACCTAAAGCTGCTCTACTGTAACAGCCTTTCTAGGCAGCCAGCTTTTGGATAATATCCAAGATCTGTGTGTTTTGTGGCAAAGCAGGCATTAAATTCCATAGGATGTCCAGAAAGCTCTGTAATTCAAAGAATTCAGTAGTTTTCTGAAAGAGATTTTAACAGTCCTGTGCAGAAATGAGTAACTGCAATTGAATTGCATGTTGGCCCCAAATATTTTTTTTGACATGCCACAGACTTTGGCCTTTACGACCATCTGTAGGAGTCAAGGGGAAAATGAAGTTTGGACAACTTGGTAGGTGTTTCAGAGTGTCTGTAATTCCTGGGCAAAGAAAAAGTTAAAAGTTTGGCTTTTGGGGACTTTCAATGGCAGTGGAAGCATTAACGATGTATCATATCCAAAGTCACCCAAAAGTGATCTCTACTGGATGTGACATGGGGAATTTGGAGGTGAAAACATTTCAATTTCTCGTTTCTTACCAGACCAATCCTCAACTTTTTTCCATTTCACCTAACAATGTTTGGTGATATTTTTACTTCCATAGCTCCTGAATGAGCTTGTAAACACTTGTACTTACATCATCTATTACTGCTATGATATATAACCCATGCTGAGACAAGGAGAGATAATTCATCTGTCAAAGACAGGTGATTTCAGATTTGTCCTTACACTGGTTTAAATAGCACCACATGCATTAACATTTAGAAGGTTATTGACAGTGTATTTCAAATAAAAGCCTAGACTCAATGTTGAGCATGCAAAGAAGTGGGAAAACTAGTTAAAAAAATGAAGGAATATACGGGGCTCTTATAACTTCAAATAATTATCAGGCACTGAAAACACACCTCAACAAATAAGTAAGGATTTTTGCAGAGGGAAATAATGCGAATCCTTGGCCAGTCAAGTAAGTAAATCTCTTGGCACTGTTTTCGTCAGACTAAGTAAAATCCAAAGCTTTTGTCAAAGTTATTGCATCAATAGCCAAACCTGTCAAGTCCAAACATGATATTAATCTCCTGATAAAGATTATGAAAGAAGACATCTGCAAGAAGCCTAAACATCTCATTAATATAATCAGGGATTTAAATGATTTAACCCTAAAGTTTTGATTACATCCACTCAAACTAAGTACCACACTGAGAAATCATCACAAACTGAATGTGCTTTTTAGAACAATTACATATCTCACAGAAATCTTCAGGCACCAAGGCTGGTGTAGTGCTCCCATCCTGGGAAAATGCATAATTTCATTGGTGTGATAAGACAAGGCAGAAAGGTTACAGCAGATAAATATGTTGCCAAACTATGTGCCACTTGCTCTGTGGTTTCAGCAACCTGAGATGCATTGCTATCTACAACATGCAGCTGACACCCAGGAGCATGTTAGTGCCATTGGAAAAAAATTAAAACTTGTTGTAAAAATACTCCATTGATAAATTGGCCAGAATTCTCACCTGTACCAAAGTCAAGCGAGGGTCCACTTTCCACATAGAGGCAGTCAGAATCCTTGCCCTGTTACTAGTTTGAAACATAATTTTTGGAACATTAGCTAGTCAGTCTGGCCTGAAAAGGGTTGTTGTCTAGCTTGACTGCTGAGAAAAAAACATAGAATGGCTAGAGTTGGAAGGGACCTTAAAGATCATCTACTTCCACCCCCCCTGCCATGGAAACTCCCAACAGACCAAGTTGCTCAAAGCCCCATCCAGCCTGGCCTTGAACATTTCCAGGGATGGGGCATCCATAACTTATCCAGGCAACCTGTTCCCGAGTATCACCACTCTCAGAATAAATTAATTTGTAATTAGTTTGCACTCCTCCAGACCAGCCTCTAGTACGTGCGTGTGTGTGGCATCAGAGGGCTTCCCACCCCCTTTTTACCTCTCCTGTGAAGGGACAATACCCCATCAGATCAGACCTGATGAATTTTGTTCCCTTAAAACCCTTATATTAGCAAGTGATCATTAGAGCAAAGCTTTCTCACATGAGGAGGTAGGTTCAGGAGGCATAGTGTAGAGATAGCATCATATTAAATTGTGTCAAACCACTTTTCCTATTGCAGGTAGGTCTGGCTGATACAGAGTGCTGCTGTTAGGACATCCAAGGATCCACTTTCACAAGATGCCAGGGTATCACTACCTGATAGATCAGGTGCTGAGACTATAACAGTGGCTTGCATGGCAGGACATGTTGCAACTCCAGATTTCAATTCTTCTGTTTAAATCCGGGACACCTATTTTTAGAGTGCTAGCTGAAACCAAAAGTAAATGTTTGTCTTTTAGGAGAGCCAGGTCTTTAATTGTTCCCTTGTATTTGGAAGTAACAGTTGCTACACACACAAATCCAACATAGCCTGTTTACAGAATTGCAAAAGAAAACCATTTAAGTGTCTTCCGAGAGTTGTCTCAGCAAACAATGCAAACAAACAACACCCACCATCCCTTCACGAAGAACACAAGTAACAAGGATGTCTTTCCCATGTGATTTTACTGTGCGGCCTTACTTATCTTTAGACTGTGACATTAGCCTGGCTATCAAAGAGTTTCTTAAAAATTACTTTTTATTCTTACAGGTTTTTCAAACAGGACTCAGATGTATAAATAAGCCAAATTGAAGGTCTTTTCATATTTAGAAAAAAACACACAAAACAACACCAAACCAAACCAATACATAAGCATCAGCAGATGTTTTCCGTAATTTATAAAGCAATAAAGTTTAACATGAACTGTACACTTTCGTCCTGATGAAAGAGACAGCTAAATAAAAGATAAAACATTCTGGTAAATTTTCAGAAGAGACAATCATTTGTTGGGCATGCTATATGCCATTATGTATTCTCAGTTTTGGAGCCGAATGCTGCAGGCAACTTGCCCTTCAAATTCAGTTTCTATTTATTTTGGCTGCAAATCATAATCTCCTTATCAAGTAGGTATCAAGCCATCTGCTTCTATCCTCGGTAAATGCAGTAAACTTGCATTTGGGTTTAGGGCTAGAAGACGCAATTTTCTCCTGTCCAATAATAAATACATCTTTAAAATCCACTAGGCAAAACTGGCCCAGTGAGAAAGCTCTAATGAATGAAAGAAATGTGGCAGCATGAAAAAAAAAAAAAAGAAGAAAGAATGAACGAAAAAGTCTGTACAGAAACAAAAACTCAATTAAAGACTGTGGTAAGCTCCAGCACAACAATTTGATTTTTGAGAAAGCTAGTCTTACAAACTGCTAGGAACAGTGGAAACATCTAAGACACTTTCTTTTTTTTCCCCGAACAGGCAAACTCTCAAGAAATTCAAAGTTTGGGTTCAAGCAAGCTGGTTATCTAAAGTCTATTCATATTCTCAAATTTTCAGAGATGAGACACCAACCCAACTGTGACAGTCTGTGCATTGCTGGTCTCTCCCAGAGTACAGCCATGAATAATAACCCAGCACGAGGGGAGACCATACTCTTTAACATAAAAGCTTTAACTATTTAAAATGGTTTAGTTAGTATGTAATTTTTAAAATGAATTTTTTAAAAGACTTGACAGTTTGTGAGCTAAGAGCAGAGAAGATGGAAAGGGAAAAAGCTATCCATCTCCTCTAGTTAACAACGGCAAGAGCAGAGTTCCAATGCATGTAATCACTCCAGGAGTCCTGTTTTAGTGGAACTTTTCTCAAGCTATCAGCCTGGGAGCCAGGATTAATCTACTGTGTTGTAGGGTTGGGATGATGTCCAAGGCTCCAAGGCATCCCCTTGATGGGGAGGAGGGTTGAGAGAGCACAAAAGTTAGGATTGATCCACAGTGTAATGGAACAGTTCCATATTGCTCTGGTGGCCTTTGGGCCAGGCTCTCAATGCCAAGATTTGCTCCTACCTTTCAAAAATGAAAAAGGTAGTAGTTTTTATAGTGCCATCAGTTTTGACATGAGCACTCTTGGAGAAAGGTACTGCTAGCTGTCAACAGGGGTCACTAATCAGACGTTAATAAATGCATCCACTGTACTACTACAACACAAGACAGTAAGTTCCAGCTCCCCCATTTGAGTGCATAACCTGAAAGCAATCAGACTGATGCACAGACCCATTCTTTTCTGCAAGAAAGAAACCTAGGTGCCCGAGTGAGAAGGAAGGTGTGGTGTGCTACAAGCACTTCATGGAGGACAACTGCTATGCTGTGTAGCCATGGCCACATTGTATTACAAAGCCAAGGCACAGGAAGGTGTAACCTTTGAGCACTTACATTATAAATACATGCCAATCCCTCTCCTATTTTAGAAGGACAGAATTCACCTTTACACATTTAAAAAGTAATTACATCTTAATGCATACTCAAACATTTATATTTGATTACTGTTCTTGTGGAATATATTCTTTGACCCATTCCAGTGTTGTCTGTTGTTTAAAGCTGAAAATGCTATAAAAGCATTGAAATATGTTTTGGACCAGGTAAGAATAAAGGGTAATATGCCAGGAGGACTGAACACCTTGAGATGAACATGAAGGAACTGCTGCTTTAAGCATGTTATTTAGCTCTCAAAGATTTGAAAAAAACCTCGAGAAGAGGGACAAGTTGTCAGGAGGTTATTGGGCTCTGTATCTGAACATAATTGAGCCTCTAGTAATTTTCTGACAGAGGGTAGATCCCATCAAAACATTAGGGACTTCCGAGGATGCAAGATCCCATGATGAATTAGAAATTTACCAAGAAAGCACAGCCAGCATACATAGGCTGAAAGTAAGGCATGAAATTTGGAAGCCCCACAGGAGACTTAGTATGTGCTTTACTAATCACAGTGAAAACATCCTTGTCCACTCTGTGTGATTAACAAAAGATTCAAAGACAAGCAGCTTGTGTGTATTATGTGAAGAGGCTGCAAGCCCACACATTACTTGTCTTGGTAAGTTTTGAAGACAAACTACCCAAAAACCTGGAGGAGGGAGTATTAAAATGCGGGGGTGTGATTTGACCTCTAAATTTTGCTGGGTGTAATTTTAAAATATGAAAAGAGTTTCTAAGCAAATTGAGAAATGTCTTTCTGCTGTCTCCAATGCTCAAAAAAGGGAGACAGAACACGAGGGAGACTGGCATCAGCCTCCTTACCATCTATTCCTCTCTTCAGGTTATAGGATCCTGCCACTACAGCCCAGATGTCCAGGCCAATTTAGCAATAGCAAACAGTGGAAATCCAAAGACTTTTATCCAACTTTATATATCAGACAATAAAACTGCTTCTGTTTAAACAGATAACGCAACGGTTAGCCTGAAAGAAGATTGACCAGATTATGTTCTTTTACTTTCACAACAGAGAGACATACTCCCAAAATAATTTGACTACTATGTCTACTTGCAATAAAACATTAAAAAAAAAAAAACATTTACAGAAACAAAATTCAAAATTTTTCATAAATTTGAAGAAATTTGCTTATTCACTGTCATCAGTTCTGGCCTGTTCATATCACGCAGAGGAGGCAAAATCCTCTTTAAAGCAAGGATTGTATAAAATTGATAGAATTCCTCCCACCTTTGCATGTTGCTTTCCGATAAGCTTTATGGACTGTTGTGTTAAATATAGCCCTTTTGATCCAACTCCACTTTGCTTTTCAGAAGTTGTGAAATTAAAGGTTTAACAATTACAGGAAGGCTATTTTTGCTAGGAGTAGCAGACAGAGAATAAATAGAACCTCAGCACAGATTTTCTGGGCTTGTTAAAATTTAACATAGTTATGTTATGTTAAAACTATGTTAAAACTTAACATAGTTTTAAAAGCAGTTCTTTGTGTGCCACAGTCTTTCTTTAAATCTCCTTTATTGATTTTTTTTTCTAACAGCAGTGATCCCAAGCAATAGCATAAGCTACACCACAAAAGACATTTCTAGTTTTTAACACATAATCTGAGCAAAAGTTGA
The DNA here is from genome assembly GCA_004320125.1 of Scolopax mira. Classification (NCBI taxonomy): domain Eukaryota; kingdom Metazoa; phylum Chordata; class Aves; order Charadriiformes; family Scolopacidae; genus Scolopax; species Scolopax mira. The sequence continues at coordinate 57,687 of BJBW01002845.1, forward strand.
TCAGTTAATCTAGTATTATCATTTTTTGAACTTGTGATTCAAAAAATCTCTTACAGGAAATCTACAGGCATTTGTGGAAACTTTAGTTATGAGAATTCACATTAAAGGGTCAGCAAATGAAAGTACAGATAGAAAGAAGATTTAACTTCAAACATATTTTTTGACAACGATGATGATAGACCCTATCCAGTTTCTCTCACCCTTTCAGGTTTTACTAATTAATTCCACCATAAAAGCATGATCTTTCAAGCTAAAGAATAATGAAAACAGCAGTTCAGTGACCATATGGACACCACAATTTTTAATTAAATCTCTGCATTCGAGAATCACTTTTAAAAGATATTGCATTTAGTAACTAAATTGCACCTAGGCTTGCATCCCTCATTATTTGACACTCAATAAATGCTGTAAACATCTCTATCTTTTGGGGAAAACTAAAATAATTTCTGAGATACCCTTGGCCAAACTGACTGCTGACATAGCGTCAAGGAAATCCATCAAGATAGATTTGATTTGCAAGAGCATTATTTGCAAAATCTGACAGACATTTCAATCCCCCCTTAAAGCAATCTCTACAAAAGATGCTTTATTTCAAAGAAGAAAACCAGAACAGAAGACCTGTGTAATATACCTCAGATTGAGGAGCTTCATAACACCTAGAAAGAGAGCTGTCACAAAAATACAAGAACACATATAACTCAACTACCAGTTTGTACCTTCTCCTCCTGCAACACACAGTCTTTCAATTACTGCACTAAAAAAAAAAAAAGCATCCAGCTACTGACACTGACAGCTAAGCTTTTGCTCGCTTGTGTGTCACCCCACAAATGTGACAAGTCTATCAAAAAAACCCAAAGAACTTACCTTCCACAGTGAAAATACAGAGTACAGCTACGAAAAAGAAGGCAACGCCCAGGAACTTCATGTTTGGTGGTGGTGGTGGTGGTGGTGGTGCTGCTGCTGCTGCTGCTGCTGCTGCTGCTGCCTGCTCTCCCTTGCACAGCTGGGCAGGGAGTTCTCTCACTCTGAGGCAGGCCTTAATTACTCCATGGAAAAAGGTGTGTAGAGACTGTGCCCGGTCACTGCCCATTCCTGCTTATTTTGGGGACTTTGATAAAGAACAGGAGGAAACACAACATACTCCCTCTGGGAGTTCAGTACAAAGGAGATTTATTGTTTCAGTCCTTACAGGAACTCCTTTTCTTTGGCAACGAACTGTGTTTTTGTTAATACATTATTTTGTTCTTCTTCAGCCATGAGGTCAGGAAGGTTTTTGAATAGAGCCAAATCTTTCTTTAGAATATGATATACATCACTGTATCACATACTATAGCTGGAGATACATTTATGAGAAGAGAGGGAGCCCTGGTAGTGGGGAGTAATGCAGCCAGGAACAGAGGAGCAAAACAAGCAACAGGACCCCTAACCCAGCTCTTTATGTTGTGTAAAGTGGCTTTGGTGAAAATCTGCTTCACATTAAAGGCAGAGAAAGTGCTTCCCTGAGAGAGTTGCCATCCTGCAATTGAGAGGATGTTGGGGGACACCAGCACAGGGCAAGGAAGTGACTCTCACAAGGTGCCTCAGAAGGGAGAGGCTCTGGGGTCTGCAGAGTTAGAGCTAGATGGAAGGTATGGTTTTTCTTCAAAAGAAAACTGGGCTTTTTTTTCTTTGCTTTTATTTTTTTTTAAATTGACAAGTTTGCAACTAACATTGGCTGTGTCTGCTCAATTAGTAATGGAAAGGTTTTTTTATTATTCTGTATAGATCCTTGCTCTGCTATGAGATAGGAATATAGTCCCCAGAGTGAGCCTCTTACCTGGGCCACCTAACAAGTCAGCCCAGAATAGGGTCTCTTCTCCTCAGGACCCAGTGATCTGGGAAACTTTGGTATCCCTTCTTCTCACAGCCATTTCTATGACTTCTGTGGAAGAAACCTGAGCAGAGCTCTAGAGTTAAAGACTATCAAAACACAATCTCATAATACTCTTGTGTTCTGTGCCCTAAGGATTCAAGGCAGGTGAGGACAATTAATCGCAAAACTTCAACCACTATGAGAATGCTGTGCAGTATGTTTGTTCATCTCCCTCTGTATCAACTCTCAGGAAAACTTGGTGGAAAAATTGACCTTGCAAACAGCCTACTTAATGCAGTAATTAAGTATTCCCCCACCCCCCCCCATCTGTTTCTTGCTGCAAGGGCTGCAAGGGGAAGTTTTGGAACAACTTTGCATGCAGGAACTCCCAGGAGCTGAGCCACAGTGTTTCCAACAACAGTACTCTTTTATTCATGGGATGAGGGAAATGGTAGCAGCTCAGCATCGTATGTGGAACTTTTGTTTAGTTAAAGAAATTACATTTTTATATCTTAAGGCTATGACACATCCTCTTGCAGGTGACAGAAGCTGGTGCTCAACAGAAATTTCATAGTAGCCAAGGATTTCTGGCACTTCATTTGGACAAACTTAGGTATTTGCAGAGAGACACAAACATGTGAGTTCTCCTTAGTGAGACTGTTTTCACCATTGTTGGAAGGGATCACACAGTAATACAAATTTGACTCAGTGTAGAAGTTTGGCCACACAATGACACTTTTGTCAAGTCGATCAAAGGCAGGGAGTTAGTGCCAGTGCTGTCTTTATGTTAGTTTTGTGTTGACATAGGACCTAAAGATAGAATGGGCTAAAAAAGCAGTAACTCCTGCAGCAGAAAGCCTTCAAGCAAAAAGATAAATCTGAACACGGAGAGAAAATTCATCCCAGGTTAGTGCTTTTCTGATGTCGTAAAAGGAACTCTAACCTTTTATTTACTGCATTGCCAAACTACCACCTGAAATGTTAATTCTGAAAGAGGATACAGAAAGGAATATTATTTTATTGACTGAAATGAAACTTCTACAGAATCTAACAGGCCTGAGGACAGGATCCTTTCTGTGGGTTTTGAGATACAGAGAAACTATCTGAATGCATAAGAGAGTATTGATTTGGTTCAGGACTGTTCATTCATCTGAGTAGTAGCATCCCAAGAAGTCCTCAGTGTGCTGCTGCTGAAGATGATGACAGTGGTGGTTACCTGCAACTCACTGAAGGCAGAAAGGGCACGAAGTGTTGCAGCCCTGCCATAGCTACCCACATTGCAGGTACAAGCATGGAAAAGGCTCCCCAACTTCATGTAAGGTGGTGGGAAGGAGAGAAAGAAAAAGGGCCAAGTGTCTTTGCCTTACACCGTGTCATGCAACTCAGATGTACCTCAGAGAGTCCTAAGGCAACTTATTGCCTCCCTGAAACATCAAGAGAGTTGTGCCCCTCTAAGATACTAGCTAACACTATGAAAGGCAGCTAACGTTTGCAAACCTGGTATGGATAGCAGTTGCATGCAAAGTAAGGCATAATAAGAATAGAAGGGGAGCAGCTCAAATATGTCACTGAAAGAAAAACTCTGACCAAAGCTGAGTTGTAGCTTCTGGCTTGCAGTGTCTGAGCTGTAGAAGAGAGATTCGCAGGTCTTGTGAATGGAAACCTTTTTTTCCCTTTAAAAAGAAATCATTTAAGATTTTTAAAATTTCCAGTAATCTTAATAGCAAAAGAATATTCTTCTATGTGTTCACTGAACAGAAATCTTCTGTTTTTCTCCCTACCAGCAAGTAAGTTTTCCTTTATTGAATAAATGTTTTTCTTTCTTTCTTCAAACCAAGAAACTTGTGTTTTGTTTTATAAAGAGAAATGTGGTCATCAGTACTACTGCCAACTGTAGTTGGAATATCTGGAGTTTCACTTTGAGCCACAGAACAAGTGACTGTGTGACAGTCTCACTTTCCACATTTTCTCAAGTAAGATTGTGCCCCTCCTAGTTGCAGAAGAAAACTTGAAACATGACCAAAGAGCACTCTCGAGAAAGAAAGGGTTCTCTGTCTTAAAATACCGTTATTTTGTAGTCCAATAATGGTTGGGGTAGCCTAAGATATATATTTATTTTTGCCAGTGTGGTATTTCATTAAAAAAGGGAAACCATTTACCGCCACAGTGGATTTGCAGTTGCAGATTTATTGGTCTCAGGCTGTATTTATATATTCTTTCTTAGTTTACATTGCTTGGAGCAAAACATTGCCTTTTTATGCACAGTTCTCCTATGAGGTTGAAATAATCCCCTTCAGATTTAGAGAATGTAAGAATTTTACATATTGTTCAATATGCTTGAAGTGTCACTGCATAAAACAGGAAATAATATGGACAACAATGATGCCTTGCTGTGAGCTACTGGCAATTTCCAGTGTGGATGTGAAGAGTAAATTTGTCAGAGTCTTTGCAAAAGCAAAAATAAAAAGATACACAATCTTTGATGATTTACTAAAGTGAAGAAACTAACTCAGTGACTACATTTGTCAGCCTGTGCCATTGATGCCTGCTATCCCTTCCACTGATTTTTTTTAACTCTTATAGTGGAATGATAGAAAAAGAACAAGCTAATCTCAAACTCCTGTTGTTTTGCTACATCTGTATTTCAGCAAATATATCTAAAGTGATATTTTATCAGAAATTACCTATGACAACTGTATATTTGGTTATAGTCCCATAAGCAAGGTAAATTTACATTGAAAAATACAGTTGTAACAGTGTAGAAATACATTGTTTAGTTATGCTTTCTGCTCCTTTAAAATTTTGTTCAAAGTGCTTGTTTTAGTCTATTATAGATATTAAAATTTTACTATAAAGTAGAACTTCAAAGAAGTTGAATATAGCACTATGAAACCAAGATATTTTGGTGGTAATGTATAAAAGTTACTCTGAAAATTCATGCTGAGGGACATTTAAAATGTAGATATTTTTTTCTGATCTTTTTATGGAAGCATTGGAACATTTCAGGGAATAGAAATGTCAGTGCCCAAATTCTTCTGCACACAATAATATTAAAAATATGAAAGATCAGGCTCGCAAATGTATTTAAGTGCTTAAAAAAACCAAGATAGCCACCTTTTCTTTGTAGCACAGAAATGCTTAAATGTCATTGATTTGAATCAGAGCCAGCCACTAATGTGAAAAATTCCACTAAATCTCTAAATGCCTAGGTGTCTTTATGAAATCACTAAGGACCAAACATGCATTTTGTCTGTATCCAGTACTCTTTTTACAAAAGATATTTTCAAGGCCAGACCTAAAAGAATTGCTTCAACCCTAGCTATCAGGCTTGAATATTGTTTATTTGCAATACCAACAGACTCTGTAAGGATATCCATTACTGCAGAGCGTGTTTTTCTTACGCTTTCATACTTGGAACTCTGTTGATGTACTACAGGCAGTGAAAATATGTTTGAAGGAACTGGTTCAATGTTTATTCACTTGTAATGATACAAGTTCAGGACGACAGTTGTAGAAATGTAGTTGCCACTCCACTAGAGTGCCAAATTTCAAAGGCTGTTGTATGTTTAAGGTATTCAGTAGATACACCTAACTGCCAAAACAGAGCAGCAAATTTACACTCTCAAGCTACCTCTGTCCATCTCTCTCTTGGTGCTGCTAGCAAAACACGAGAGGGCTGGAAAGAGCATTCTACACTTACACATTTCATGGTCCTGTTCCCCAAACTGTATTTCCATCCTAAGACCGCAGTTTATTTCACTGTCTCATGAGTCTTGGGTATCAATAAAGACAGTCTCATTTTTGTGCTCAGTCCTTACTTCCTAATCCCATAAAAAATATATTTTAATGGAAGGACACCAATTTACCTGGTGACCTGGTCAGGAGTTACTCATATCTAGATAAGGAACTTGGTTGTCCCTTGACTTCATGAGCTCCTTGCTTGGAGTTGCAATGTGCTACTTAGCAGCCAAGGTCCTTCTTAGGACACTGTTCTAGGTCCATTCTTTCTCTACTGGTTACTGATGTATACATATTTCGATCTTGCTGGGAGATAGAAGCTTAAGCATAACTACAGTGGCATAGAGAAGAAAGTTATGGAGGGAAAGGTACTGGTGCCCCAAGTCCTATTTCATGCTTATGTACAGGGAGTAAGGTGAGCTGGAAGAGAGAGACCATAAACAGTCATTCTAGGGATTTAAAAAAATGTAGGCTTGCAAACTTAGAGCAAAGAGCTTCATGTCATGTAAAGATGCACACAGAATGTGTTTATAGGCTTTGCATCCTGTCCTGACCTAATTAAATAGGAAACAGTGAGTCAGTCTCAGTTTCTCATGTTATTTGAAATGCATAGAATGATTATACAGTTGGCTGTCTCAGAGGCAACAAAACAGAAGTATGTGTTTGAAACCATGCCTTAATTTTCCAAAAGGCTGGATAAATCCAGCCATTATCTACCCAGACATATATCTCATCTTTGTTGTGGCAAACTGCAATAAGCTCATTCTTGGGCCTGGTTAAAAAATAGGACGATTAGACTGCAGTGGACCTCAGTACTGAAAAGCCAGATGTACTTTCAGTTCCAACCATACTTGTCAGTTTTTCTGGGCAAGATGTTGGATATTAAGCTTCTGCTGAGCTGAGTTTCTGTGGCTTCTCTTTACCATTTGGTTTCCCCTGCACAAGCAGTGGAAAAATGTATCATGTTTCTCATCAACCCCAAGAGGGGATGGATACTGCCTGTGTTGGTCTGTCTATAGTTTTTAAGTGTCAGATTTCTTTTCAGACCACTAGTGCCAGAAGAGGACATCTTATAAAGAGCCTATTGTACCTAAGTACAACACAATACTATAGCTTTCTCAGCAGCCAACACTATGGCTCTGCTAGTATCCCAGTATCTATTATAAACATATGTTTTCACCCACTCACAAAAGGAGCCACTGAAAAAAAACTTGTCCAGATTCCTCATTGCCCAGTTTTCTTTCTGTTTGTTGACATTGTGAGATTTGAGAGGCTTGGGCTACTTCTTAGAGGACCTTGGGAACTTCTGAGCTGCAGGACATGGGGCTGGAAAAAGGGAGAGTTACAGGAGATTTGGCAGCTGCACAGAATTTAAGGTTGAGCAGATAGAAAGTATGCAGAAACTGCCGGGCCAGCACACTCATTTCCTGCATCTTTTACTCTGTCACAAAAGTGAGGCAAAGAGACAATTCATAATAATCAGCTTTTTCTGCAACTTAAGAAGCCAGAATTCACATATTATGAATTTTAGATTAAGTTATTCTCCAAGACAATGTTCAGGAGACATTTTGTTGCACAGAGCTGCTCTTGAACTTAAGACAGCTCTTCCCTGCTTGGTATTTACCCTCATGATTTCTTTTCTTTTAATTTTTTTTTTTCAGCTATATACCATCTCCTCCAATACAACTTCCAGCATTGATAGGCTTCACTGAATTTCACTGACCTTTTAGAGTTGAAAGGGACCATAGAGATCATCTAGTCCAACTCCCCCGCCGAAGCAGGATTGCCCATAGCTAGAGCAAGTCACTCAGGACTGCACCCAAGCAGATCTTGAAAATCTCCAAAGAAGGGGACTCCACGACCATCCTGGGAAGCCTGTTCCAGGAGTCCGTCACCCTCACTGTGAACGCTTGAACTCTTTGTGGCTTAACCTACTTATCCAGAACTGCTATTACTGCTGCTCCTCAGTGTCTGGCTTCCCAAGCCTTCATTCCTTTGGTGTATTTCAGATTTCCTGTTGTCGCTATCAGAATGAGTCCTGCTGGCAAGCACTTTTTGACACATGCAAAATACAATGCATGTCCTGTCTGATAAGGATACAACATTGCCAAGTGGGTAGAACCTCTGTGCCAAAATACACCTTCAGCATTTCAGCTTCCGAGTAGACTGCATATCTGCCCCTTCACAGATATCATAAACATTTTCCTATTGTCTGCATTTCTGCTCTCCAATTTATTCAGCAATACAGAATGGACTAAATGCTTTCCACAGAAAGTAACAGTTACATAGTAAGCAGTGAACTGAAAATAACAGCAGCTTGGGCAGCTGCTAAAAGCAATTTCAGATCATCCAGGTAGTTGTAAAACACACAAAAAAATTTAACTCATACCTACTTTTGGTAATTTGTTATATTGCTGGACAGTTTGTCATCAGGAATGCACCTATTCATATTCATCTCTGCTTACACTAATTTAAATTTTTGTTCCAGACAGATGGGATAGTAAAACTTTTTTAAGGGAAAAAACCACCACCAAACAATGGAAAAAAATGGACTACCAGAATTCTGTGCTGACACATACTTATTTAGGACTGTTCAGTAGCAATGGAAAATGCTTATAGTAACAAAAAGCTGTTAATAAACTATTACATACTATGCCAATCACCTTTTTAAATTAACTTTATAGTATATGCTGTTATATATTTGGAGTTACAAAACTATGCTCAGGTATTTAGCACCATGAGTGTTTGCAGCAACAACACAGTATCTCAATTTAACATTAAAAAATGCTCATTTGGACTCAAGGCCTATGCAAATAAGTGGCTGTACCATGAGAAGGTGGCTGGACAAGGAAGAGCTTTTAAAAATATCTCCATGAAGAACAGAACTTCTCTCCTACATATCTCGATGAAGATCACATATATTACGCTCCAACAAGTTAAGACAACATATTTTCCTTTACAGTTGGATTAAGTTAGGAGACTGCTAATCCTCGTGGCTCAACTGAAAAGCAAAACCCCAGTTTTGCTCTGGTAAATCAACTGGAGTTACACTCTGAAGTTCAGCACTTTAGACACTGAAGTTACTACTTTGCTTTCATTCTTGTTCCGTGCTGGGAATAGCAGGTGGACATCAACTAATTCTAAAGACTAGTTATTTTTGGTTCTTGATGGATGGGAAAAGAAAGGAAGAACAATGACAAGGCTGGAACACTGCAGTCCACACAACTATAGTTTCAGGCTGAATAACCGAAACACATTCAAGAAGGAAATACGCACTCAATAAAACTACGGCATATTGTTTTCACCTGACTTTCTACTGTTAAACAGTTTGGCCAAAGACAGGGAGTATTGTTCACAACAGGAACATATAAAAACAGGTAAAATATCTGTCAGAGATAATGAGCCGTAGTTTATGGCAAAGATCTGACTCCTTTCCTCTAGGGCCCTTTGCTATCCTGAGAGTCTATGAGGTAGAATTTCAGTCTGGAAAATGTATCATTTATCAATTTATTAATCCACTGGTTATCTAACTTTTGTCATCACCCACAGATAAGGACGCCCATTTTCAGCCTACATGTGCAAACCACAGCTGGGGAGACTGGCGTCTGGTCTGGGTTTATCCATCAGAGAAACAAGATGAAATTCAAAGTCTTTCAAGGGCTGGCCGAGGTGGAAATTCCTCATACACAGAATAACAAATCCATGTGTTAACAAATATAGGTAGAAATAGCCAAAACCTGTGAAATGACATGTTGTATCATCACATTCACTGAAGTAGCTGTAATGATACTATAAAGATCTTCCTTTGCAGAAGTATTACTGTATGTCAGAAAGTTCAGTTTTGCAGAATAGCTTCATCTGCATTAGGAGAAATGTAAAGTGTCAGCAATTAGTCAAGTACTCATTGAAGAAACCTAAGATTTTCATTTAATTTAATTGGCACAGCTCTTTTCTGTCACATCCACAAGAAGAGGCTATTTCAACATAGCTTATAGATGCTGGAAATCACTATATAACCTGATGCTTGGATCTGCTGTACACTAAGAATGGATCAGCTCAGTCCTTGAAAGAAAAAAGCATCGTAAAGTACACGTGTTTCAGGAAGTACTATCTAGACATTAGCACTGCTCCAGCAGAATGCCAATGAGCAAAGGGTGAGAGAAGCAATACCTCACTGACAACCCACAGCCAGCCTCTCCTCTGTGGTCTCCTTACTTTGATTGAGTAGTTTATAGCAATCACTCCTTACTTTTGGAGAGGGGGAAGGAGGAGAGCTTCTACACTTCAGTCCTTCGGTAGCAATTGGTGTTAGAAAGACTTTCGTTTCCTTGGGATCCTGATTGGCTGGGAGGCCCGAGATTAGTCACTGAGCCACCCACGAAAAAACAACAGGAAGAGTCACAAAATCCTTCAAGAATAACAATGACAGGAGATGTCTTCATCCAGGCTAGATTACTGGTTACTGACAATATTTGCAATTTCACTGGAAATATATTTCTTTTAGGACATATTTTTGTTTTATTCCTTCTTCTAAAATGATTTTTTTTCATAAAATCTTGCAAATAGAGCGCTGATGGAATACTATTTATCAAGCTGACTATTTAGTAATTTTTTTTAACTTTTTAAAAAATATTTATTTGATAAAGAATTTTTTTAACACTTTGTCATTTTCAGAGCTGGCAATATATATCGTTGCAGTCCATGTTTTGGAGACTAAATAGCAATATTAGCTGAGGAAGGAATTTAACTGAAAATAATATTTTCTGGTGTTCAGCTAGACCAGATCTCAAGCACTCAAGCCAGGGAAGATCTGCTCTCTAGCCAAAGTTACAGGGCAGATTCTTCAAACCCTTCCAAACCAGTAAAACTTTGCTCCCAGTGAAGTCAATTAAAAAGCCACAAACCAACCTTTCACCAGTTCCAGTGAGCAGCGTTAAGTCTGATCATTTTGCAAAAGTCTGCTCATATCTATTCTGCACTTATCTTAGTGACAGGTTAACAAATCTGTGCATTGATTTTGTAATGATTACTCCTATAAAATTGAGCTGGACATCTTAACATAATAAGTTAAACATGCAAGTGTTGATAGAATCAGACCCTGGAGAAAGAACTGTGGTATGTGAATAGAAGCCCTATATTTCTATTTTATGCAAAACTCTTGCACCCTTCTCCAGCCTCCTATTACATTCCCATTGTATTAGTATGTTAGCCTCACTCAGTGTAGGAATGACATGGAATAGGGATTATCTTTATTTCCATTGGGTTTTAGCACAATTTATGGGACAGAAGAAAATCTGCCAGTTAGAAATTATACCACCACCAAAAGGAATTTTCCTGCACATCAGATCTAGGATTGAGTTAGTTGTGAACTCACTGAACCATTGGCCTGTGAAATTCACTGTGAATGAAATGAGGGAGTATAGGAAACACTAAGTAACAGGGCATGGAACAAGAAGCACATACCACTTTTGCTTTAAAAAAAGAGACAGATGTGATCTACTGTCAAAGAAAGCACCTGATATTGCCCTTCTGCAACTCAGCTGCTCCTTATACAGGAATTAGCTGTCACTTATAACCACACATGACCTTGCTAATATGACTTGCAGATACCCAAGTGCTCAACTGTTAGAGTAACAAAAAAGCATCCCATTGCAAATAGACTTGTCATTGTCATTAACAGAGAAGGCGCTACAATAATATGTCCAGTTCTTCCTGATTTGTGCACCTCCCATAAACCATGGACCTAAAGACTTGGCCAAACACTTCTTCTTGTCTTGCTATCAGTATTGTGAGACTTAACATTTTGTTTCCCAGTTCTCAACAGTTTTGACATGCCTTCCATTTCCCTGCAATGAGCATTGCTTCTGTTTGTTTTTTGCTCCCATTTTCATACACTCAAATTTCATTTCTCCACTTTGTACCTGCACTGATAAAAAGTAACATTTTTCCATGTTTATACAACAGGCAATGCAGTATATACTCGGAGTGGATTCTGACCATATGACTACCTGGCAAACCTACACAACTAAGGCCTCACCAGCCAAAGTACTCTCCTGGATACCATAAAAACAAGAGAAATAATTGGCCAGGAGAGAAAAATGAAGATAATGCTCACACTTCTGTAGCTGGCTGATAGTCTTTCTCAAGTTACTATGGAAAATTAATTCAGATGTGGAAAAGCTGGGGATACTTTACCGCTAGAGTCTCCTTCGGTTTAATGCAGTTATCACCTTTTGCCAAATGCATTTATTTGGTCAGTAAAAGCAGGGAAATCTCCTGGCAGCCTTCAGATAATATGTCTGAACTTGAATATGATGAGCTGTGGAATGGGTAACGGCAAATGTTTTGCATACACTATCTAATTACACAAGACATCAAGAGAAACTAGGAATCTCCAGCTTGCATTTGGAAAAAAAACTTCACAAAAATAAAAATATATAAATCAGAAATGGGCTGAAACTCAATGTCAGCATGCTTCAAAAGTGGATGTCTAATGTTAGGCTCCTAAATCCTTTTTAGTCACCAAGATTAGTAGCTTGATCTTTGCTACTGGTAATCACCCAGCAGGTGCTGGGAATGTAGGTTTTAAATAACCTGCAACTAAATATGGGGTTTAGGAGCCAAATTTAGTCTCTCAAGCCTGAAATCTCAGCTGTACTTTCTCAAACAAGGACAAATAAGAGCATCAGGATTTTCAGCTATTCTTAGAGTTTTACAGGTCACACACAAAATAAGAAGAGCTCTAATTTTCTAGTTCCATTTTAGACGCAACCCCAAATCTCAACATTGCTGTAGTTATTCTGTAGGTGGAGGAGAGGAAGGATGGCAGGGCCCATGGCAGGGTCCCAAGAACCAGAACAATCCCAGGACCACAGATTTGCTTCCTATCCTCCCTCCAGTTGCTTGTGAAGTCGTCTCAGGTCTTGCTGCATTTCTCCCAGTTGCTTCTTTCTTTCCATCTGAATATCTGTGTAAAAGCCACTTGTGACCTGTCTGCCTGCCTGCCCTCCCGTACGGCACCAGGAGCTTTCAAGTAGCTTTCAACCCAAGCAATGGCACCATTCCCACCTCTCACAAGACAAGGGACCCCTGAGATCAACCTTTTTCTGATGAAGAAGTCGGTTTGTCTTTGCTATATAACTGGATTCCTATGGAGAATTGGAAGATAAAAATAAAAATAAACTATTTTAATTGGCTACTTTTAAAGAGGCTCTGTTTTCCTTGTCAAGACCCTCTGGAACACAGAAAACGTAACTCCAGCTATGCTTGAAACCAAAAACCGAGGCTAAATCTTAAGCAGAAGCTGAAGACAAAGCCAAACCAGAAGCACAAATCAAAACCAAATGTGTAACTGTTCCTAGAAAGTCGTCTTTTCAAATAAAAAAATGTAATTATGCTCTTTTTTTATTCAAGCCTAGCTTGAACACAAAAGCTGTAGATATTTTACTAACCCCTTTTAGAAGCTGATTTTTATTTTAATTAAGACATCCTTTTAGGTCATTGTCAGAACAGCTTGCACCAATTTGTCTTAATTCACTCCTTACAGGTCAGGGCAGCTTCTGCATCTGGAGTCCTTGGAATGAACATACTATATATTTCTTCTGTCTGGATTTTTTTTTAGTGACTACATCTGAATTATTTTATGAAAAGTAAGAATCTTTCTAAATTCCTCAATTGAATTTAGTTAAGACCTGTATTTTTAAAGAAATCAATGTAAATCACCTTCTGCAGGACTGTAGGATAATAGTGTTGAGGTAGGGAATTAATACAAAGGGGTGCTAAAAATAGTGTGAGGAAGAAATTTTCCTGATCCCATAGCTACCCTATTCTTGAGGTAATAAACATTTTTCCTGAAAGGTCTTAGAAAGATTATAAAAAAAATTTAAAGGCTTAAACTTAAGTGACTTTAAGTGAGCTTAAACTCTTAAATATCCTTTAGATAGAAGGAGAAAACACTTTCACAGGAGAGTGGAGGTCCTACTTTGTAGAATGGCTTTGGGTTTTTATCTCCCTAGAACTGCTCTCTGAAATCCACTGCAGCAAGGTGATGAAGAAAATGAGGACAACAATGTGAAACAACACAGATTAAGTGAACAGATGGAGTACACTGTTGAAGATGTATTTTCAAGACTTCACTCATACAGAGTTCCACAGATTTTTGTGCCCAAGTACAAAATTAAGAAATTTGCAAATCAATTTTCAAGGTCTTCCCCTTAGATCACCGCCACATATGCAAGACTTGGATCATGAATTCAGGCCATGTCCTGACTTTAGTTTCACCATCCTTGTTGGTAAAAGAAAGTTAGTAAACCGAAAAGAACTACCTAGTAGAAGATAACTGCAGTAGCTGAAATTTAAGATGAGCTTGGTCTTTGCTAATGTGTCGGATTTGTTGGAGATTAAAGATTGCATTTTAATATTGCAAGGAAACTGTATGAGCAAACATTATTACAATTGTGAAAACACCCCACCTATGATTTGCTGAAAGCAGAGACCCACAGTAATTACCGATGAGTATTTTCAGTTCTTTTGTTAGTCAAAAAAAAGCAGGAAGGGCTGTGCACTGATTCTTGGTGATTCATTGATTTCCTTCCTTCCATCCCTAGCTAGAGCTTTCTGGACACATCTGCAACCATTGAGAAGTGTGCATAGCACTGCAGTCAGTAATGCAGTCAGCACTGCATAGCAATGCCCAGTGCAAGACAGACCCACCAGCCCATTATTCACCTTCCATGGGAGAGCAGTGGCAACACTAGCACTGTCCTCCACGTAACCTCCCAGTGCCTCCTGGTGAAAAATAGGGTGCTCTGAGGAATACCTCTCACTTTAAGTGGTACTCTGCATTCTCCACCAATGAACCCTGCAGCAGAAAAACATACCACAACCTTGCGGTCACCAGCCTTCTCTGGCTTTCATGGCCTTATGGACATGAAACATATTCTGTGCCCCTGAGAAACAAGGCTAAGGACTACCAGCTCAGAATACCTACTACAAAAGAAAGTTGTAAAATAAGAAAGTTTTAAATACATCTGCAAGTGTTCTCTTCTCTGAGCTGTCATACAGGATTTCTCTGAGGCGGCTCTTAACTACACTAGTTCAGCTAAATTCAGTAAAACCCTCACACTGAGCCCTGGCTTATTAAAGATATTTGATAGCATTCCAAACTGTCGTGGCAAGGTCCTGCAATAATTTCTGCAGGATTTCTGCCTGATTTCTCCAACTGTAACCCAATGCCTGCTTAAAAAATATTCAGGCAAGGGTATGTTCACAACATATTTCATGATCATGAAACGCACCAGAATACTCATGTCTGAGGTGAAGGGTTGCCTGATATTCCAGCTGTGTGCCTTTAATTTAACTGTGTTTTGATCTATGTCTTTGGAAACCCTTAATGAGATAATTTCAACAAGATCAAGGTGGTTGGAATAACATTTTCAAACTTCTTGAGTACTAACCTCTAACTAACTGTAAGTAGGCTTTGGTTTAGAATACGCTCTCTCTATGCAGCACTTTCCTAACCTGCCAGTGTGGAAATCTATTTGACTTGAGAAGGAACAGAGATAAATCCCTGCTGAAAATGCTACACTTAGTGTTATTTTTATCTTCAAACAACCCATGTAAACTCAGTGAGATTATTTCAAACGAAAATTTTAACATATATATACTAAAAGCAGCTCCTCAGTTCCACTGAATTGCTTTTTCAAGTAGTTATTCCTTTTATATCTTGTCTCTTGTAGCAGTTTTTGCACAAAACAAACAGGCTAAATATTATTTCTGTGTTACAAAAAGAGTGGCATAATTCCTCACTATCTAAAGTCAATAGGAATTTTCTCAGTAATGTGGATAGGGGCAAAACCTGGCCTCTAATAGCTGTAGTGCTTGCTAGGAACCTTGGCAAAACAGCTACTGAGTTTAATGGAAGCTAGATCTGCTCTTACATTCCTACGTTCTTTATTTGCATTGCAAGAATGATCCAACTTCCCTCTTTTATTTTCCCTCTCTTGAGCAGGATCCAATTGTCTGTTCTTATCCAGATTTTTCTCTGTATCCACAGTTCCATATATTCAATTAAGTATTATTGCTCAGTTTGCAGTGGCATTATGCCACCCTATCTAGTAAAAGGACATAGTTCAACACTCAGCAAAATCAGCAAAACCAGTTCCACTGAGAACTAAACATGGATCCATAACTAAGTCTTCATCCATGTCTCCTTTGCTCTTTAGCCTTGAATTCCTGCAGCTTCTCAGAAATTCTCTCTGCTTTTTCTTCCAAAACAAAACTGATAATATTATTTTTATCTCTGCAGCTCTTCAAGGTTCCTTAGACAGAGCAACGAAATGGTGAAAAAAAGACAACACATTCGGCATAATGTTCTATAAACAAAGGTTTCAGAAGAGATATTGTGAATAACATAGGACCTGCTAAGCCAGGATAGGCAAATGGAGCCTGTGTTTCTCTGTAATTTTGTGAATTACAGATCACAAAAGATTGTCAATAATTATTTCCACGTTTTCCTCCGAATCACTAGCTGAGATACTGGAATTTGCTGTGCACAAGATTTTTTTAATGATTGTGAAAATAAAGGGTAGCTATAACCCTGGCCTGAACAGGAGGACAGGACAAAAGAAGAATTTTATACGGTTTTACACAGCTGTCATAGGATATTGAAGCCACTGCTAAGATTCACAACTGGCTTGTTGCCCATCATGGATCCTCTGGAGCAGCAGGGATTAGAACAATAACACTGGAGTTGAAGGGGACATACAGACTCGACTGCATTCTGTAACTATGTTTGTATTTTGTAGCTCCTCACTCCTGGGAAGGAAGGAATGCCTTGCTCTATTATTATTTCAGACTGACAAAACTTAAATTAAATTACTTAGTAAAAATACTGTCTGCTCCAATTCTGTCGCTTAGATATTTTGTAGAGCGAAGAAAATTGGCTACTTGTTTTTCTAAACAGAGTGAGGGCACACCTCACTTTTTTAAGTTGGCTGCTTGATATCACCCTCAAAAAACTTGTTCAAAGTACCTGTAGTAAAACTGTCTATCCCTACAGGTGTAAGTCCTCATTCACATTTCAGTTCTTACTTATTTCCAAATCCCACTGACTTCCCTCACTGCAAGTGGCTTGGGATCACATCTATAAGGGATGTGCATTATTATGGTAATATCTTTTTAAGTAAACTAATGTTGCAGTAGAAAATACCATCATTTTTTTTTCAGTTTCAAAGGCATATTTTTTAGTTAAAATGGTGGCTAAGTTTCATTCTTTCTTTTTTCTTTTCTTGTTGCAACCATTCCATTCCAAAATCAGAGATAGCAGACTTTGTCATGAAGGATATTTCCTAGCAGAATTGTGTCCCAAATACTAATAGTATTAGTATCATCCAAGCCTGATAATTGGCAATCCCAAAGTAAATGATAGGATCTGTTGCCTATAGCTCAGTACAGTTGCCTATACTAGCTCAGGGCCAGCTCTAATTGATTTTTTTTCTTTCCACTCATACAAGTATAAATCATAGTTAGTAATTCTCTCAAGTAATTTCTAAGATAATGTGTCTACAGTAAGCATGCTGCCACCACAATACTTTTAATGTGCATTCTTCCTAGGACAGACAAAAAGAACTCATTCTTCATCCTGCCATTAAGCACAGATTGGAGACTTAACCGTTAAGCCAAAGCTGAGACTACAGTGGTATGTGATGCCACAGAGCAGAAGGGACTGCATATACATGAGTTCCATAAAACAGCAACAAAACAAATGCAGAAGCAGACACTATTAAAATGTATTGATCATAATGCAGCTCCTCCCTGGTTTCTACTGCACTCAAATACACCTTAACAAGTCACACGATATAGTAACAACTACCCTCACAAAGCTCTGTATACAAAGCGGCACAATTGACTTCTAGAGCTGGTTAATCGAACCTTTAAAATGTATTAAGCATCTATTGAAATGCAGGCCATAACAGCCCCCAAAGGAGGAATTATGTATTTATGTATATAATTGTATAGGTGTATTAAATATATAATAGAAACACTGCTATATAAACATACTAAATAAGCATAGAATGAAAAATACTTTTTACAGAAACATAAATGAGTACATGAAAGCAAGGGCAGCACGGCTGAGCGCAAAATGTAAATGTACAGTAGATTATTTTCCAAAAAAAAGACTTCAAAAAATAAGAAGTCAAAGTTTTTTGTATAAGAACATTCTACAACATCACAAATAGGATATAAACAACATAGCAGCCACAAAGAAGACCTCTATTTCCTCAAATAAAAAAAATTACGTTAGTAAACAATTGTAAGGGACTGACAGAAACTGAAATAATACCCCAGATACTTTAGACCAGCTGAGCTGTACTACATGCATATAACAGTAGGAAAAGCAAGCAAATCTGGCACTAATCCAGTTTTATTCTCTTAAAGCTGGCTGGTAGTAGCTGGAGAGACTTTGATATTACTCTGTACCATGCTGAATGCTCGCTGCCCTCCCAGGCCAGAACAACAGTGAAGAAAAATCTGGAAATAAGGAAGCATCTTTTCACAGATGCTAACGCAGGACCCCTTGGGTGTTATAGCTAGGATTGGGTCCATTTGGACCAAAGAACTGAATGCATCCCACAGCATTCACATGGGTGTAAACATTACTTTTCATATAATAAGTATGTGTTTCTATACTAACTTCCCTCCATATTTAAATGGAAGTGTTTATGGCAATTGAAGTAGGTGGATCAAAGCCTGAATAAATCTAGAATACATAGTCTCAGATTAGATATATGTACAGCAAAGATGTTATTTGTGTAACTACAGAGGTGTATTACTTTCTGTAACATTTTTGGTTTTTTTCCCTTTCTCATTCTTTACTCAGGCAAAGTTAGCGTGAGATTCTCCTGGGGCAAGAGCTGAGATGAGTGCTAAGTTAAACATTTCTTTGTTTCACGTAGTGTTCATTTTAAGAGATACGTTATATCAAATGCATACTACTTTTATATTAATTAACTACACTGCATACACATACACACACATATACATAAAAATTGCAAGCATTTTCATGGCAGTTTGTAGGGAGAAAAGCCAGAAACAAAGCCATTGCTACTGCCTCAAGCAACATGCAGGCTGCAGCATCAGTCATTGTTTCCATGAAATTAGCACCTTTCATTCAGAAGACTTATCACAAACTTCATTCAGAAGACTTATCACAAACTATATGACAGCGTAGCAAACTATATGACAGCGTAAGCCCTGGCTTACGACAAATAGGTGGAATGAGATTTAGGATAATACTGATAGTTGTCTCTCATTCAGGTCAATCGCTCCGAGATGGTTGCTAAATTATATCACGCTTCCAAATGAAGAATGAATCCTCTAGGAAGGAATTCCTACTGCAAAGGAATAGAGTCTCTGCCCACTGATTTCACAGGGAGTCTCACCAGGCCCAACTTGTGTATTTTGAAATTCCCTTTTGCTTTCGGACATCAGGGTACAGAGGTTCAGATGTGTGAATAGGTGGACAATAAACAATGATCTCTGCTTCATATTTACTTAGGAATGCTATATTTTTTTCCAGTAGCAGGAAGCTCACTTCCTGATATTTGGCAGTTAATACATAATCCCTGAAAAAAACCATGGCATAGTTTGAATACAGTGTGCAATGGACTACGATTTTTCGACAAATCTTACACCAAAATGTGTAATACAGTAGAGAGACAGGCATGTAACTGAAGCAGATTGTGGGCTGTTGGTCTGAAAAAACTGAGAGCAACAATAGGAATATTTTTCTTTGCATATGAATGGATATAATCCTAGAAAGAAGAGAGGATTTTGTCTAATTTGTGAAATAAATATTTTCCTTTTATAACGTTGCCCGGTGGACTAAAAAGCAAATTAAATAACAAGCCTCTGCCTATATTATCTAAAACTCCAGGATCCTAGGAACCACATCAGCAGGTACAGCATCACATGTGCACAGCATCATTAAGAAATATCAGGGCCATATTTTACTCTATTCCGTATACATAAGAAAAGAAGGATTTTAGTCAAAAAACCATTTCCCTAAGATACCTTAAAATATGCAATTTCTTTGGAAAAATCATGAATTCTAATATGTTTTTGAAGGAACTATTTTAAAAGAGCGCATGGTTTAGTCACGTCACATCTGAAAGTCACGTCAGTCTCAAATAACTAATTTATCTACAGAGTCAATATTTGATATTCCAGTGAATGGAAATTCTGCTGTCACCACCAATCATGACAAGTGCTGGGGAAGAAAACAGGAGAAAAGGTCTGGGCGCTCTTCACCTCAGAGGATAAAACACGATAACGGTTTATAGGGAGTTGTTTCTGAGAGAAACAAAAGCAGAAACAACAAAAACACATCACGCACTTTGTTCCTTACTACTGGGAAAGGTGCTCCCAGTGGGAAGATCCCTGCTACGTTCCCCGGCCCACAGCAGATGGCGCTAACATTTAGGCAAGATCAGAGCCATGTTTTCTCAGAGTTCAGGGAGCAGGAGGTACTGGAAGCTAAACTGAATGGTGAGGGCGCTTTGCTGAAGTTCTTTTTGCTTTTTTTTCTTATCCTAAAAATATAAAAACTCTCTTCCTTGTTAATACTTAAAAACACACCTCTTTTTTTTATGCAATGTACTGCCTTCTCCCTTGCAATATGCAGGGAGCCAAACCCATCAGCAATCTCTGGCCACCAAGCTCTGATTTTAGCCTTCATTTTCTCTTTATCTATTGCTTAGATTGATTAGCTCCCTCTCACTTTCTGACTCGTCATCACATTATCAATTTGCTGCAAGAGGAAGGGGAAAACTTGATTCACTCAAGTTTTTTCAGAGCAAACTCAAGCATTGACATTGGTAATTAAATCACCTGAACTAATTAAACTATTTGAAAAAAACTTAAAGAAATTGAAAGCAAGTGAGAAAGAGAAACTTCTCCCCTTTTCTTTATCTTCTGAAGTTAACACCTGAAAGCATATATTTGTCCTTTACCTCTGAGCTTTTGCTGGCTTAAATGCAGTATTTCCCCTGATATTTTTTCTTTGCACTTGAAAACCTGGCAAGGAAATGAAAAAGGAAAATATAAAAAACTTCTCATCATTAATTTTTATGTAAAGAGCAAATGTTTGCCATACAGATGGGACACTTTTTGTCCAAGTGTTCAGTATGTGCTACACCTAGGGCTGGACTCGGAAGCGTACTAGAAAGCATATTTTTTTTGTAAAAAGACTGTGTGGGAAGTAAAAAGAGGAAAAAAGGTAAAAAAAAAATCTAAAAAATGTAGTTTGGTTCTTTTTGCCAGGAGCATTTGGAGCTGAGGAACCTGAACCAGGACCACTAGGAGCGACCTGGGGAGAGAAAGAGAGGAGATGCTTCCCTTTCAGTGAAGATCCAAGTATCTTCATCTAAGCTAAGAGCTGCCGGTGTTACCCAGGCCATTTTGTTGATCAAACCTTGTGTACTTGATATCAAATATTACATTTAAGCATTATCTTTAAATAAATAGGACTCCATATGTATTTACAGTCTATCTAAATTACATCACCTCCTGCTGAAATTCAAACAGGTATATTTGATATGCACTGCATAAAACACTGCAGCTAGTTTTCTCTGCATGCCATACTTGTATCTGAAGATGGTTCCTGTATATTTTTATGAGTTAATTAGCAGCAGGTGGATAACCACATCATGAGGCCACAAATGCAAAGCGTAAATAAATATCACCATCTAATAATAATAAGGAGAAATACAGTGTAATGATGATAAATTTATATTCTTTGCGAATTTGTAATTAATTGTAATGTCCCTTTTCGATCAAGACCACAGTCATTTCACATTAAGAATTCAAGACAGTCTACTGAAGCAAGACCATTTTATCTTTTCTGAAATGAGAGGTGATTTTGCATGGAACCAGTCAGCACAATAACAACTGACAAAGGTTTACTGCAGTCAACTTAGAACTTTACTGCTCACGATGCTGAATTTTCAAGTATAACACAAGCATGCAAATGGAGACGACCGAGGAAGAGATTTAAATATAGCGTTTCAAAGGAAAATATTGCTGGAAATAGTTTTGTTTCTGTGTAATGTGTAAAACCCAACAAGAAAACAGAAAGGCAATTGTTGCAGAAATAATAAAGTGTTTCTAATCCTACTCTTGTTACGTTTGTAACAAGTTAAATGGAACTTTCCAAGGATTTACCTATTGCTGAAGAGATATTCCTAGTAGAAACATGTGTAGCTCAGTAATATATTTGGTCCCCCTTATAGTAAAAATTTTCTTGCAAAGGCAAATACGTAATGGGCATTAATGCCTAAATTTATAGGCATATTTTTACTATTATGTATATTAGATTTGTTAGTATATGACCAAAAGATAAAAAAAAACCCAATTGGCAGCTTGTTTTCTTTGATGAAAAGCGACTGATATCACATTTAGAATGCTGGAAAAGTTCAAAATGCAAAGCAACAAAAGCACTTTTGCAGCTTATCACTTGCAGCTGATAATTTTGCTATCTTTATTCCCCAACATAAGTCTCAAAATGAATGATAAATAAGAATGAATATTTGCCTCCAGCTCATTCATAGTTCATACCTGCTGATATGTTTAGTTGGTAACAGAATATTTGTCTTTTGATCATGAAAGTATGCGAAAAAATCCTTTGAATATGTTTCCTTACTTCTCAAAGAAATTTTGGAAATACATTTGACATCCCATTCCATCTACCTATTCCATACTGTTCCCATAAACTGGGTAACTTTTTGATAGTTACTCCAAGATATCTTGGAAGATCTTCAGCATGGACCTGTTATTAGAAATTACTTATTACATTATGTCGTAAAATTAGAGTTTCTAAGTAATTCAGAGTGCAGAATACGGAACAATAAAAAAAAACTTTTTTTTTGAAACTATTCATTTCAAAATATGCTTCAAGAGTTTAATAGTGTGCCTTTGAAAAATAGAACAAGCTGGTTTCATCAATGCTGAAGTTCATGATAATAGATTGACTGGGGTAATGGCAATGAAGAATTGACTAACTACTCCCTTATAAATAAACTTTTTATTTGAAAAAAAAATCATAGCGAAGCAAGAAAACTAGAAAAGATTTTTCTTTCAGCGCAGTAAATTCTTACCCTCTGATGAGTAAACAATGTTACTTTAATAGAGAATTAAAAAACAAATTAAAACATTGTAATACTTCTTAAGAGTTCCGTATTGTTTTTATGAAGACTATCACACAGTGTGCATTTACTCTTACTTGAATCAGGAAATGGTCTGATAGACCATAGTTTACAGATAGCTATAAACTTAGTTTCTGCTTCTCTAGTTTTCCCATCTTATACAATTTAAGGACTCTTTATGATCTGAACAGATCACAGAAATCTTCTAAACATCGATTCTTTGAAAGGAGATTGGAAAACTGAAGTCAGCTCCAACCATGTAATCCCTGTAAATCCAATCCATGTAAAGACCACTAAAAAAAGTTTATATACCTGAAATATATTTGAAATAATAACATTTATGGGTTAGCTGAGGAAAGAGGGAAATAAAGGAGAAAAAGACTTCAGAAAAGCAGTTTTAGGAATTTAAAAGAAACCAAAGCAGACTGAATCTGTAGTGAGCTTTTAATGCTCAGTGGAGTAGCCCTGTGCTGTCATGGGCCATACATTTTTCACAAAGTCAGAAAGACTCAATGCAGATGAAAAATATATTCAAGTAATGAAAAATATATAATAGAGTATAGATAGATAAAGAATTGTAGTTACTCCCTGTAAGGGCAGGATCACAGAAGAGATTTTAAAAATAAGTAGTATTTTCTTCTACTTGCAGCCTCTGTAAAAAGGCTTTTTTCCACTTTAAATTTACAATGCGTGAACTAAATAAATATCTAGGCAATAGTAGTCCTTGTCCTACAGGAAGCACACCAGAAAATGTGCTTGTTCAAAAAACACGAAGTGGAACAAAAAATATCTTTAACTCGCAGCTAAGGGGCCACAGAATTCAGACCCACTTGACCAACTTACTGCATGCTGATTCAATCCTGCTGAAGACAATTTGTTAAAGTTCAGTAAATACATGACAAATTAAAGCAATGCAGAGTCACTGCTATATGCAAACATATTTGAGATGAACTCTTTGGTAAAGCAAAAATTTTCCATTTCGAATGCACCCTATTCACCCATATTTCCACAATACTTTTTAGCCATCACTCCTGTTACTCTAACCTCCCTTTAAGCTAATAGAGACTTGAGTACTTTGGAAGGCCTTGTTCAGCTTTTGCTGACACCCAAAAGCTGTGGAGAGGAGGTCTGGAAAACTGCCTTTTATGATGCTTGGAAGCTGAGAAATGGTGTAGGTAAGGTTCTCTTTAACAGCTGCAAAATGCTGGTCTATGACATACAGTAGGAAATGGGAGCTTTACAACAACTTCCGTATCCACGTTTCTGGAAAGAGGAAAGAGTCAGAGACCAGTGAGCATACCTTTGTGCCCAGGCTAAAGCTGGAAAGACCTGAAGAAAAGTTCAAGCTGATTTTTAACCACACTTTATGACCCTTGAGTTGAAGTTTTACTGGGTAAAGGAAATAAGCATTTAGCATAAATGTAAAAGATGAAGGAAAAACTCTCTCTTTTTTCTTTTCCTTTTCTATTAATTTCTTGACGTTGCTACTTCACTGATTCCTGGTAGTCACTGCCCCTGTTTCACAGTCCTCTAAAACAGAACACTGCTTAGAATTTCTGGTTTTCACAATGTGCCTTCAGATTTTACCCACTAAATTTCATCTCCTTCCAAAAACTCCTTGTCACCTTGGCTATCTTTTCTCCTTTCTCAGCTCTCCTTTTTTCCCATCAAAGATATAGCTTCCCAAACTTCCCACTCCAAGTTGTAACTAATGGCTTTGTTGCTTTTTTCTTTATGTCATCGTACCGGAGGCGGCTCCCAGCCCGGAGAAGACATCACTATTTAGCAAAGAACAGCATTTTATTTTAGCTCACGTGGAGGTTGCCTGAGCTTCCAGCTCTGTTCCATTATGTATGCACTCTCTAGCTGTACCTCTGCATATAATTGAGAGGTGCCTCCTACGCCCCTGCTCAAGGCTCGGTGGACGTGTCCACGGAAAGGGTATCCACACCCCAGAGTGCTGCAAGTAGGGGGAGACCCTCAGGGCACAACTGGCAGGAGTGCCCTTAAGAATAGCAGTCATGATTTCCAAAGTCACTGCTGAATTCAAGCATGTGCCCGCTTGTAGTTTAAGGGCTTATTGTTATTATTTTTTATTTTGGCTTGGTTTTGGCTTTATTCTTGTTTTCCCATATGTTCAGGAAAGAGCAGTGTGACCTAACTGCTACCACCAGGCCAAATTTCAAAGCAAAGAGATTGCAGTCATCTCTTAATATAGAATAAAATATTCCCCCTTTTTGGAATTGATCCGGAAAAAAATACATCACATTTGTCTTTCTCAGGCACTGGTCTGCACCTTCTTGTGCAGATGATCATGATGATCTGTCTCATCCTAAATAGTTAATGTTTGGCTAAACTCTAAGCATCTAAAAGCATGATACTACAGCAGAAACACGGATAAGTGCAGTAGCAGTGTTATCTCCGAGGACATTCCCAGTTGTCCCCTCTCCCCGGCCCGTCAAAACAAGTAAAGATTGCATGAATGCATTGCAGTTCATTAATGTCTAGTTAAAACACTGTGCAATTTTATATACAAATTAAGAGCAGATTTCTGCCTTCTGGAAAGTTTTATTTGCGATTGCCAGGGTTGCAAAAGTTGACTCTGACATAGAGAACTGTGCTGGAAATAGTGCTTTTTGAAGACATTTGCTTCAACACCACAAAACGTGTTCCTCCTTTCTCCTCATGGAACCAGGAATGCCCACGATGCTAACAATGGCAAACACGAGTAGGCATGGTGACTCCACCACCTCCCTTGGCAGCCTATTCCAATGCGCTACCACTCTTTCTGTGAAAAATTCTCTCCTAATTTTCAGTCCAAACCTACTCTTTTGGAGTTTGAAGCTATTCCCTCTCGTTCTGTCGCTAATTAGAAAAGAATTAGAGACCTGCACCAACGTCTCTGTAGCGTCCTTTCAATGAGTTCTCCCCTCAGCCTCCTCATCCTCAAACTAAACAGCCCGAGCTCGTTAAACTTTTCATAAGATTTTTTCTCCAGTCTCTTCACCAGCTTCGTTGCCCTCCTCTGCACTCTCTCCAGCACCTCGATGTCTCTCTTGTATTGAGGTGCACAGAAATAGTAACAATACTCCAGGTGTGGCCTCACCAGTGCTGAGCACAGAGGCACAGTCACCTGCCTACTTCTACTGGTTACACTATTTCTAATACAAGCCAGGATGCCATTGACACACTGCCAGCTCATAATCAGACACCTGAGTGGTGGTACAGGAACTGTTGGTACAGTAGTTTATAAGCCGATATAATCAGCAATCAGCACACCGAAGCTAAAATTCTGCAGGAAAAACTTGAATTTCTGTGAATTAAACTACATTTGCTTTTGCTGTTAACATCCATTTGGTTTGTTTTCATTACACCAGAAAGGGAGAAAACTTAATTTTCTGGGATTTTAATCCTGAAGTTTTTCTCTCTATTATATTTCCATCCAACATTGTGTTTTGGTTTTTTTAACATAGTTGTGCCTAGGGCTGTAACACAAGAGGCTGATCTGCTTTTCCATTGCATTCGTCTGCTTCTGTGACAGATCCCAACATGCCCAGAAGCATGCACGCTTCTTCCGTCCTTTAAAATAAGAAAAGGATATTTTTTCCATGGATCTTATGGAAAAAAAATAAGGAAAACATGTCTAATAAGCGACATTTCTTCCTGAAAGGGAGAAGTAACAGAGAAGGGAAGAGGGAAAAATACTAGCGTAGGATCCTATTAGCCTAGCAAAAAAATACACTGTAAATCAACAGCGTTTTTGGCATTAAACACACTGAAAGTCCTCATGTCAACAAAACAAAACCAAAATGCATACATGAGAGGGAAATTTCACCTTCGCTTTATGTGTGTCATTTTGCCAGTCCCACTTCTAGGGAAACAAATCCTGTAAGTGAAGCTCTATTTAGCATAAAAAAGATAGATTTTTTTCTCTGGAAATTTTTTTTGTCAATTTATCATTTGTTAGGCAGTAGCTTCATCTCCTGGCAACAGTGTGGGGAAATCCATCAGAGACATGGAATTGAAATGCAAAATTGGATGGCTCACTGTAACTTGTGCGCTTTTGGAAACCTTACCTAATATGCAAATATTTTCATGCACTTACTGTGCCTGTATCCACTGACAGACTGATAAATCAAATTAGAGGATGGAAACTTAAAAAGCCCACCCTCCCTCTCATTAAAAACAAACTGACCAAGGCACATGAATTGTTGAATTACCTGCTCTGCCTCTTGCTCTTGAGAAGGCTCTTTCACACCCATCCACATTTTCCACACCTCATGGAAATATCGTATGTGTACACACCACGTTTGAAATGTTTAAATGTCATCACAATACAGTTTTTCCAGCCTTAGCGATTCACAGCATCATGGTTCAAAACCATGGATCAACAATCAACCTCTTGTAAGCAACACAGTGTCCACCAGTAGACAGAGGTGCAGAAGATGTACCGCTGTCTTCCAAGGTGCCTGCATGTCCCAGCCTCTGCATTTATTTTATTTTTCTGTCTTTCCAGAGAGAATATGTGTTCCATTTATAAGGAAGGTAAGGGTGAGCAAAAATCCTTTTAAAAGTCTTTAAGGGATCTTTTTTAGTTGAGTTCTACAAATACCACTTTAATCTGCATGCCATTCTGGAAGCTGTTTTTCAAGATTCCCTCCGGCTGGTCCCAGCTTCCCAAGTGTTGTGGGTGACTCTTCCATTGCTGCAGCTTCAGCAAGTGCAGAAAAAGGAGGGAGAGTACTGCAGCCTTGTGGCCTTTTCTGTGGCATGAGGAAATGGGAATTCCCTGTCTGTCCCGTCCTGGCCATATCTGCAGCCAGGACGGGACAACAAGGAATTCAGCTGCCATATCTGGTGTCACTCCACAGGCATAAGAACACCTTTGCTTCCCCAGCTGCATGCTTCCAGAGACACACAAGCTGCAAGAAAAAGTCTGGCAAATGGAAATAGGCATTGCTGGAAGGGACGTTGCCAGAGCCTTTGGGTATGAGTTTGAGGCTTTCTGAACAAAAGTGCGCTCCACAGGCAGTCATGCTTTGCCTTTACCCTCCAGCTCCCCGCGCACATTGCCACGCACAAGGGCCTCACTGGTGGGTGAATCTCCTCAGTGCTCACAGAAGAGGCACAACGACAGGTGTAATTTGTTCAATAAACTTATATGTTCAATAAACTACATCTTCCAAAATACATTTTGGACGGGTTTCTTAAAGAAAGAAGAGATAAAGCAGAGATACAGTCAAGCCCCCTTGAGGGACTGAGCTAGTGTAAAATTGTTCCTACAGATACTTATTATATCATCTGGGGAAAGAGGGAGCCAGCTGAGGAGAGCAACTCTGGACTACTTAGCCACCCTGAGACTGGGTTTTTTCCCAGGATGTTTTTATAGCATCTTCAAATCAAATCCATTTTTTTTTTCAATTATGCCTGGGGAGGGTTAATTTTCAACAAAGCAAATAAATAGCTCCCACTATAGAAACAAGTATTCAGCTCTCTGCTGAACTCTGAAAAGGCAGTTGGGGAGACCAGTGGGGAGAAATATATTCTTCGGCAGAAGTCTGTTCTTCCAAGTTAACTTCCAAGAGTATCAATTTATTTGGCATTGCATAATATGGGAGAGAGTTGATCAGGGACTTGAACTCACTTCTGCCCATACATGGAATGAAAAGCCCTCTTTTTTCACTGCCTGACCCTCAAGCTTTTTTGTATTTCATGGGAAAAACCACAGTAAACCTACTGATATAAAAAGGCATTTAAACGGGTGTCTCGCCTGTGATTTAACTTAAAATGAAATTAGTTTTCTGATTTGGGCATAATAATTTCAGTCACTGTGACTTTATTTCCACCTAAGTTCTGTTTGGTCTTGAAATTTTTGCTATTGACTCGCACATATATTCGGTATATAGAGCAAACACTTTTGTGAGAAAAACATCATACACAATGAGTCATTCATGCTCTAGTCCACAGCCATCCCACAGAGAGCTTGAGCTGTCAGTCTCTCTGTCATTTGCAAACATAGCTACAAACAGTGAAAAGCAAACAGATATCTTGAATAACACCTTATGGAGAATATGTCTCAAGCAAACAGGAGCCATGTTAAAGTATTTTTGGAAAAGCCAGAGTAGACTGATAGTTTTATGGGTAAAAAATCAGGTTTTGGACTCGTTCTGTCTAAACAGATGCAGCTGAGTGAAATGATTTGAAAAGTAATTATAAATTAACCTTTGACTTATAGCTGAACCTGTCTATGGCAATGTGCCATAGAAACCTGGTTTCTATGGCAATGTGCAGCTATCAAGAAGCATTAGATTTCGGAGTGCAGAAAAGCATTTATTCATCCTGGGGAATTGTACTAAATAAATTATCTGTAGTGACTCCAGGCATTGTGATGCATTATTGACTGATAAACCTTTAATCCTTTCACCGTGTACATACATTCATATCAGAAATAACACCAGTTAAATATGTAGCCCAATGTTTGAGAACTAAGGCGTTTGCAAAATCTGGGTGTTGCTATTTTGTCAATTATTTGATGAGTAGCAGCCATAGAGTGGTAAAACATTGTCAGACAAGAACACCACATGCCTTTAGAGAAAAAAATTAGCATAAGGTCTATATTCTCTTTTAAACTATTTGGAGATTGAAGTAACGATTTGTTTGTATGCACTCAGCACCAGGGCATACATCAGTCAGTTTCAGCAAATACATTGCTTGGCATATCACCCAAAGATTTGGCATCTCTTATTCCCTGAATAAGCAGCTTGGCACTGCATGAAAAATAAGCACAAGTATTATTACTACTAATTATATCAATGATATACCTTCTTTTATAACAAAATATTTGGTAATTCCTGGTTGCAGAGGAAAGATAATACAGTAGATAGCTCATTGCCAAAAAATTTGGTCCAAAATCTTTCACTCCAAAGTGATGCGATGACAGAGGAATCCCAAGTGCACAAACATAGAAGTACAAGCCTGCAGAAGTGCAAGAATTTTCTTCCTGATGGATACAAATTACAACTGTTATACGTTTTTTGGTCGAGGTCTAGCAAAAAAAATTAACACAAAAACTCTGATAGATTTGCCTATATCAGCCAGATGTGACCTTTGAGGTTTTCCTGACATAATCACACATGCTGTGATTAAGTAAGGTTAGAAATAGCCAAAGCAGTGCATAATCCTCTTTAAAAATGTGACTGCCCACATATAAATGCAGGCTGCATATAAATGCAGGCTGGTGTGCAATTCTACCATCCCCGGAGAAAGAGGGAGTCACGGTCAGAACTGTTGCTTCTCCCCTTTCTCTACATGATGAGGGATTTTCTACACCAAGCCCTGACAAGCAAGGCTGTGAGCTTTGCTTGCTGCCCTAGACTACAGCACACAGCCTTCAGCCCCTCAGTTCCCTGCCACTGAAACAGCTATTTTTATCCACAGATTTACTATCAGTGAACTTAGAAACCAGAAGCGCCATTCAGCCTTGAATCATAAGGTCAAAATGTAGTGCTACACTATCGCAGTTATTTTAACTGAGGCTGTGGGCTGTCAATTTTAACCTGTCATTGATTATTCCCTATTAGCACATACTTTGGCTCCAGGGATGAAACACTTCAAAAAGCAGATGGCCCAGCTTCTGCTCGTTCCTGTGCAGCCAGAAACAAAAGCTTCACCTCTCTTCGGAGAATAGACATTACTACGACATTTAGAGTTTTTCAGTTCAGCAACCAGTTCCTCCCTGGGGGACATTTATGTCAGGAAAGACAGTTAAATTCTTCACACTTACGTCCATATTGACATACAGTGCCCATCGTCAGAGCCTTGTGCTATCTCTGAGGGGAGAGAGTTGCTGCCTCCCTGCAAAAAAATTTATTTGAGTGCCTGTTATAGATGAAAGAGAAATCCAAAATCATTGCCAGGAAGAGGCTCAGACGTCTCTGCAAAGGAGGCAGCCTCAACTTCTGCCCACATGAGTCAGAATAAACAGAGTACATCCAATTCCCTCATATCATAACCTAAGTCAATTCATGGTTGTGGCTTTTATTTTTTGTCCAGCCAATACGCCCTGTTCTTATTTATCTAGTGCAAAATTGTTAAGATTAAACACTGAAAAATCATAAATTTGCTTTCCCAACACCGGCACTGAGGGTGTACTAAGGAAAATAGTCTTGTGACTGATCGGAGTTGCTACAGGAATGGGAACCGTGGGAGTTTTGTTGTCCTCTTTCTCTACCCCGCCCCTTTTTGGTCTGAGAACAGAGAATTCAAATTCCTCTCAACATTTTTGCAGCAAAAAATTTACAAGGCATATGCTATATAATAATAAAACAATTAGTCTAGTCAAATTTCAAGCCAGGCAACAAATCTGATCTGTTAAGGGAAAATTTAGCATATGTACAAGCATAGGGCCTGGAAATGTGAAATAATGTTTTTCCACCATTAAATACAGAAAAGCTGGTTAGGAGATAAGACAGGATCTGGTCAACACAGCTTGAGCAATTTTTAATGCCACAGAGAAAGCAATAGGCAGCAGGGAGAGGCGTTGGAGCTCACAAAGCAGGTTAAGTATGAATTAAATTTAGGTACCTGGAGCCCCACCAGCTTTCAAGTACTCCTATATGTTGGGGGGCAGTATACTCAGGACTTCCTGGCAGCCTGCTTTCTATTTGCTGCCTCTGAGGCAGTGGAGAGAGAACACTGGTTTACTGACCACAGACTCACTTGGAAGAAATGGATTAAAAATATTGTCTCCAACAACATGAAAAATGAGCTTCGTGTTGTGTGAACTGAGAGCTTTTCCTTTCCCTTCTTCTTGTTTTTTTTTTCTGAGTTGATGTCATTTCTCATTGATGAAAGAGCACCAAAATACCCAGAAACACCAACAACACAAGGCTCCAGTTTCTAGGCCTTTCATTGTGCAATTCAAAGACAAAGTCGAAAAGCAGAAGTCTTTCCAGGGAAGGGTCACAGGACCAAGAAATAAGCTTAGTTCCAGCTTTGTCGGGGAAGAGGTCTTCAAGCTCCTTTTTGTGCTAGGAAAACAAAGCCATTGAAGTACATAGGCCGTTAAAAAACGTTAAAGAACCTCATTTTATTCCACTCAGGATGAGTCAATTATAGGATAAAAAAAGTAAGTAAATAATAAGCAATAAGCACAGGGCTGTAACACTTAGATATGAGTTAACTGCCTGGAATCTTTTTTTCCCCAGTTTGGTCCACTGAGGCTACATCCAAAAAGAAAATGCCTTGAGCAAGTTCTGACTCACCCCCTGCTTTAAAGCTGCTATTCCTACAGAGCCAAACGACCACAGAAAAGTCAATGGGAACTTAAGCATCTCTTTTCAGTGAGAGCTTCTGCCTAGACTAAGAAGTACAAGGTTATTTCAGGATGCCACATTGCATAGAATCATAGAATTGTTTCGGTTGGAAGGGACCTTAAAGATCATCTAGTCCAACCATCAACCTAACCCTTACAAAAATCACTACAACATATTCTTAAAGACTATGTTCAAAAGACCCGTCTTTTGAACACCTCCAGGGATGGTGCCTCAACCCTGGGCAGCCCTTTCCAATGCCTGATTAAAAATTTGTGAAAAAAATTTTCCTGATATCCAATCTAAAACTCCCCTTGCACAACTTGAAGCCATTGCCCCTTGTCCTATCTCCTGTGACTTGAGAGACAAGACTGACCCCTGCCTCACTACACCCGCTCTTCAGTTATAAAGCATGATAATGTCTGATCATCTGATCAGACTCATCTTGAACATCTGATCAAGGCATCAGTATTTGCCTGTCTGCAGTAAAGTCAAGCATGCAAGGCCCAATTCCCATTCAGGTGAGCTAGTGAGAGGGAGATAATTTGACTTTTTTGGGTTCTTGGCTGTTTAGAAGAGTGACCTGTCAAAAAATAAGTCATGGTCCCGTGCAGTTGGGTTTCCTTCCCATAAGAGGGGGAAGTAAGTGGTGTAGTGTAGGGACTGGTGCTTTCTGATACAGGAGCAGGGTGTGCCTGAAACACACTTGGATCCTCAGCTGATATATAGCCAAAATGCTGACAGAAATATTTATTCAAAATGTAGATCATCTCACTGCAATGCTTAAAAATTGTGCCATTGTGGTGCAGACCAGCCTGAAATAGAAGATATTTCCTAATCTTTGAAGCCTGGTCATAGAAACTTCATGTCTAAGGCTTTGCCACTCTGTGAAAACTGTTCCCAGTGAAATTGCTCTTCATTGCGACAAAAATTTGCTAGAGACAAATATGGAACATAGAGTCTTATTTGGGCAGTGGAGTGGAGTAGATGCACTGAACCAAATAGGGTAATAAGATGGGACGAGAAGAGAAATTTAGCAACTCTTGTGGTCCAGGAGTGAAAGCAGGAGTATGCGAGATGTACCCTCCAACATCTCCTCCTCTGCAGTAGGCATGGACGTGTTGTGATTACAGATTCAGCAATTAGTTTTTCGAAATTTGCTTTCGTGTTAAAATGTCACAACTCATTAAAACAAACCCATGTGCAGGAAAGGCACTATGAAATGGGAAAAAGAGCTTGTAATTAAATCTTTCTTGTTTTGGTAAATGGAAGTAGAATGAAGCAATCGACTGTTTGGAAATGGATTCTGCTGTAGCCATGTCACCTTTAGCGCCACGTTAAAAATCTAGTTAAAAACATATTCAAATTCTAAGACTTATAACTCTACTGACTAGGAATTACAGTCAGTTTAGTGGTTTCCTTGTATTAAAGCAGCAGTAAGAAGTTAATCAAAACTGCAGTGTTATAAACACATCAAATTTTGATCGAACTGTTACCAATGTAAACATATCATTACAATGATTTTAAAGTTGTAGCAAGAATTGTGGTATGAAGTTATAGCCAGAGATCAGTGAGATTAATATAATTGTTAGACGTGCAAAAAATATCGATCTTATGTGACATTAATAAAGGCAGAAAGACTTAAAAATTGAAAAAGTAATGATAGAAAATATTAATAGCAAACCTGACGTTCTTCTTCAGTGCAAGCTTGAGATATCACAAGATGTAAGAAAATTTACAAATTATTGGTCCTTCAATATTCATGAAATATGAGATCTATTGTAGCTGCCATTCACACATGGATCATTGAAACTATATAAAATAGACAGCTATAACAGGGGGCTTATACATTTATACCAGAAAATAAACGAACAATGTAGTTCTTTTTAGAGAGAGAAAAACACCATTTATCTTTCCTTCTCCATTTTCTATAATTTGGAGCTAATATTGTTGTGACATTTATAAGGACTGTTCTGAGAAGAGACTCAAAAATATAAAGGGCGAATTGGGATCCTGATTATAATCTTATGTATTTTTCTCATAACATCTGATACGAACTCTTGCTGTTTATTTTCTGTATTTGGAAGACATGCCCAGTTTAAATTCAGATTTCTGTCCCGATGATAAAATGTCTGTCCCGATGATATGTTTGGCCTGTGGAGGCAAGCTAGAGAGGAACTTTGCCCGCTCAAAAACGCTGGCAAACTATTCCAGGTTTCATGATACAGCAACTCAATCAGTCACAGCAAGACAATAACTAATCTCGGAAGAAGTCATAAAAGAATTCCAAAAGAAGCCTCCTCTGAGATGAAAAATTATTATGGTAATCAACTTCGCTAAGAGAAAAGGAAATCTATTTTTCTTTAGGAAAATTTCCAGTGCTGAAGAACGGGGGGAAGGAGAAGGCGGGGAATGGAACTTGATAAGGTCTCACACAGTCAATTTATTGTTCCCATCTAACAAAAATAGTCCTAGCCTGTTCCCATTGTCCTGTAGCTGCTGGATTTATCACGGTCATTGTGCATTTCCTCGTGCCTGAGCAATGCCGTTGCCCAGTTTCCTCTCCTTCATTTCCTAACAAGAATTGCAATGAAAGGTAGGAAAAGCCAGCACAACTTCATTTAAGTTTCGCTGGGGCCATCGAAAAACCCAGGCTAGTGTCAAATAGAAGAAAAAAGCAATTTCAACTAGTGCATGTAACAGGGTAGTCTCCTGAAGCAGTATCCCATTGTTTGCATTTTTTAATATTTTTGTTTTAATTTCGAGGATATGTTTGAATTTATGTGTATTTCAAGCTTGCTCATTAGGTGACAGGAAGCTTCCTGCACTCAAAGCCCAAAGATCTTAATCTTGAGAAAAGAATGCACAAAAAATGTGAACATTTTTTTAAAAGTTCTCCCTCCCCTCTATGGATTTAACAGCAATTTTTAATTCTCCAAAGAATTGTTCTTCTATGCGCAAGAATGTTGGTTTCTATAAACAAGCTCTATTGACAAAAGAGCAAGGCGTGGGAGATGTTCCTTCTCTTTCCTTCACTGATCCTGGAGGCATTTAAGCGAAAAAACCAAACTGACCAACTGAACTAGTGTAGCAGGACTGATGGCACAACGAAACTGCCCAGCCCTTGTGGTAATAAGCCATAGAAAAACTGGATTTATAAGAGAGAAATAAACAAAGCGATTGTCATATCTACTTCATCAACTGTATGATTATTTCAAAAAAGCATGTCAGTTCCTACCGGAATAAAAAGCTAGCTGATATTAACGTTTAGGTAAGGCATTTTCTTTCTAGATTTTCAAAGACTAATTAAAAACGAAAGCAAATTTGTTCAATAGGCAATCCTTGATGATCTTGAGAGCTGTGGCTCTAGAACCAAAGATCAAGTGTGCAAATGATTAGAACCTTTGGTTAAATCCTGATGAGCATGGAGAGATACCATCCAGAGAAGTAGTCCAGTATGACCTCTTCCTAATCATATCTCTCTTGTCTCCGACTAACCTGTGCATTTGTTGTCTCTAAAAATTTCCTAGTCCTTGCATATAGTTTTCATTACATTTATATTACATTTCAGTTACTATGGTAACTGCTTTGAGAGGAAAGTACACAGCTGACCATGTACCCAACTGCTGTATTTTTACACCTCGTGCTTATGCCTCCATCAAGCTTAGGAAACGAAATTTTCCGTAATTCTTAGGAAACGAGTTCTCCTTGCAGCTCGTTCTTCTTCATGCTCTTACAGCTTGTCACTTACAAAACTCTCTATGGAGACCAAAAATCCAGCTTTAAAGTTTCTTAGGCCAGTGGGAGGGTTGAACAATATACTCGCGGTATCTCCAAAATGCCTTCAAGCAAGAGCTATCACAAACACACTTCACGTTTTCCAAGAAGAAGATAAAGTAACACGGGGAAAAATGGCCCAGTTCTCAAGGTGGGGGTGCAGATTCAGAGCTGGCAGATCTGAGGAAGCACCCCAGAAAAAAGAGCAATTCCAAATCTTATAAAAAAAGGGAAAAATACCCCAAATACCTTTTTTCTGAGGGGATAACCTGTGCAGTTGTACTAATATTTTCAATCAGAACCAAAACTCAGGCAGGATCACATGTGATTTCTCACTTCTTACTTTTATTCTCCATCTTTACTTCTTTTCTTTCTTGTACGCAAAAGCAATTAAAAACAATTTTAAAGTTTTTAAACAGGATTATATCCTCAAATCTTCATCAATGCACAGACCAAAGTTTGAGAAAAAGAAAAAGAAAATTCCCTACTTATGCCTAACGATGAAAAACACCTACCCTGTCGGAAGCGTCTGTGTATTTATCCTGGGAGCTGTACTCTGTCAAGTACTCTAGTGCCCGAAGTCTGTTTCTTTACTCCAGCTCTGTGGCCAACACAAAGGATTTTCCTATCCAGAATTTCCTTTACAGCCCTAAACCCTAGATTTATACACATCAGCTGAAGCTGAACAACGAAGAGGTTGAGGGCATTCAAACATGCATGTGGCAGCATTCAGAAAGCATTCTGGCAGCATTTATGAGCCTTTGACACAAAAACTTAAATTTTGATTGAAGATTTGACATTGGAGTTTTTCCAATGCGTACCTGCTGGCAGGAGGCAGAAGAAAAGGACTCTGCCAATTTTCTTTCTCAAAGTGACAAAAGATTTGATTTTCTACCCGCTCAAGTCATATATTACCTTGGGTACTGTCTACGTCAGTATCCTTGTACCCTCAACCAAAACCCCACGAGCAAGTTATTCATAAATCTCTCCAGGGGCAAATGGTCTCGATCACATTTTTGCCAGCCTGTTTCCTGAAGGGAGTACACAGGCGGTGTTTGTGAGTTTTTGCGTGTGCTTGCAATTGGCATATATCCACAAAAGTAAACATTCTCAAGAGCTGAAGCACAAGATCTATTTTTTTAGTAATGCCATCGTGGGGTGTCATGCAAAGTCACAGAGTAAGAGAAATCACAGCATCGGGTCTGGAAAAGCTGCGCTCCTCTCCCTGTGTTTCCATATTAAATCCATTTTTGAAAGTCTTACAGTACCAAAAGGGCCTAAAAGGGAGCTGAGCTTGTAGGGTCTCACTCCAGGAAAGGGCAATGAAACACGGATCAACTTGACCAGGAATGGGCAAATGCACCTTGACCTGCTCAGCAATGCCTGTTTGGACAATCCAAATTTTGAATTTAGTGGCACAAAACCAACAGGCGGAGTTAAGAGCAGGGCTTCATGCGTCTCAAGCGTGTAAATTGGTTTTTGTCCTTAATTCCCAGGGAAAAAATTAAGCAAATCCTCGCTCACTCTCTGTCCAAGGAGAGGAAAAAATGTCATTAGGAGGCGGTGTTCACTTGCACTTAGGTTAATTAATCTTATTCTTATTTGCCATTATTGAGGGAGGCAGAACCAATGGAAGAAGGTAAAACTCTCCTTTATAATTAAGATAATATAACGCGCTGGCCCTAAATAATATTTTTGGACTCTATAGTGTCCTAAATATATCTTTTGACGATAGCTGTGATTAAACATTTTTGATAACACATAAATATAACATTTGTCTCCTCGCTTAGGTTTTCGTATAACATCATTCATTTTAGATCATTCAGTTAGTGGAGCCAAAGGTGCTCTTTCCAGTAGACATAATGTCATTGTCTCTGGAAAGGAACTTATTTCCCAATGACTGTTTATCACTCTGTAATTACAGTGCTGTAGCAGCCATTACAAGGCTTTCTTTTTGTGCCCAAGGATCCAGCAGGTCTTTGTTTTAATTTATTTTCCCCTAAATACCTCCCTCTCTTTAAGCAATGATTCCCGTAAATCAATTGTTCGCAGCAGTTAATAACTGGTTGGTTAATTAATAGCTTAAAGCGAAGCTGAGGGTTTTTGCTGCTATAAGAAAACAGCAGACGTTAACTGTGGGGTTATTCCCAGCATATCCTATAATCAATGTCTTCTCGCCACCACGGGGTAGCCCATGTATCATTTAAAGAAAGGACCTCCTGGGTGGCAATAGGTGTCAGCATTGAGTGAAATAGTCACCCTGTGTGGTGTTGCTGTGGCAAAGAGGTGGCTGTCGCCATGCTCCCTTGGCTGCCCCCGTGAGAGGGGGTTCGCCTCTGAGTCTAGCAGACACCCGAGACTTTAGGCTTGTCTGTGTTCCGATGGAGAGCTTCATTAAGATGCTTTTAATGTGAGAGTCTGTTCTGCTGCTCTCTCCGAGGGACAGATTCTCAAAAAATATCTTTTCACAACTTTCTCCATAAATATTTTTATCAGCCTGTTATGTCTATTATATTCCATGAAATAAAGTTTGGAGTGATGCTGCCACGGAGAAAGGATAGTCTAAAGCAGGGAGTAATTGATGTTCATAGAGAGTATGTGTAACAGACCAGCTGGCCAATTAGGAACGAAAATAATTCAGCATCTTCAATACAGAGGATGGTAACGGAAATAAATCTCAATATTTTTGTCGTAAGCAATGCAAGGCCATCAACTCAAACAATTTTTAGCATATAGTAAAAGCAGTGTTAAAATGGAGACTTGATTGATAAGAAAAATTTTGCATCTTTCCTGAGTAGAGGTGAGCGGGCTGACACAGTGCCAGGAGCTCCCAACAGGCACGGTCTAACTTGTCTTAAATAATAAAACACAGCAAGTAACATCCTTGCATGAGTGCGCCAGGTCCTCTTACCCTGACACTAAGAGGTAAATCAAGATAATTTCTTCTATTTCTTCACATTTTCTCCGTGAAAAAGGAACAATTGTTTACTTTCTCATTCACAGCAATCACTGCTACTTTAGGCGCCTTCTCCCGCTTTATGGTCTCGGCCTGCTCTTTCCCAAGAAAGTTTTGACTCAAAACTGAGGGTTTTTTTTGCAGTAACATAGTTATTTTGATGAAACTCTTAGTGGCAATATTGCTCATTTCTAGAAGAGAAATTACATGAAATTCAAAAAAGAAAGAGGTACACCAGAGAGCTGGCAACAGGCTGTTGGAAGAACGGTCACTCAGGTCAAAAATTAATCCTATTTGCAGTTATTATCCACATCTTATATGACCACAATGATCATGAGATATACCTTCTGACAAAGAGAATATTCAAAACCTCCACAACAGACAAGTTCACTGCTGCTTAAATAAAAATGGATTGGAAAGTCTCACATCTGGAATATTGTCCTATGCAAAACTCAGCTTTTGAGCACTATGTGAAAGAATTAATTACCAGATATAACTTTTCTGTAATGCCTCAGACTTCTGTTCTCATTTACTTTTTTGTCTGGAAACATCACTTTTTTTCCTCAGATGGAACAGTTGCCTGATATTTGTTCTCTGCTTCTTGAATAGAACAGTTACTATGTTTATCTGTGTTATCTGAGTTTTGAAAAAGCAGAAGTCAGCTTTGTCTCATGATCTTTACCTCATCTGATATACAAATATAAATGCTACACAAATAGCCTTTTTATCTTAGCTTTACTTTCCACTATTCCTTGCCTTTTCACTTTTACTTAAAGGACCATTATGAGCCTGAAAATATTAATTTTTTAAAAGCAAGAATCTTTCCAACAAACACATGTTATAATTTCTAGATTTTGCATGTTTCTATAATTTATTTGAGGCTGACTGCATATCCTGCCTAATTTAAAACGTCTACCTTTACTTTTGTCTTCTTGTTATAACCCCCCCGTTACTACCTGAATAAGAAGATTAACCATGTTCTCCCTTTCCACTTTCCTCCAACTTAAGTACCTCATTATGCCAACTTCAGCAGTAAGCTTCAACATCTGAGTTTTCCACTTCTTAAAGCAATTGAAGAGAAAACTATAAATTATTTTATGAAGCAGTTGATAACAAATTATCAAAGTGACAAGTTGGCCTTAACCAAACTTTGAGTCTGTTTAGAAGCATTCACGATATTTTCTCTTGTTTAGAATACCATTAAACCTTAAAATCTAGGTTTTTGTTAAAAAACAAAGCAAGGAAATTTCACCGCATTTAAGAATTCATTAGTATCTTTAGAAAGCACTGGTTTTGGGAAGGTGTAAATGCCCATGGAGATTTGCTTTCCAGTGGACTCCATAGAAGAGCCTCGTGTCTTCTCTGCATTAATTTGATTATAAGCAAGAGAGTAAAATTTTACTATTCTCAGTGCTTTGTATAAACAGTGCTACTATACTGATTGATGCTATACTTCCAGTCCTTCGGAATGATAAATTTTCCAGTAGAATAAATTCCCTACTACTGCATGAAAGATTCAGGGATTAATTGTATACACATTAATTTTTATTTTTTAGGAGGAAAAAAGTAGAGGACATGGATCAAGCATCTGCTTGTGACATCCAATTTGTTTTCTTTGCACAAAAGAAAAGAAAAAAATGGAGTTAAAGAAAATTAGCTACATCGATTCACATATTGATTGCTAGGTTGGGATTGCATTTTGGGTTACCCTTGGAAGAGCAGCAGCGGCTGCTGTCAAGAGCATGCTACATATGCTCTGTGAACTCTCCATCGCTCTGCTTTCCTGAGCAGAGGAGGAGAAAACCTTGCTCCCCCAAATCACAGGCTGCCACAGCCGAGGACAACCTCTCTCGTACAGCATCTGAGATATTATAGCCTTAATTATAGGTTCACTTTGGGTTCTAGAACCTAGAATCTAGGCCACTAGAACCTGTTTGGCTTGCAGAGGGACACGAATCGCTGATGAGCAGCCCAGTTTTTCAAACTCCTGCAAGACGTCAGGTAGTTCGACAGTTTTCAAAGAGGCACAAGCCAAAATATGATATTAGGAAATTATTGTCCGAAATACAATTACAGCAATCACCTTAATACCGCTTTTTAATCTTTTAAGCAAGGACATTTTTAACTGTATATTAAAATTACAGAAAACAATTAAAATCATCTCTAATGGGCTCCTGATTACAAAGCCCTTATCATAATCACATATGAAAAATGCAATCACGCTCAGCTAAAAAGAAACCACTGATATAAAAATCGCTATTTTAATGTACCTCAAAATAATTATCAATTATTAGTCACACCTGAGAAAAAGAAGTGAATTCCCACGCAAAGGGAAATTATCTTAAATTGATTAAAATTCCTTTAAAAATACAGGTTCTAATGCAGAGATAACTTTTTTCAATATGTTAATTTTGACTAAAATAAAATATTCCCTTATCTCTCTTCATAGTGATATAGCGTTGTTATATTGCCCAACAGTGCCTCTGTAAGTTGAGTATTCCACGTTCTTTCCATTCTCTCCCACAGTGGAGCTTCTCGCGCAAAATATATTTCCTATGCTGCCTCTTTCTTTAGGCTTCAGAAAAAGGACAAGATACAGATAAATCAGCTTTCTACATACACCACTTTCGTTCAATATGGAAAAGTCTGGTCTGAAGAGAAGCAACAGGGGGACAGTAGGCACAGAAAGTACTTGGGGAGTGGTCAAAATACAGCATTTTCTACTGACCTAAAAAACCAAAGATATCAGTCACTGCTAAACGAGTGGGAAATGAAAGATTTCCTTTGCATTTTCCTTTCTTCAAAAAACTGAGCCCTTTCTTTTTAAATGTTTGATTGTGGAAGAATTATATTTCAACATTAAATTCCTAACGGTTTTGGTTGCGGTAGAGGAAAAATTTTCTTTGCAATAGCGGGTGGTATAGGCTAAGTTATGGACTTGTGCTGGAAACAGTGTGATTGGGAAAACACACAGTGTATATGGAAACACCATGATGTTTTAGTTCTATCTAAACAGCGCTTACACAGAGCCTCTCACATCACACCAACAGCAACTGGGCTGGGCTGGAAGGTGACCTAGCCGAGACAGTTGAACCCAAGTGACCAAAGGGATATTCCATACCTTGTAACATCAAACTCAGTGTATAAAGCTGGGAGAAGAAGGAGGAAGAGGGGAACATTGAGAGTGATAGCCATTTTCTTCCAAAATAACCTTTAGACATGATGGAACCCTGCTTTCCTGGAGATAGCTGAACACCTGCCTGCCCATGGGAAGCAGCAGATGAATCCCTTGTTTTGCTTCTTGCACGGCATTTGATTTACCTAATAAACTCGACCCACGACTTTTTCCTCAATTTTACCCTTCTGATTCTGAATCTATCACCCATCCCACCACTGGGATCATGTTGTGTGGTTCTTACTTTCTGGCTGGGGTTAAGACAAAACAATAACAAGCATATTCAAAAGCGAATGATGGGAGTGTGCGAGCTGCTCTTAAAATAACCAGTAACATATCAGTAATTTCTTGCAATCAAAACCATATTATTAAGTACAAGATTGCTAATTTGACAGCAGAAATCAGAGCGAGATTGCTCCAACCCACCCCTTACTTTATAAAAGAAAGATATAGGTGGTTTTTTGCCTTCAGTGGTACCACTTTTTCTTGAGTTTTTCACACTCCTTATGACCTTGAAAGTCTCTTCCACGCAACACCAGTGATATCCCACTCCCCCAGCACTGCTTCTTTCTTACCACTACTTTCCTCCTCTGTAGCCAACAAAAGGTGCACTTCATCCTGAAGCAGTATTTTTCTTCACTTGACAAATTGTACGCAGAACACAGCAAATCTTTTGAACATCCCATCCCCCAGGACAAAGATGTTCACAGCGTTGTTATTCCTGCTTGCCTGACTATCTTAAGCAGCTATGAACAGTCTAATAATTAGGCTTGAAACTGTTAATTCCCAGTACCTCTCTCACACCTTTAGCCAAAATGTTGCACTTGCACTTGGTCACTACTCCCAAGCCCTCCAGTGTTCCACCAGCTGTGATGGACATAGACTTATAGAATGGTTAGAGTTGGAAGGGGAAGATCTACTTCCACCCCACACTGTCATGGGCAGGAGACTTCCCGCTTCTAAAACTCTCTTTGTCCTGTCATTGTACTTCCTGGCAAAGAGTCCATCCCCAGATCTCCTGTAGCTTCCTTTAGGTACTGGAAGAGTGCTATGTGTTCTCGCAGGAATCTTCCCTTTTCCAAGATGAAGACCTCCACATCTCTCATCCTGTGGGGTGTCATGCAATGGCTATGCTTCTCTTCAAGGGGCTTTGGTCTCAGAGGTCATCTCAATTGCAGCCATCACATATTTTATTAATATCTCGGACCTCCCTGCAGTCACAGATCAACTTTCACCCACGATCTCTATGTCTTGCACATTGTGCAAGCCATGAAATGCAAACTTCCAAGCGTGTCATCGGTGCACGAATTAGGATAGCTCTTGTGAAGTCTCTTGTTTTGGCTATGTTTCATCACTGCCATTAAACTCTCGGACACGAGA
Source organism: Scolopax mira (assembly GCA_004320125.1). Taxonomy (NCBI): domain Eukaryota; kingdom Metazoa; phylum Chordata; class Aves; order Charadriiformes; family Scolopacidae; genus Scolopax; species Scolopax mira. The sequence continues at coordinate 101,077 of BJBW01002845.1, forward strand.
AGTTATTTGTAATCATTTAATCTAATGGTACATACAAAGCAAAGATCTAATGTCTTCTTCATAAATCCCAATGTCTAAGAAGTGAGGAGGCTACAGACACAGACGCTTCTTATTAAACCGAGCACCAAATGTCTCTTTTTGACACTAATAAATTAATATTTGCCTGGCAACAGGATTGAAAGCACAGGAAGGGAAAGGTTCACGGCAGACTAGAAGACATCCAAAGAAAAGAAAATTTTGAAGCAAGGCATCTCTTCCTGTACTATATTCTCTTGAACAGAGCAAGCAGGGCCCACGTTAACTCTTTAGAACAAAATAGTTTTAGCTAAATAATGGTCAAATATATCCTGAAAGGGGAGGAAAATACCTTTGAAAGAATCCGAATAAGAGGCAAACACCAAAACTACCCTGATCCAAGGCTCTTTTTACCCCCCAAAAATTATTTTTCTCCTCCTACCCGAAACACTCTCAGCCCCTTGGTAACTCGTTCTTCAAACTCCGCAACATCTCGAGAAATTCAAATGCGTGCTCTTAAAAGAAAATACTTTATAATTAAATGTACTGTGTGGGTGTGCATGAAGCTTGGCCCACTCCTGCTCTCATTGATGTCAACAGAAAAGTTTTTTGTTCTCAGTGAAAAAAGTTTTTCTTTCTTTCATCAGCAGAGGCAGCGGCGAAGGAATAGAGGTTTGATAACTAACGTGAAGTTTCTTTAGTTTTCGTGAAAGAGTTTGGTATCAGAGTTGCCGCAAGGCTTGACAGCCAAAAGAGTCTCATTTTAGGTCAGAGTGGTATTTGTTGGGCAACAGTCAGACGAGAAACTGTGTTGTTCATGTAAACTTTATATTTTTATAAGTTCACTCCAGATGTCAGCATCAGGGAAGAGAATCTTACACATCAGAGCATAGATTTGTATACTTTAAATCAAATTTAAGCATTCTACACAGCACTTTTGTGATAGACCTAACGTCTACCTAAGCCATTTTTCTTTGTTTATCTAAGAACCAAATTCAACATATAATCTTGTATTTCCTGAGACATCCGAGAAATAAGAGGAAGCGTTACAAGCGCAGGCAAACAAACACAAATCTTGCTAACATAGCAGCATAATACAGAACGATGAAGACAGAGCACACTTGCTTTTCATCTAGGTGGCAAAGTCCCCTACCTCTAGATGGTGTTCGATGGCTTAATCCCCTCTCACCTTTCCCACTGCCAACATCACTCTGCACTGCTTCAGTGGCAGGACAGCTGAGTGCACGCTCAGCCTGGAGGTAGCTCCTCAGATAACGTCCATTTGGAAAATTGGAGGAGAAAAAAACAAAAAAGGAGCTGAAAGATTTGACTGAAACCTTTAGGAACAACATAGTTTTTATGCTTAGTAGAACTTTGCTTTACACAGCAAGGTGGGTCCTGTCGGTAGGATTCTGCCTCTGCTCCCAAATAAGCCTCCATAAAACATTCAAAAATATATGAGTGGACTGATGGATTATAACACCTCATATTGCATTTTAATTTTTGGTTATGAATGCTCCAGTTTTCTTTGTAAAAGTAACTGTACCTTTACAAAAGTACCTTTGTGAAAGTTAGGGCCAGGAAGAAATAAGAAATTTACGATATTTCAGTAACAAAGGAATACGTTTTGCTTGTAGTAACACAAGCAAAGTGTGTTTCCTGAGAGTGCTCAGGAAAAAAATTATATTAGTAGCTGATTTCTGGAGGTCTATCGTGAGCTTTATTCTCATCAAGTTCATATTGCTGCACATAACAGTATATTTTCACCTCAGATCTTAATTTGGAGATGGGAAGGAGGGATCTCGCTTTTCATTTTGATGAGAACAGCACTTCTGAAAGTTGACCTATGAATAATGTCAGCATCTAGCATATTCAGAAGACACATTTGTGTCAAAATCCATCTCATCATATTTTCATTGAAGTGCTTCAATATGCTGTTGTACTTCACAAGATTGAAATGAATGCATTTCCTAGCCCTCATTACCTACCTACTCCTACCTTACCTACAACTATATTTCCATTCTTTGCTTAAAGAACTACCTGAGGCTTCTTTTCTTTTTCTTAACACAATGCCCAATATATTTTAAAGAATATCTCTTGATTTGCTCCACTGCAAGTATCTCACTTGAGCACTGTGTATCTCACCAGCACAGTGGCTCCAGGGCCCTTCAGGTGTTAAGTTTTCAAACAGGATATAGTGGTGCCAAGACAAATTTTTGGTTTTTTTTGCAAGAATGATGTTTCTTCCCTCCCCTACAAATGTAAATATGTCGCCTTGGTTAGAATCATAGAATCAGATGATGTTGGGAGGGACCTCTGGAGATCATCTGTTCCTACCCCCCGCCGGAGCGGGTCTACTTAGAGGAGGTTGCATAGGAACTTTTCCAGTCTTGAATATCTCCAGAGAAGGAGACTCTACCACGGCTCTGGGCAGCCTCTTCCAGGGCTCTATCACTCTCACAGTAAAGTTCCTCTTCATGGCTGGGCTTTGGCATTCAGTCTGCAATGGACATCATTACAAGTGCTAGATATCCTGTTCACAATCTTGGGGGACCGGACGGAGGTGTGTTTGGAGGCTGGAACTAGATTTGTCTTGCCAGTTTAAACATTTCAAATAGTCATTCGAGCTACTGAATTTTTATTCAGCTTTAATTTCAAGGGAGGGGAAATTTTGGATTTCTTTCTTCGTAGAAAAGATGTCCCCCCTGCTTCTCCAATATGTCTAAGCTACTCTCAGACCAAGTTACAGTCTGTCATGTGATCTGGGAGGAGAAGTTGCCTCAAGCACTGCAGATGTTACTTTACATCTCCAGTAGAATAAATTCTTTTTTCTTCCTGAAAATAGTTTCACTTCCAAAAAAAAAAGAAAAGAAAAAATGTAATATAGGTACCATCTGCAATAACATGTAGGCCTCCTGGGAGGCTTGGAAGACCACAGCCTTGCTGTCAGTGCCAGCCCAAAATCAAACACACAAAGCAATTGCTGAAGGACGTGTTGTTTCTTTGATCCTGCAGTGGAAGAAGGAAAAAGTAAAGAATTTATAAAACAGGGGCAGCTTGTTAGTTGATAGAGCTCTACCAGAGGATGATTGAGTGAATATTGGATAGGCTTTATTTCCTGAAAGGCAAGGAGGGTGTTTCAGGACACCAACGAAACACAAGGAGATCCTACTCTAGGATTCAGTACCACGGCTCACTGCTTCTCATTATAGCAAAAATTTTATCTTTTCACCAAAATGGTTTGTGGCGTATGGCAGTGAAAATTCTGATAAAATAGCCCTAATATAGTCCGTGATCTATAAAACAGCATAAAAGAGAGAAAACCCTCTCAAGAATCACATAATTTTTCCTTTACACAGAGCCCCCTTTTTCACCACCCTAATTTTCTACATGGACGTGGTGCAGGTGTATGTTGTTGTCATTCTACTTCTCGTGCAAATGTCACTTCTGAAGGATGACCTCCACTGCCCTGCGTATCTGCTGCATCACCTGCAGGTCTCACTTAAATCTTCTGCGACTGAAAATGTTCATGGGTTTTCCACTGGAAGAGAATCTCTTTCAGCATTATTCCTCCTATCTCCGTTTCTATCTTTCTACTCTTTCTCCCCTCTTGTATAGTCCAACACACAGAATTTTAGCAGTGGAATAAAATTTGTCAACTTTCTATGGGTTGCTCAGAATGACTCAGAGACCATTAGATTTGCTTTTCAAATTTTTTATGTTGAAAAAAGTAATGTCTAACAAGTCCTACAGTTTCTTTTCCAGAGCCCTGCTGGTTATATTACTCTAAAAGGAAAATTTTCCCCATCTTCTCCTCTGCTAGAAACCCATCATTGCCTTCATCTTAATTTATGTCTTGCTTTTGACAGAGCAGAGCAAGACGTGCCACGGCTTCACCGAGGTGCTGCAAACTCGTCTCCATGAACAGTGGCGCAGAGTAATCGTCAGGATTACGTGGTGCACCCTACCCAGTATCAGAGAGCAATGTGCTCCCTCCCCTTTTTTCTATCAGTTTCCTTTGCTTTAGCTCAGGACCAGTACAGATTTATTTTACCTCAGGTTGCCGTGACAAAACTAGACTAATCAAACTTAAAAAGTTCATCCAGTTTTGAAAATAAATTAATTTTATTTTGGAGAGGGAAAGGGGTGGAGGAAAACTACTTGCAAGTCTCTGAAAAACACTGATTAAATAGAACTTTATCCATAATTATTTGTTGCCATCTCTTAACAAAAATAATGGGGTACCTGCAACTACCACTGAACTGCTTTCTTAAAGTTTGTCTGACTTTGGGGGAGGCGACAGGGAAAATATTAATATATACTGGGCCTGAAGTAGAGCAAGGAGGTTTCTGAACATCTCATATTTCTGTGAAATCTAATTTTCTGTCACGGGTTTTCTCTGAAGCAAGACTACTCTTGGAAATCAGAACCTGTTAATAGGCGTCTCTAAGCTGCATAGGAGATGAAAACTCTCTGTGCCTTTGCTTTTTGAAAACGTACCCTTTGGTCTGTAGCTGGAGCCCTCGATGCAATGTTTTGTGCTCAGAGGGCTTTGACAGAATCCAAATGGCAGCTTAGATCTTCCTGAGAAGGCGGAAGAAAATGGTTGTGAATTGACAGAACCGTAGACTCATAGAATTATTTTGAGTTGGATGGGAATTTTAAAAGTCACCTACTCTAACCCCCGTGCAATGAGGGTTGCAGGTTTTTAACTAGAGGTCTTCAACAATATCAGGTTTCTCGGCACCCCTCCAACCTGACCTGGAATAGAACAATAGAATCATGTAGGCTCGAAAGGACCTGCAAATGTCATCTAGTCCGACCCTTCCTCAGTAAGGCTTGCCCAGGGCATCATCGAACTCCAGGGAAGGGGCCTCAAACAACTCCCTGGGCAAACTGTTCCAGGGAATTTCTGGCAAGAACAACTCGTGAAGGCAGGCTTGAGCTTCATTCAGCTGGGATAAGCTCTGGCCAGCAAATTTCTTAAACCTTGAGGATTTCTCTGTGCCATGTCTGCTTGTGAGCTGGCAGGCACAGGTGAGAGCCAAGGCAGGGACATTGGGAGCCCACGTGGATAGATTACAAATTTGAAATGCTTGGGATGTGAAAGTAACTCAATTTTTTGACCAAATTTATCCTGGCAACAAGAATGAAAATAATAATAGCCATTTTAATAGAAAAGCAAGTCTCAGCACTGAGGCTGGTAGGATCTCTTCATTCTTTGCAGCTTTATCACAGGGAAGGAATCAACCGAAAGTATAGTTCTTAAAGGATGTATGACAAACACAATGACCTTCAAAAGAGCAAATATACAGCTCTTTCTTTTTTTTTTTGGCTCTTCTGCCATTTTGGTGTTGACTGTTGAAAGCAGTAGTGGAAGGACTCTCATTGAGTGCAGATCCTTAGAGCAGAGGTCTCTATTGGACTGAAATAGCTGGAGCTGAATTAGGTACAGCTAAACCCTTGGTGTCCAGAAGACTAGGACTAGGAGTCCCTAAATCCAGAAGAAATAATACGCATTTTATATCCTGCCTATTTTATCTATAAATACAAATTACAGATAGACCTTAAGCATGTCCTGAACCACTCCTTGCTTAATATTAAATTTATGTGGTCTTAATAGCACTATAAATTCCCAAGTGAACTAAACACTGTTAGAAAATAAGTTTCTACTGGAAAAAAATATATTTTTTTTCCGTACTAAATAACGAGAACTTTAGTAGAAAACATCAGAAAACATGTAATAGGAGGATTTAGTCAAAGGAATATGTAGCGGCAGAACGGAATTTTTTTTCTCTCTGATAAAAATCTTGGGCAAAGACATGTCATTGAAGAAAACTGTGTGTCCCTTGTTGCCACTTCAGAAAGAAACTGAACACTGTTTTTTTCAATTCTGAAATTGAACACTGTATTTGGGGGGTTTTTCCTCCTATTTTCACAAAGTCCTATCTTTACTAACAAAAGTAAGTATAGCTTCCTTAGCTAGGGGATGCAGATGAGGTTCTCTGCAGCTCTGGAGGACTCCTATCACTGGAGGACATGAGAGGATCTGCTAAGTACTGATGTGCATTGCGACTTTTAATCGTCTCTGCATTACTCTGAGAATTCCTGATTTCCCTATTTTGTAACAGCAGGACAGGGACATGCCATAATCATATTGGAAGGGCATCAAAAAGTGTAATGAAATTATGTTTTTTGAGCAAGTGGAAGGTGGTGTGGTTTTTTGTTGTTATTGTTTCAGTGCTGTTCTTGCCCAAAATTGCAGAAAAAAGGGCAGAATTTAAAAGTCATTATTTTCCACAGACACTGGGGTCCTGACTTTACTGGCTGCGGCACAAAGATACCTCCTAATCCTTCTTGTTTGAGCCCACTTTATGTAGTTAATATTTGCTAGGAGTTGAAATTTCACACACATTTCACCATGAGGTATTTATTTAGAGCTGGGATCTACGGAGGCAAATGAGAGGGATGTACTAGGTGTTTCTATGTTTCAATGTTTCAGCATTGAAACTATGTGTTTCAATTTTTCAGCATTGGTGTTTCTACCTGTGATCTTTGTAATTGGCTTGAAACTGTACAAATAAGGGCTATAAGTGACCGGGGGGGATTTTGCTAGGCCTACTCTTGAAATAACGGTTTGGGCTGATTCGGTTTCTGGGCTGCTCCAAGCACTGGAGAGCCATGGTGGGAGCAGATATGCCATAAAGCATGTTATTACAGTGGTTAAAGAACCAAGGGACAAGAAAGACTGGAGGTTTCTTTTCCTCCACAGCAACCGATCAATCAGATTAGGCAAGGTTGACTTCAGCTGCTTGTGCGGGTAAACTGGCCTGCCCGGGGGGCACAAGCCAGCAGCCTTCCAGTGGTCAGCTCAAATGATTCTCTACATTGTCCCTCAAGCTGAGGAGCCTCGGGTGGAAGAGGAAGGTGGTTTTGCAATATCACCTTCTCAGCCCACCAAAGAAAACTTACAAAACCAAGCAAAACAAAACAAAAATCAGCAGGAAGATAATTTCTGCTGAAGGTCTTGAGGTGGCTGTGGCTGATGATCACGGGTGGGAGTGGAGGGAAGTCCCCGGAGGCAGCCTTATCAAGGTGGTGCTCTGTCAACGTGGAGAGGGGAACGATGCGAGTATGTCAAGTTGCAGAGAACAACCACATTGTTTGCATCCTCCGGTGATGCTGACCGTGGTGGCCTGGGCAGCCTCCAGCAGCGTGCAGGGCATAGCTCTGTTGGCATATGGCGCCCGCATCATGGTTCAGTGACCATCTCAGCCTTCAGCATCAGCTGAAAAGACGGGTGTCATGGGCTAGCTCAGTTTTGGCATAAGGGTCCAAGTACAATGGGGCCACTTAAATAAAATCGCTCACAGGAGTCAATGCCAGTAGGTGCGGGTAAGAGTGGCAGATTCAGGCTCTTAACCATCTTGATAGAGACTGTAAGCAGCCTAAACAGAAGTCTAATTCAGATGCCTCTATATGCAGCCTTTTTTATTACACCCACAAGCCACCTACAACCACCATATTGCTATTCTTTAGAAACACCCTGCAGCATTTTCTGGTTTTCAATATACAGCAGTATTGTAACTTTAGCTGCTGGATTTGTGCATGCACTTGCAAAAATACATAAGGCAGAGCTTGATCAGACAGCAGGATCTTTTTTCAAATGACACATATTAGTATTAAAAGGAATGTATTCTTTTAAACTGCTAGCATGTAATAATTGAAATCATAGCTTTTCCTTCCTGTTTTTTTTCTTTCCTCTCTTACAATCCCTGGTTTGTAGGCTGCAGCAGCCCACAGAGCATTCAGAAGATTGTCAAGAAATCCACAAACCCACACCGTTAATTAGGGACTAGATTGCTGGTGACACTTTGGAGAGCCAGGCTGTCGTTTCTAAGCACTGAGGTGCTCTGCAGATGCCAAAGCCTGACATTTCATAGCAGAAGGTGGAGGGATCAATACTGCCGGGAAATGTTAGCCAGCTTTTTTCTCGGAGATCAAATCCCTCTTCCTCCAGGTCTGTGCCTTCCCTCCGCGCCCCCAAGGAATCACACGGCCATCATGAAGAGCAGCTCTTCTGCTGCCCCTTCCATGTTGTCATCGTAAGATGTTCATGCTATTCAGATTCCCAGCTTGGCATTGTAACCCTGAAAGGAATAAGGGAAAACAAGATCAAACTGGTATTTAGGCTGCCACCCACGTGATTTTTTTGTTTTATTCTTGGGAAACCAGGCTTTTGTTTTAATTACAATCTAAATTTAAAGCACAGGAGGGAAGAAGACAGAACCAATTTTCTTCTGCTTCACGCTACTTAATCAACACTACTGGTTTAAGAAAACCAATCTTCCCAGAGATGCCCTGTAATCATAAATAAATCTAAAAGCAAAAAAGCATATATCTCTTCCTACTGAGCTCCTTGCTTTTAAACACACTTTAAAAATATTTCAGTGTTCTTGCTATTCATTTCAGGAGTAGGAAAACTTTGTAACTACAATCCACACAGAGACCTCCAGAAACAGAATCTTTAGGTTGGAAGGGACACTTTAAGTTCATCAAGTCCAATCAATGAAAAAGATCCCAAAAAACATCCAAAAAACAAGAAGCCGCAAAGCATTAAAGCCTCCAGAGTATTGCTAGTCTTTCTTCTAGGCAGCCTTGCCCCCTCTCTGCCAGGGCTGCGTTTTTCAGCTGTCGGTATTTAGGGATATCGCCCTGTCCAGAGTTTTCAAGCCACCATCATGGAACTCAAATGCGTCTGTAAGGACACATGACATAACAAAGGTCTCCTCAATTTAATGCACACCCCTCTCCAACTCAAGAGGCATCGTATTTAGCCTTGTATGCCATGGTTTTCCGCTTGGTGTTGCACACCAAGAAATGCCCGTCATTATATCCTAAAAAGCAACTACTGTGCAGTTCTGCAATGCCCTGGTAGTTCTGGAAAGCACAGGGCATCCAGCTGCCCCACAGGGCATCCAGCTCTGATGTCACAGACTGTTGCCTCATTGCATCTCGGCTCTTTTCCAACAACGGCCACCCCTGCTAGCCCTTCAGCAGGAGAAAACCCCAGCCCTCATCTCACAGAGAGATTCCTCAGTTCAATTAACTCCTACATATATAGTAGGAGTTTCTTTGCTATTGGTTCCAGAGGCCAGCAGCAAGAAGCTGATGTCTTTGCAAAGTGACAAATAGTATGAAGCACACGGAAAAGCACTGTGCTCTCCTAGCAACCCAAGTTGTAAAATAATGTAATCATAGCGCAAATAATGCAATAAAAGATTATGCCATGCTGGTATCAGGTTGGTATGGCAACTGAAATAAGCATATATCTAGTGTTTCAAAAAAACAAGCTAATTGTATGCAATGTTACACTTCCTTTTAATCCCATTCAGATTACCATCATCTCCAGTCATTCATGCTGTTGTTGGTCTTATTTTCATGGACTTTACCCTACTCCTCCCCGACCTATTTTCTGGTTTTGAACTTTCTTTTCTTTGAGCCCGGCAATGCAAACTTGTTATTTCATCCCGGAAAGTTTGATAGAATCAAGAAAGAGTTGCATTTCAATGCATCATCTGTAACCTACCTGTATTTTATTTTCATTTCTAAACAACTTCGTTTTTTGTGGAATTGTTGTCCTAAAGTGTCAGGATTTACTTAGTTCCTCCCCTTTCTCATATCTAGATTAATAACCAGAAAAGAACTCCCAAGATATGAAAATACCTGAAAAAGCCTGAGTGAGGACAACTCTTCAGCTTGACCACATGAGAAAAAATCCACATTGGGGAAGGCACACCACAATCAGATGCTGCAGCCTCATCCACGCTCTCTGCAGCCTCCACCACACCTCTCATCAATTTCATATTACACCTATCAAAACAGTGACCAGTTTCTCAGGAGCATCAATTGCCTGTCTCACAAATGCCAAATTCTTATCACAAGACACAATTTTTAAAAAACATTTTCCACATCTTTCGTTTCCTCCCTTCCTTTGAGGATGAATAAAATTTATTTCCATAGAGTGCTATCCTGAAATCAGCCCATCTCCTGTAATCGTTCCCATGGGCTTATGAGGGGAACTAATATTTTTCTGGTCGAGATTTTATTCTCTGGTTCATTTCTGAGCTGTTATTTTTGAAGTGATTAAAAAGCTACAATAATTAAACTGATTGTGCTTTTGCTCTTCTCTCTTTCTCCCCTTCCCAACTCCTCCAGCTCTGTCTTTCTCTCTCTCCACAAGACACCTGTGTATGAAATCACATATATGCATCTTCCATGCCCGAACCTTTCTGTGGGCAATGCTCTTTCCCTCCTCTTAGAGAGGTTAGAACCAATACTACTACCAATACGGAGGGGGTCGATCTTTTCAAACCTTTCAACCATTCTCTTTTCCCCGGGTATGAAATCCTCTTTGTGCCTTGTGACTGCACAAACAGCCTGCATATCTGTTCCAATAGGGCTGGAAGGGACCTCTGAAATCATCTAGTCCAAAAAAAAAAAAAGGAAAAAAGAAAAAGAAGAAACCTACAAAACCAAACCACAAACAATCTCAGTTACTAGAGCATGCCTGAAGTGCCATCTCTACACATCTCTACATCTCTATTTCTTAAATACCTCCAGGGATGTTAACTTCACCACATTCCTGGGCAGCCATTTCCAGTACCTGACCACCCTCTCAGTAAAGTAATTCTTCCAAATATTCAATCTAAAACTCCCAATATCCAATCTAAACCTACCCTGCCCCAACTTCAGACCATTTCCTCTGCTCTTATCAATATTCCCTTGGAAGAAGAGGACAATCCTCCTTTCAGGTTGTTGTAGACGGCAATGAGGTCTCTCCTCAGCCTCCTCTTCTCCAAACATGCTCTGACACACTACCCACCCTGGCGTGAGAGATATACATGGGAAGCACCAGCCAGCTGGTATGGTCTTGGCGATTTCAGGTCCCAGCAGCTTGTTGAAGGCAACTGCACATGGGGATGATGAGGTAAACAGACCTCATTTTCTGTTTGGTAATTTTAATTTTTCAACTCTGCCTCTTTTAACTATTTGAACTCTGAAATTAACAGCATATTGTTCAGAAACTGTTTACCTGATTATACCAAGGAATGGTATGCAGAAATGCCCTTATACTGATTGCTATAACAGCCAAGGTCAGGCATATGGGAGGGAGTAGTCATCTGTAGTTCTTGCTGGCCAATTTGGTCAAAACCACGAGAATTTGGTGGTTTGGACAGAAAGGTCAGTGAGACCTTTTGAGCTGGGAGACCAGGGTAACATGGACTTGTGGGCTGTGAAAAAAGCAATGGCAGATGAAACAGAAAGAGCAAACAAAGCCTCCCAGGGGAGGAGCAACACAGTTCTCAGGAAATAGGTTTCCATTTATATCTTACCCAGGCTCTCTCACCCTTCTACTAGAGATGGACTTGAGGAATTTACAATAAAACAAAGTATAAATAAAACAAACTATAAATAAAACAAAAATAGTATTTAATGAAATATAAAAACAAAGACCTTGCATGTGTAATTGAGGTCTTTTGAGAGAAAGACCCATTGGATTTGTTAGAATGACCTATTAGCATGGACAAAGCAGTTTTATAAGAGGAAAGAAAAATCAAATTCCATATGTTAGGAGAAAGAACTAATGTAGTTTTTTAAGTTTTACTTTTGTCACTTTCATAAATTTTTCAAGTTCATATTTATTAGGAATTTAACCAAAAGGGAATACCTGCATGTGAATTTAATCTTTTGATAGGTCTGTATTGCAGCCAAGAAAGTAAAAGAATCGCTCTATCATTTGATGTGTAAACTCTAAAGTGGAATAAGGGGAAAAGATCATTTATCTTTGCCTCCACAGAGTTCTCAAACTTTGAAAGTCCAAAATCTCTGAGCACGTCATAATAATCCTAGAGGTGGTATGTAAATGGGTGGAAAAGCTTTGTACAAAACCATCTTGTGCTAGTTTTGAGGCTCTTTGGGTGGCTTCAACAGAGCAATGTATGCCAGCAGTACAGGGACAGGTTGTTTATAAAGCTTATATAAAAGATGCATTCAGAAAGCATTTCGTGTTCTGGTTGATAAAAGTTAATTGTTTGCAAAATGGCATAAAAACCATGTCATATGTCTTCCTTTCAAGGTAGTTGTCACCGTTTAGGTAGGGAGACCATTTATTTGGGTACTTCTAAGCTAGTGTTACAAGCATTTTAAATACTTTTGTGAGGAAATTAGCAAGGTACTATTTGTTATAAAATTTAATAAAAGATGCAAATCTAGCCATCTGCATGAAGCAAATGGGAAGCTAAGAAAATCTGTTTCTAATCCAAATCTCTGTGACGACTCCCTCTGCAGCAGTGAGGAAATCATTTTCTCTGTTCTCCACCCCAGTTTCCCCCCTCAAGCGCTAATGCTAATAATACCTGCTTTGCTGAGGTTTTTTAACAAACAACCTGCCTGTGAAAACTACTTTGATGCAAGTAAGTGCCAAGTATTAGTAATAAACATATGGTGAATGACATTTTGTCTGCATGTATGCACTGGAAGAGCTTATTTATATCAGTTTTGGAAGCCGATAGGGAGTCAAAGAAATACTGCGTTTTTCCTCAATCTATAAATAAATAAATACTCGCTTGTAGCCTTTGCAGAGCCCTGGCTCTGCACCAGGCTTTGGGCAGACGGCATCCCTGGATTTTTTGCTCTTAGCTTTGGTTTTCCTGAATGCACCATCCTCTCCCTTTAGACCTCTGTGTAGGCACGAAGGGGCCCAGGCAGGAAACTGGTGGGACCACCCAGGGCAGTATTCCAACACCCACAGGCCAGGGGAACAACCTCCCACAAGAAGTATTTTATAGGCAAAGAGCACCTAGGGGGGAAGATGGGCCGAAGCTAGATCCAGCCATCCATAAAACTAGACAGTGGTTGAAATACGCTTTTTTACCTTTTACCAGTAGCCAGGTTACTCTGGCCAGAAAGTCCCTGAAATAAAATCATACCTGGTATCTGTTATCCAGAACTTCAAACTACTTTTAGGGATTGAATTAGTGCACCTATCTTAAAAGGCAGTCACTGACTTGGACAATTTACAGTCTTAGATTATTTACAATTGCCTATTCGTCAAAGGAGGAGGAAGAAGAGGAGAAAAGGAGGTTGAATCCTGACAAAGATATAACTGTGTATTAACCCTGTTGCAAATCAGTAAATTCACTGAGGTTTTCAGCAGCACAATGCCCTCAACCCCAAAATGCTTTGTTTTAATTGCAAACCTCCAAATAGGTTTTGTGGTTCGTTTTGGGGTTTTTTTGTTTGTTTGTTTGTGGGTGGGTTTTTTGGGTTTGTTTGGGTTTTTATTCATTATTTGCTTTGGAAACTGCCATTTTCAAATTATGTGAGCCAGGCTGGCTTTGCGGTTGAGATCTCAGTCCTTGCAAAAGCCCGACTGCCTCATGGGAGGCACCTCCCTCCTTCCTGAACGCATGACCCTCCTTCCAAACACTTCCCTTGTGGCTTTGCAAGTACACGGTGAACACCCAGCAGAAATATCCTTCATTCTTTTGTTAATATTTAACGTAAAATTTTAAATCCTGAAGGAGAAAGACCTCTTGATTCAGAGGCAAATCGGAAAGATTTTTGTATTAAGGCTCTTACTTATTACTCCTTCACAAATAAGTGTTTCCATATGGACAGTTGTATGACAAGCAGGATCGAGCTGGTTCTGCTTCCTTCAACAGCAGCTGCTGACAATCTTCATAATACAGAATGGATTCCTTTACTTCAACCCCAAATTAACTTTCCAAGATATGTGCATCTTCTTTTCTTTCACCGAGTCTTAAAATTACCAACACCACAATCCCACTGGAAAACCAAGCTTATAAAAATGTTAAATTTTCCTAATAGTTTTAATTAACATGTATTTTTGTGAAGCTGTGATTTGAGTGGTGACAACATATGTGGGTATGGAATTAAATTTAAACCTTTTATGGTTACTAACAGCTATTGTTAAACTCTTTTATTAAAGGCCCCTGTACAATCTTCTCCAGTGGGAGATCTGCTCCTCTGCTTCTTCTACCCCTTATTTTCTTCTCTGGCACCACACAAGAGAATGATAGCTAGGCCCTCCTCTGTTGGGGATGTCAGTCTTCTAGAGAAGCTGAGGCAGATCCCAGCACTAGAACGACCTCCCTCCAGACACAGCTAAGACAGACCCAGTAATACTTGTCACTAAATTCTTTTTATTTTCTTATTTCCTCCACAAGACTTTGCAATTCAGTGCAGTACCAGCCAACTCTGTCTGTCCTTGGGATCCTCCGATGGATGGCTTCATCAATATGTACAGTCCTGATTTTCCTTCCTTTCTCTAGCAAAAATGGTATAAATTGACAGCAATATTCTGAATCCCTCCAGTTACACAGAACAACACTGGGGTTTATCGGTGTGGAGAGGACCACTGAAATTTCTGTCTCCATTTCAAGTTCCCGGCAAACATGCCTATCTTCAGTATCTATACTTGGGAGCCATTTTAAGACCCCCAAATAATTTTCTCATACAGGACTCTTGTGATCAGATATGTTAAATGGCCACTAATTGTACTTACTTTTTATGATGTTATCTGAGGGGACAGATGCCTTAGTAGTCTTCTAGTTTTGCCAGACACAATGTTGTTCATTAGAAGTCCACAGGAATTTCCAGTTCTTCAACAACATATTATGGATCTTCTGGTCCTCAACACACTGTGTTATCTGCCATCAAATAGAAATTAATGATAGAAACATTTCCATAATTTCTTGGCTATTTGCTTTTTACAAAACCATTATTTTTTGTATTTTTGGGAATCAAAAGCCACAGCCACAGATCTTGCTGTTTCCCAGGGACTGCTTCTTCCATCAGAGGATAGGTCCCAGGCCTATCCACCCAAGCTTTCTTCATAAAGCACCCTCCACAGGATAACCCTAATGCTTGCTTGCTTTGTTCTGGAGTCTCCCTTTCCATTGCTAGCTTTTCCAATCTCAGGATTTAAAAGCAATCCCAGTGCCTGAATCTCACCAGTTCGTCTAGACAGGCTCTGGAAACCATGGTCACCCACACATCACCCTGGGACCTCTTTATCGGGCCCTGTGACTGCTCTTGATTAGAAGATTAGAGATCAGAGAGCAACCCAGTGAACCTGACCAAGCCACACCGCGTATCTTTTTGAAGTTTTTCTGCTGTGCCTCCTTCCTCAGCCCTGTGAGGAAATCTGTGCCCTACCTCAATCTGTGGTTTGAGACATGCAAATGTGAAAGATGGGTTCATGGAACTACTCGGGATGGGGCATATCCTGGAGGATACTTCCACAAGACAGAAAAGGGAAATCAAACCACCAGCGGCCTCCATCTTTGATGCAAAGTGGCTTCATAATGGCATATTTTACATAAAATCTTTTAACCACACAGTCCACACAACAGCCGTGCTGACGAGAAATCAATCACAGGGTACAACTATTCACCCGCTATAAAGCCCAATCCTCCCACACCCACAGCAGGAGGATACTACATGTACCTGAATGGCTTTGGTCTGCACTCTCCCATCTCCATGCATGTACATCCTATTGTGCCAGGCATCAGTCCACTGTCTGGTCACTACAGAAGCCTCTCTCTGGGTCCCACAAGACTCACACAAAAGGAGGTGGCTTAGACAAATTTGTCACTACCCCATGCATATCTCCAGCGTTTGCGGATGAGACCTGAGAACACCATAGGGCTGGGCGGTAGAAGAATCTACATTAAAAAAAGTCATGCTAACAGAATGGCCTTGCTCCTTATCTAATGCATCCTGATGATCGCACTGCCATGCCTCCTTTTTGGGTCTAGTCTTAACCTTTGCGAATGTACCCAAGCCTACAGAAGCAATTGAGATCATTCCCATGGCACAGAGCAGAACACAGCAGCATCCTGGCTCTCGGGCATGCAGCTCAATAACCTTCCATTGCATAGAAGACTAAAAGCCAAACAAAACAAAGAAAAGTAGCAAAATAACAGAATAAATTACTATGAAACATTTATGTCTTCATAAATCACAGGTATAATTTTTTTTAAATTATCACTTCATTGCTGATCTATTTCTGCATTAGAGATGGTATTTTATAGTCTATAGGAATTGTAGTGCTTTACAGGTGTTACCTTTTTAATTCCCCATCAGAAAATCAAAACACTGATCCAGCACTGACACAGCTAGTTAATATAAGTATTGTATTTGCAAATTTCCAAGAAAACTGTCAGGATGAATTGAAAAAAGAAGAAAAGTGAGTTTATTATTTATAAGAAATGTTAATTTTCCAATGCCAGCTAATTCACTTAAGGTTCAGCTGAGCAAGAGATTTCCAGTTTTGCACAATTATGGCTTTGGCAGCTCATACTGCTTGCAGCAGGGTTTGTTTTTTTTTTTTTTGGTTTGGTTTTTTTTTTTATGCTTTTTAGCATAAAAAAGTGAGTTTTTTCATATGCCCTGAGTTTCTTCATATGCCCTAGAATATAAATCTCCAGGTTTCGAGGCAAATTTGTTTTTTTTTTTTAAATATTAGTTCTCTCTTAGGTGTAAACTCAGGAATATTTAGCTTCTTGGAAATGCTGCTGCATGTGTGTTTGTGGTCTGTCTTGCGACCACAACGGTCTGTCAGCGACCTGTGGGTCCAGACGTTCAGAGGCAGGAGGATGTAAAAGAGATAGAAAATGAGAGGAGAATGAAGGTGACAGGAGAAGAGATGTTGGGTTTGCAGTGCATACAGCCATGTGAAAACCCTTCAAACCAGGTCCTGTAGTGGCACAGCTAAGGTGAAGGCAACTTCGCCCATGCTGCCAGGTGATGGGAAAATAGGCGGCCTGGAAAGTGAGAAGTGCCTTTTTCTTCAGTTGAACACTGCAGAAGGGTGAACCATGAGCACATTTTTAATACCTAATGGAAGACAAGTAATTAGTAACAACAGTAATGGTATTTTCAGCCCTCTGAGATTTTATACTGAATACAATAGAGTAGAATCATTCAGGTTGGAAAAGATCCTTGGGATCATTGAGTCCAGCCATCTCTCTACAAAGTTCTCCCCTACACCGTATCCCCCAACACCACACCTAAATGACTCTTAAACACATTCAGGGATGGTGACTCAACCACCTCCCTGGGCAGTCTATTCCAGTGTCTGACCACTCTTTCTGTGAAGAATTTTTTCCCAATGTCCAGTCTGAACCTACCCTGTTGCCGCTTCACGCATCAAAAATTGGAGGGATTTGAATTCTTCACTCCTCCATCTCCAGCTGAAAAATCCAAGAACCAACTTTAATTTCTCTGCTCTAACACCTATTTGCTGCAAAAAGACCAAGACTGATGAAGAAGCAACAGACTAATACTTCCTGATTATTCTTCCTGGTCATTCTTCTGAAGGTTTAAAAAAAAAAAAGAAAAAAAAAGATAAAGGAAATAATTTCATTTCCAAACACAGGTTGATTATTATTTTTTTTTTTTAACTCTTCAAATTTTACTCATTGTACGGCACTCAAAAACTTCCCTGTTGGCTTCCCCTGGGGCTGTCAGGGTGGTGGCACGGCTCTCAGCCGCAGGGACCCAGCAGCAGAGCTCACAGGTGGAAATACCGCTCTATTATGAACCAAATGGATGAGCTGAAGGCAATGGATTTCCATTCCCATGGGAAGGATGCCGTAGGGTTATGGTCTGGTTTCCCCCTTTTCCTGCAAGGAAATGTGCCTGGAAAAAACTATGAGACAGCTGATAGGAAGCATTTTCTTCATTCACCCATGTGCTGAGATGCTGATCACTAAGTAATTGTGTAAGAAATAAGTGTGGCAGGACAGAAGACAAGAAGTCCTGCATAAATTTTATCAGAAATTAACTTTGTTTGGAAACGATCCCAGTGGTGCGGCTGCGGGCGTCCTAATGAGGCTCTCCTTTCTTGTTAATAATTTGCAGATTTCACCAGCATGAGGTAGAGCTGCTCAACACACATGAAATCAACTCCGCCCTGGGTGTCCCAGCCAGAGAAGATGCGGGAGAACCAGGGGCACAGCCCCAGAAGGATGGACAGACACACGGCTGACCTGTGTAGCTGATACAGCTCCTGAGGAAAGACAGGGGAGCTTGCAGGAGAATCTTCATGGTCGGAAGGGACATTTGAGATCATCGAGTCCAACCACAAAAAACCAACACCTCCCAAAAAAAAATCCAATAAAACCCCAAACTAAAAGAAAAAGAAAAAAACCTACAACAAAACCCACAAACAAACACAAACCAACCATCTCGGGCAATAGAGCATGCCCTTAAGTGCATGCTCTATTGCCCGTTTCTACACGTTTCTTAAATACCTCCAGGGATGGTGACTCCATCACCTCCCTGGGCAGCCCGTTCCAGTGCCTGACCACCCTCTCAATAAAGTAATTCCTAATATCCAATCTAAACCTTCCCTGCCCCAGCTTCAGACCATTTCCTCTGCTCCTGTCATTATTGCCCTGGAAGAAGAGGCAAATCCCCTCTTCTCTACACCCTCCTTTCAGGGGTGGTCATAGAGGGCAATGAGGTCTCTCTTCAGCCTCCTCTTCTCCAAACCAAATATGCCCAGTTCCTTCAGCGCCTTCTAAACATAAAGAAGACATGTCTTCCTGCCTTGATTGCTGAGCATCTTTTCCTAATTTGTCCTCCAAGAGGCTGCCCTGCCACTGCGGGGTTTGCCAGGCCACCCGCCTCTGCCCAAGGAGCCATGCTGCAAAGCTTCGCTTTCATCTGAAACCATCTCCTGCCTTTTGGGCTGTCAAAAACCATAAACCAACCAACACACCTCCCCCTTTCCCTCACCCACCCCCAAGTCCCCACAAAACCTGAAATAAAGTAAAATGGAACAGCCGGTTTGTAACAAGTAAAAAAATAAAGTAAAATAAATAAAGTAAAAAGCAACTGAAAAACCTGCCAGTTGGCCACTACATAACTGCTTTGAATGATGCCAGGACAATGGACTGAAGGAGAGGATGCAGAGAGCTTGGCTGGGTACAATTGCAAGCAAATGCACAATTGGGCAGTGGAAACACCTGTGGCCCCATTTTGTGCAGAGTTTGCATCATTCCTCCTTGGGCAGAGGCAGGCTGCTGAGGGACCTTGAGTCACGAAGCAAAGTGAATAAAAACAATCATAGACAACTTGCTGCAGGGAGAATAAACTGACTGAAATGGTGGCTCAGATAAGAGGCCAGAAAGCTATTATTAATGGACCAAATGGCAGCACCAGCCTGTGCCTGCATCTGCTGACGGATCCCTCTTGCTGGCCCCGTTGACCAAGGTGCCTGGGAAGAGGGGCATCCTGGCGATGCACATCTGTCACTGCTTCCCCACTCCCCCTGCTCCTGGACAAGGTCTGCATCCCCCACCCAGGTGCCTCTGCATGGATTTTTAGTGAAGAACACAGCTGTGCAGTCCATCAGCATATGAACACAAACACAGCCTGGAAGACTAGAAAAGAAGCTTTTAAGAAATGATCATCGTGAAAGCAAAGATCTCTGCTGTTGCGTGCGTGACAACTTGCTTCCCCAGGCATCTTGGCAGCAGCCACCCATCCTGCCCCGCAGCCAGCACCAGCCCTTGAAACCTCCTTTTGCACCCACAGTGCTGGTGCAAACAACACCTTGGCCACGCAGATGTCCTTCAAAAGTGCAGCAGTGAGACACCACCACCACCCCTCCCCCAATGCTAGCACTGAAACAGGTTGCCCAGGGAAGTTGTGGATGCCCCATCCCTGGAGGGGTTCAAGGCCAGGCTGGATGGGGCTTTGAGCAACCTGGTTTGGTGAGAGGTGCCTCTGTGCATGGCACGGTGGTTGGGTGGATCTTTAAGTCCCTGCCAACTCTAACCATTCCATTGTTCTACAATTTTGGCTCATCTCCAGCTAGGCTTTGACAGATCTCCACTAATAACTTGCAATCTCCCTGGAAACACTCTGGTGGGCTTTGCAAAGAGTCGGACACAGATTTATGGTGGTGATGGGACTTTGTGTTTGTTTATTTATTTATTTCTCTTCACCTCCCTCCCTTCTGTGGCCGAGCAGCTCTGGGTTGTAATAAGGAGCACAACTGCTTGCCCACCAGTTACAAAAGTGCAGAGAAAACCAGAACAGAGTGGGCAGGGAAACACAAGCAGGATTTAATACCAAGATAAATAATTTTGAGGGTGTGGGATCGGGAACAATTTGACTTTTCACATTTCAATCAGTACATAAAAAGCACAATCACCTCCAAGCTCCAGAAGATACCTCCTCACCTCCATTGTGAAATTGAAACCAGGAAGGTGTGTGGCCTGTGATTTCAGGCCACAGCATTATGATCTCAGTGCCGTTCTCCAGCCTCACTTCTTCCTTCCCTCCCACCGAATTCCTCTCTGCCCTCCAAGATGCCACCAGCTCCAGCTCAGCCCCAGCCTTGCCTGCCCCTTGCTTGGCTTTCCACCTGGGATCAACCCAGAGCCCAGACCCAACGCAGCTGCTGGTGGCCCCCTTACAGGGGGCATCTGCAAGGGAGAATGCTTCCCAATGCTTCCCTTATACCATCTGGATAATTCTCATTGCTGGCCACTCTCTAGGCCATGGCTTTTCATATGCAAATTTGGTGTGTCCACCCCTCCTTTCCTCTCCCTGCTTTTACAGAGGCTGCCTGAGTCAGGGCTGCCCCACAGGCTCCTTTCTCCCTTTGCCTTTGCTTCTAGGTTTGATGTAGATCAGCTGCAGTGCCTTCTGGAAGGTTGGCTCACTCCTTGCCTTTTTTTTTCTTTCACCCCATGCCTCATACCTCAAATATGAGCTATTCATCCTTTTTTTTTCCAGGAAATTGGATGTTGGGAAGGTTTTAGCTGCTCCGGAGCTGGGAGCTGCGACCTCTGCTGTCTTCCCCCCATCTCATCTCCTGCTGAGATGCTGAGGGGGAGCCTCACCTTGCATGCTCCCCCTTCATGCTCCAGCTCCGTCCGTCTCACCCCAGGTGCATCTCTCACTGCTTTCAGAGATACCTGTGTGCTTCCCACCTTGCCTCTCCTAGACTCGAGGGGAGCCTTTTGTTGGCATGGGGCAGACATGGGACAGACATGGCAGACATGCTGTGGGGAGCCTCACACCGAAACCAGTTGGTGAGAGATCAGAAGCTGAGGAAAGCAGTGCCACCAACCAGTCCAGAATAATGTTTTTCTGTCTTTGTGTTTTATAGCACGAGGAAGAAATTCTGCCAGTTATTTTCCTAATTCTTGTTGAATGGAGCAGGCAGACGGGGCAGAGCAGGGGCATGGTCCTCACACTGCTCTCCCTGGCACAGCCGGGACCAGAGCTGGAAAAGCCCAGGTTGCTGCAGGGAGCTGCACCACAACCTCTGCTCCAACAGAGCCTTCTGCTCCAACACCCTCCAGCTCAGCCTGGAGGCTGTGTGGATGGGCAGGCGGCTCAGAAAAACTCTCAACTCCTGTGAGCAAAGGACAGCCCTGTGCTCAGGAGAGATGAGCAGCATGGGGACCATGAGGTCCTCCTGTTTCTCCTCCATGGGACACTATCTCACATGGACTGATGGACAAGTGTTGCAGCTTGAAACACGTCACCGCATATCAGACATGTCTTTTGCCGAAAGGTGCAGGCAATCATAGAATCACAGAGTCACATGGGGTTGGAAAGGACCTCTGGAGATCATCTAGTCCAACCCCCCCCACCAAAGCAGGTCCACCTACAGCAGGTTGCACAGGAACATGTCCAGGCGGGGTTTGAATGTCTCCAGAGAAGGAGACTCCACCACCTCTGGGCAGCCTGTTCTAGGGCTCTGCCACCCTCAAAGTAAAGCAGTTCCTCTTCATGCTTAGGTGGAACTTCTTATGTTCAAGTTTGTGCCTGTTTCCTCTTGTCCTGAGAAAAGGCCGTCTCCATCCTCTTGATACCCACCTTTTAAGTATTTATAAGTATTGATCAGTTCCCCACTCAGTCTTCTCTTCTCCAGACTGAAAAGACCCAAGTCCCTCAGCCTCTCCTCATAAGGGAGATTCTCCAGGCCCCTCATCATTTTCGTGGCCCTCTGCTGTACCCCCTCCAGCAGTTCCCTGTCCTTCTTGAACTGGGGAGCCCAGAACTGGACACAATGCTCCGGATGGTTTGGCAAACACCCCTTTTCCTTCACCTGTAACACTTACTCCAATAGAGTCTCACGCTGAACACAGGAGGCATCTGGGGCTTTGGTGTGCCCCAGATTGCGGGCAAGTCTGATGATTGCGTCAACTGTGATCTTGCTCGACTTCAGTGCAGTCCGGCACCGGTAGGTGCTGGGAGCAATATAATATGACTTTCAGTGAGAAGGAAGCTGGCCACCTCATGTGATGGGAGAGCTGCAGATCTCTCCCCTGATTTAGAAAGCCTCGCTGTCGCCATAGCAACGTGTTTTTGCTTTACACATAACAATGCACAGGCGTGTGTGTGCGCTCCAAGCCTGCGCAGGGAAGGAAGGCAACCACGCTGCGAGCTCCTCTCCAGGGAGGGGCCTGCCACCCAGCAGGGCTGAGGGAAGGGCTTGGCCCTTCCGAATATTCTTGCTTGAACCAATTGCCCAGCGTGGAGATGGAAGAGAAGGAAGGAGTTCCCGTTCTCTCTTTCTTCCCAGGGGGTGCAAGTTCAGGGCGGGGAATGCCTTTGTAGAGCCTCTCTTGAAGGATGTAGCTGGCAAGCCTCCATCCTTCGGAGCTCAGGTCTCCACCCCATGCCTTGCTCAGGATGGTGGCAGCTTTCAAAGAAGAGGAGGTCCCCTGCCAATGGCCTGGGAGGCTGGGGCACCAGCAGAATGCTCAGGGTAGGGTAGAAAAGAGTAGGGCTGAATCTAAAGTGTGACTTACATCTCTTAGATGAATTATTCCCTGTATTGTCCATTGCTCCCTGCTGCTGGTGCCATGCTGCATGACATCAAGTAGTTTTACAGGACATAAAGAGAGGTTCACTCGTGTTTCACGCTGGGTGGCTTTTCACCCTGGCTCTTTTGCACAGAGGAAGACTCGTGTCTCCTGCTGGGGAACATGCAGGGCAAGGAGGGAAGACAAGTGAGCTCCCTTGGGATGTACTGCCCGCTCCAGGCAAGGGTCACATCCAACAGCAACACGCAGCTTCCACTGAGCTTTTCCTCTGTTATTTTCAGACCATCGCATCCCTTGGTCCCCAGCAGCCATCACGGGTGCAGTCGCTGGGATCCTCTGACAGAGCAGCAGCCTGCCCACAACTGGTCAAGCCCACCCCACCAATGCCACCCCACCAATGAAGGAGACTCCACCACCTCTGGGCAGCCTGTTCCAGGGCTTTACCTTCAAAGTAAAGCAGTTCCTCTTCATGCTTAGGTGGAACTTCTTATGTTCAAGTTTGTGCCTGTTTCCTCTTGTCTTATCCCTGGGCACTACTGAAAAAGACCAGTCTTGTCCTCTTGACACCCTCCCTTTAAGTATTTATGAGCATTGATCAGTTCCCCCCTCAGTCTTTTCTTCTCCAGACTGAAAAGACCCAAGTCCCTCAGCCTCTCCTCATAAGGGAGACTCTCCAGGCCCCTCATCATCTTTGTAGCCCTCTGCTGT